>CM060860.1:10072949-10360035 GCA_030737845.1 Acorus calamus
CACCTTCGTTATTAAAGTCTTTGAAATACATTCCCTAAAAATCAAATATCTATTTCTATAAATTGATGCTGCTGAGACAACAGAATTTTGGACACATGAAAAATTTTCTTCAATTCCGATGTTAATGGGTAAAATTTTTGTTTTACTTACCTATAAGCCAAGGATAATGTGTATGTATAAATTTTCTTAATATGATTTATAAATTAAAATGTTTTGCTCAATTTATTCATTCATATTTGCATGTCCCTTTGAGAATTTGATATCCTATATACTTTGAAGTCTAAGTTAATAAAATACATTTTATTGTAGTGTCATCATTTGAACATAGAAATGTGTTACAAAAAGATCTCTAATATTTATAACCACATCCCGCATAAAAATCGATTATTATTGTCCTTTTTGGACTGTTTGCATATCCATCCCAACAAACATACCTCTATACCCTATAAACAGGTTCCCCATTTATATTTCCATATTTATAACCAGATTCCTCATCTAAAAACATGACTTCCCAAACTTCAATTTCATGAAATTTCAACTAATAATTTTTTAGGCCACTGAGATCCCTATAAAAAAATTATTTTTTATTTCTCAAGTAAAATGATATAGTAAATCCAATTTATAAACATTCGGTTAATAAACTATAATATATTTTGTGAAAGTGCTAAGTTTGTAAAACAACACAAATATAACAATAAAAAGGTAACAATGCTTCTTAAATTCTAATTGCAGTCCCATATATTATAAAAAATAAAAATAATAGTGCTTCTTCAATTCCGATTTTACATTTTCAACTTCAATCTGAACTTGAACTTATGTTAAGTTCAACATAATTAAAACTCTCATATTAACAAAACCTAATTTGAAAGTCTTTTAAAACATAGTGGAAAGTGTTCATGTTCAAATTTAAAGCCGAGGACTTTCCACCCTGCAATTTAAAAGCAATTTATAGAACATTATGAGAGTTCATTTTTTAACAATAAGTTATATCATATCAACAAAATGAGATGGGTAAAAAAATTGAATATGGTGTATAGTATGTGATTAGAATATGGTGTATATCTAATGTCTTACGTCATAATTGAACATTGGTAATGTGATTATTTTTTATAAAAGCATATACGATATACATTATTAGATGATGTTTACATTAATATATGATTAAATGAATGACACATAATGATTCTAAATTTTGTACAGTCTAAATGAAGAATTATAACCGTAGTGTGCTAATCAAGTTTTACAATAATTAGAATGTTGACATACTATATACAGATCTTTCAGGAAGTATATATGAAGTGCGAGGGTAGCCGACAAAATTACAAATGTAATCGAACACATTTGACCCTATAAAATTATTTATTGTTGTCTTACTTTTGAATTTAAAATTTGTTTTGTTTCTTTTATATTGATTTTGAATCTATATGTATCAATTTTTCTGCAAATGTGAAAGTAAATATTTTTTTATTTTTTAGGGAAGTGTTTTTTTATTGATTAGATTGTTTTTAGGGGGTTCAGTAATCTATTTTTTTTAATGGGTGGTAGTTGTTAAAAATAGTTGAGTATAGAACTTTCAAAAAATTATTGTTTTTAAAAGAGAATGAAGAAATATTTTTTGGTTTTATTTTTAATACAACTTTGATTGGATATTCACTTAATGTTTGGTACAGTCCTAAATACAACCCCAAATGCACTTATCATGTATATGTTTTAATTTTTTTTAAATAGTAAACATTGCACTAATTCGAATTTAATATACTCAATTTTAATAAATGTTAAAAAAAATTAATAAGGTATATATATATCTCACATACTGAGGTATATACATCATAAGATGATTTTTAAATTACTAAAAATTTATATGAAGGTTTTCGAGTTGTAAAAAGAACTATTATATAAAAAATAAGTATATACTGAAATACAATAATATATTTTTATTTCAAAATATAAAAAATAGACAATAGAACCACAGTTATCAAACATTGTTTTTGTTTTTGAAGAATTGTTTATAATAATATGGACTATTGTTTATCTTTCAATTATAATATAAAATAGCTTATATAATTCAATGACAGATGACTGCGCGTACATTCAAAAAATTAACAATGTATATATTTTACATATAGAGGTATATACATCGTAAGATGACTATTAAATGACTAGGGATATATATATAAGGGTATATTTCGAGTTGTAAAGTAAACTGTTATATGAAAAATAAGTATATGTTGAAATACAATAACATATTTTTTATTTTAAAAATATAAAATATACATAATAGAACCCAAGTTATTAATCATTGTTTTTTTTTTAGAATAAATGTTTATAATTATAATATAAAGTAGCTTATGTAATTCAACTGACAAGGCCATATTTCTAATTTTCACATTACTACGCGCAAGTGCACAGATCCCTTATTCAAATTTTAAGATTTACAAACAGCTACCTCACTCACTAGATTTCATATTACATTTTATGATTTTTCTGACCATTAAGATATTCAAATATTTGGTGGATTTTTTTATTGTCTTAGTTTTGATATGTAAAAATGTTTGAGTCTAAAACTTTCCAAATATTAATGTCCTTGAAAGAGAATGGATAAATATTTTTTTTTAATATTTATATAACTTTGAGTTGATCTTTATTTAATGTTAGGTACAGTCTCAAGATACAATCTCAAATGCAATTATCATATATTTTAATTTTTAAAATAGTAAGCATTACACTGTTTCGAATTTAATATACTCATTTTTAGTAAATGTTAAAAAATTATTATATATCTCTTCCTCACTTTTATTATTGTGCATATCTAAATCTACCATCTTCTCAACAATGGACCATTAAATAAAAATAGGTAATTGCACTCTATTTTTCTTCAATAGTATCTACATTATATTGTCCATTTTATAAAAAAATATTATATTTTCTCAATAAAATTGTCTTCTTCTCACAATTTTTTTTTGTCTTTTTTTACCTTGCAGGAACTGAATGTATGTTTGTTCATAGAAGAAAAAGATAATTTAGATAAAATAATTTTTTTAGTAAACAAAACTCTGTAAACCTGACATTTTTACATGACATGAAGTTCCTTTTTTTTACATTACAAGTAAAACGGTTGTAAACAAAAAAAGGTATACCAGTCTACTATGTGATAAAGTTAAAGTCTAGTTCTTACTAGCTTATCTGTTTTTCACAATGCTAAAGAACTGAAAATGCATTTATATGACTTAAATAATGGTGTCCATAAAAACATTTTACGTTGTTTGTTTGTATATTAAAATATAGTGAACTGCAAATAAACAATGAACCATAAAATTTCTGGTTTTCTTATAGATATGGCATAGATCTAGGACAAACAATATGAACAATATGAAATAGAGTATAATTATATTTTTTAATAAACAAACATGAATAAATTATATCTATCTTCACCAAATACAATTGACATAACTATCATAGTTCAACCAATTACATAAAATACAATTACGCGCGAAGCGCGTACATCCCACTAGTATATATAAAAGTTCCTGTCCAAATAATAGTGATAGTGAGTTCATTTTTTATTTTATTTTTCAGACAGGTCTTAAGAATAGGCGAATCGGCAGCTTTGCTTATGATTGAAGTCTGTTAATTATTTAAAAAATATTCAAATTTGATATCATTTGAAATTAAATTTGAAAATAAAAAATTATCAGATATTTGAATATGCGGAGGATAGATACATTAGTGTATCTGATCCAAAAAGTATCTAAATTTAGCACATATTATAATATATGTTTTTGTTTTGTATATAGTTTATATTTATGATCTTGATGATTAATTAGAGTGATATTCAAAATATAAGATAAACCTTAAAATTTTAATTTTAATTTTCATCTCTTTCTAATATATCACATAATAACCCAAATCCAATCTAAATTAAATCTAGACATGATAATTATCCAAAAAGTATGTGTCCAAGAAATCCAAATTCAAAATTAAAATCGATATCCAAATGGTTAAGATAGGATATAGATATTGACGTATCTGATCTGTATTCTGTATACGATTTCATGATCACAGGAATATTAAGGACCCCATCCCACAAGTAGCTAGGTCTCTTATATGGGTTGTGTTATAAAAGATCAATTTAAATTTGTATAATAAGTATGTCCCTCAATTTAGATGCTCACCTATTTTTTTAGAATTTTTTTATTGGCATTCCTTTAATAAATATGTCCTACAATATTCATGCCCCCGTTTGGGTATAAGGGTGGTATAAGAATGGATAGAGAAAATGGTTATTTGTTTGCAGAATATAACTTGGTATTACTAAACCAGTTTAAACGAGTATAAGAGAGTATAACAATACTAAGTAACCCCTAAGATAAGATATACTCACTTTATCTATTCCTATGGGCCCACATGTCAAATCAACTTTTTACACCTTATCACATCAAATCACCTATCAACACCTCTTATACATCAAAGGGCTCACATGTCAAATCAACTTTTTCACACTTTATTTATATTTTATTCTTTATCAACCAAACAACTCAACATTTATTCTTACATTTTCCAATGAGAATAATAAAAAACACAACCAAACAGAAAATCTCTTATTACTGTAGAATTGTTATCTATACTGGTATAGTTATGTATCCAGAATAACTCAATTCTTCAATCCAAACGGAGGCAAGGGTTTGTATTATTATTGATTTATATAGAGTTTGGATTCATAAATTTTTTAGGGTATCGTTTAGGGTTTTGAGGGACTGGGCATAAACAATGGATCATCATTTATCATACAATACACTATTTGGGGAGACACCCAAATTGGTTATTAAAAAAAACAAGAGTGATGTTACAATCAGTTTTTTTCTCATTCCAAAACACAGTCCTATATACCACGTTAGAAATCCAATGAAACATATATTTCGTTAGATGTTGTATATACGTCATTGATGTTTTCTTACACTTACTAAAAATTAGTTCATTCAACTTAAAATGGAACGATACGCACTTTTTATCGAATCATATACCTTGTTAGATGATGTTTACTATTTTAAAAAAATGAAAACATGTGAGGTCTGAGTTTTTGTTGGTGAATGTGATTGAATCTACCTTTTAAAAAAAAAAAAAAGCAATCCACAACACACATATGGTGAATAAGATTGATCCACAACACACATTGTGAATAAAAAGAAAAACAATGGACAATACATGAAGGTCCCCTGGACATCTCCTTATAGTGGAATAGGGGGGTTTCTCTCGACAGAGACTGTTTGAACATCACCTTATAGTCACATAGAGTTGCGTGGGAGGGGGGGTCTCTTGGTGTAATTGATAGAAACTCCACCCCGCCTACTTATCACCCCAACCCCCCTGCGCCTTTCGTTTATGTGTCACGATTGTTTTTTTCTTCTTTTTTTATTATATCATCTTATCCCCAATTCAGACTTGTAATCCATTTTTAGTAATGGAAGTAATGGTAACAAGATCTACTTTTTCTTAAAAAATATATGAAGGTCAAAATCTGAAGATTAAATTTAAAGTATACATATTGAATTTGAAGATTAAATTCAACAGAGACTTCACCGTCCGATCCCAAGAACCAGACACGATGGTCGGCTAGAATGACGGGTTGTCACGGACGCAAGACACCCAGTTCTGTCATCGGCGTTGTCAAGGTTAAATCCTAGATCTTCACATTGCCCTGCTCAGGCGGCGAGGAATCGGGGGGAGGGGGGGGGGGAGCCAAACAGATGAGAAAAAGAGGTTTGATGTGAGGGGTATTTATTGTTTGAATTTGGGTTAATGTATGAGGGGCTTTTAAATTAAGTGATCAAAATATGAGAAGCTTACTACTAAGAGGGGCTTGCTTACATATTAAAGGGACCCAAATGGAGCCACCTCGTTAATACATGGCTGCTATTTTTTTTTTCAATGACCCAACCAAATTCATGCCTAGACTATCCATTACTCAACATACCGAGACTACACAAACCAAGTACCCACTACCCAAACATAAAAGTGAGAGAGAGTGATTACACTCAGTTATTTTTACAGTTCGAAATACACTCCTACATACCTCATTAAATGATGTATACCTTGTTAAACATTTTTTTACACTTACTAAAAATATGTTCATATAACCCAAAATGAAGCGATATACACTTTATATCAAAGCATATACCTCATTAGATGATATTCATTATTTTATAAATAATGAAACCATGTGATCTAAGTTTTGATCGATAAATATGACTAAGTTTAAGATTTTCAAAATGAAAACCCTAGAAGCCCTTCAGACTCTATTTTATTGTTTGTTGTGGCTTTCAAAGGTGAGTAGAAGAAATACGGAGGAAGAAATAAAACATCAAAGAAAGCATTTTGCCCCCATCATATTTTGTTTAAATTTTTTGGATATCTGAATAAATAAAACCTCCTAGGCTGATGAGACTGATAAAGAATTATTATTATGATATTTTTATTTTTTTAATTGTTTTAGAGTCATTATTATGACATTATTGTTTTCTTAGTGTTTCTATTAAATTATTCTAGAGTTTCCTTTGTGTATTTACAAATAAAGTCTTTAACTCCTGCAATACAATAAGAAAAATTATTCTTTTTTATTCTACTAGATACAATTTAGAAAATTTGGTGATAATGTTATCTATATTGATTCATGATATGCTTTTATGGTCCTATTACTCTCATTTCAACAAATGTGAGATGGTGCTCGATATCTATGCTTTTAAATTGAAATATTCAATCTTTCTTTTTAGGAAAAAATTGATATTCCTTGAAAAGTTAGTTGAATTGGTTTTACTCCTTGTAAAATTGGAATCGTCACAAGTCCCCATAAAATATATATAGTTTAATAGATTGAGTCCTTGAATTAAATTGCTTTAATAAACACATTCAAATAAATCCATACAAAAATATGAAAAATCCAATTTAGTATTTTTATGACAAAAATACCCTTGTCTTTTTCTCAAAATTTTATAATTTTACAGGGACTAAAACCAATTTAGCTAACTATCGAGAGAGTTACATTGATTTTTCCGACTTTTTAAGTTGTTTGTTCCAGGAATTGGGTATTTTATAAGTTATTTGATTTGGGTCAAGCTCGCTTCTAACCTGAGTTTTCCAAAAAGACCTAGGACAGTTTTGTCTAGAATTCATCGGGTTCCAGAAAAGACCTAGGTCCGACAGACCCATTGGCGGGTCGGGTCTTGGTCCATCCAGATCTGGTCCGAACCCACCTAAGTGGCAGCCATACTGACAAGGGTCCTTAAAAACAAAAATAATAAAAAAAAATTGAGTCCTATTACACATAATCCATGGGACATACCTATACCTTGCTAAATGAAATATATACCTCGATAAAAAATTGTTCACATTTTTTAAAAATGAGTATTTAATTCACCATGAAATATACATTTTCATCAATGCATATGCCTCATTAAAACACATTTATTAATTTTAAAAAGATAGACATAAAGCAAACTACACACAGGATTGTTCCAAACATTATTCATAAAAATTACAAATGATCATATCTATTATTTTTAGTATCCTTAGATCTAAAATCAAATAAAATCAATTTAAAAGTTGTAAATAAATTGATAAAGTCACTCAAAAACATATCAATCTATTCACCAACCTTTCAAGGGCATGCATCATATCAAAGTATTCTAATGGGGAAATTAATTAGAGGTCCCTAGGACCATCTGTGTAATAACAATGGTCCCTAAGTTAGTTGTGGTATTTTGTTTGAGCTCTGCTACAAAAGCCCCATTATATAAGCCCCACTCATAAGTCCCATGAGGTGTCAAATTTCTATTGAATGTCTAGTTGTCCTTTATAAAAGGGCAAAAAATCAAAGTACAAAACTACCCCTATTTCTAACCGTTTTTTCTAATACATATCCACAACTTAAAAAAATTATTCCGGCCAACCTACTCATCATCGTCGAACGGCGTCACCACCTTTGGATTCCTTTCGTCGCTCTCTATCATATGAGAGATGGTTCGACTACCTTTTTGGTCCTCCTCTGGATTCTACATTTTTCAACCTTCATATCCACTTTTTTATGAATGTAACTAATTTTTGACAAAACATTATGATCATATAAAAAATTCAGTTACATTTCATAAGCTATAAATTAGTTTGGAATGTAATTATCTTTAGAAAATTAATGCATATAAGTCCAATAAAATTACAAATATGTAACTGACTTTAAATATTAACAATAACATTTGAGATTCAAACTTCAACATTAAAACACTAAATCACAAAAACATATGAAAAAATATCACATAAACTAATGCAATTGGTTTGTGAGATACATTTGAAATGTATATGAAATTCAAAAAAAACGGTGGAGATGGAGGTTGGAGGAGGTGGAGGCTGGAGGAAGGCTGGAAAGATAGTCAAACCACCTCTCATATGATAGAGGACGACGAGAGGAATTCAGAGGTGGTGACATTGGTCACTAGAGATAAACAGACATACCAGAATGATTTTTTAAAATAGTAGATGACTTAGAAGGGTATAAAAGGGTATTATGGGTAATGTCATCAATGCCACCTCATGAGGCTTACATGGGCCTATGTAATGGGGCCTGTGAATCATTTTTCATTTTGTTTTAGTCCTTCCATCCATTTTCCATCCATAATATCCAGTTGTCTTCCCCTTTTATCCCCAAGTAAACATTGATTTCCTTGTCTCTCCCAATCTTTCTCCCCCAAGCTCTCCTTCTCCACCAAGAAACTCAAAATAGTCAAATCACCTCCACGAGCCCACATTGTGCCGATCTCACCCCCAAACAAATTTAAATCCCTGAGATTGCCCCCCCCCCCGATCTCTCCCGACCATCTCCCGAGTCCCCCACGGCGCCTCTCACCCATCTTCTGCAACCCCATCGGTGACCCCGACCCCATCCCGCGACCCCAACCTCCCCTGAACCTCGATCTCACCCCCTTGAGGTACCAATGCATGTTTTTTATGGAATGTTGATGCAATATTGTATTACTGTTCTTAGATCATGTACTGTGGGATGTTTATATGAATGTTTCACAACTAGGGAGTTTTCAAAATTTCGAAAGTGTAAGGGTGTACATAGTGCACTTATCAGTGTACACATACAATACATTTATGAAATTCTGAACCGTTCACTTCTTATGTAGTTGTACATGTTCTTTAACTATGAGATTTTCAAAGTGTGAATTACAATGTGGATAGTAAACATAATAATGTACAATCTACATTGTATATGAATGTTATAATATGATGAAAACAAAATATTCATGTCAGTTGCATTTTCATATTTGCATATTACTTTATTATTGTTCAATAATGGAACTAATCATGGTAGCTTGTACATATATGGGAGTCGCAGAAAGATCCAAATGCAACAACCCACAATCGATTTTTGAGGTGCAAGTGCACAATAGGAAGACATGCAATAATCCAGTGGCCGCTGAAGAATGATGTACTTTTCTTAAAAGCTTATAAACATATGTTTTTCTTTATCAATGATGTACTCTATTGCTAGTTTATGAACATCTTTCTGTATTTATCAATGATGTATTCTATTGAAAATTTATTAACATATGTGTATGTTAAAAGATTGGTTAATAATATGTGTTTCTTTTATAATATAACAGGTATAACACTGTACATACTATTCATAACAGTTTACATATGGTCACCAGTGAACCTGAAATGCACATGTAACAGGTATAACAGTGTACATATGTTCATAACAGTATACATAGTGTATCACACATAACCTATAACATATATAAAAGTGTACAAATTGAGAATAACAGTGTACATATGGTCACCAATGAACCTGATATGCACCTAACAAGTATAACAGTGTACATGCTGTTCATAACAGTGTACATAGTATAACATGCAAAGCCTGTAATAGATATAAGAGTGTACAAATTGAGAATAACATAGTACATATGATCACCTGTGCACCTAATATGCACCTTTAACAGGTATAACATTATATATACTATTCTTAACATTGTACATAGTATAACACAGAACCTGTAAAACGCATTTCCAACAAAAATTCACTTCATAAACACATTTTAAACATAAAACTGTAAAAAATTCAAACATAATATTTCACATATCCTTTAAACTATAAAAAAATTATCACATCAATTACATTTGTTGTTTATAAATTTTATATTGTTCTTGGATTTTCTTAATGCGATCATCACTCTCTCTAGCTCTTTTGATGATTTTGACTGCGTACTTCCCTCGAGACCTTAGCATGTCTTTTTGCGCAAAATCCATGTTAGTTCCTTTGATGAGGTGTTCAGCGTATTTAAGCACAAATATACCACAATCAACCCTACAAACACCATAAACAGGTATCATATCACGTGTTTGGAGACACTAATCATGAGAATATATTATTAACACTTACCCATTAGATTGTTGTGGTCATCTCTTACAATTGGCCAATCTTCAACATTGGAGATGAAATGAGTGAGTTTGAAATACATCTTCAGCCACTAGTACTAGTGTGCACACACTTAAAGGGCTACTGTCACTATTTTATAACCCAAAACAAATTGGACATAAACCAAACAACCCGTGTTTTCCTGTTGGGGATTTTCTGGTTTCGAGGACTTCTTCGAGGTGTCAATTTGTCTAAACAAGCCATTATATGTCTTGATGCTGGTAATGGTTAACAAGAATGGTTAGAATCATTACCTTAGATCAAAATAGAATTATGATATCAATGTATAATAGGGGTACACATAGGAGGCATATTAGTGTACACAGAACAGTGTAATCATAAAGAAACAACATTTGATTGGCCTAACAATCAAATCTCCATGAACTAATCTACATGTAATCTAGGTTTAGATAAAATTTCATAGTAACCTAGGGTTGAGGATACACAATGACTAGAATGCGTAAGGGTGCACATATGAAAATTAACAGTACACAATGGATGACATATCTCATAAATCTGACATTTACCATTGCCAATCTAACATCCATGGGCATAAACAAACACAATTTCAAAATTTCCAAAACAACACCAGTGTACCTACCTATTTTAGTTATAGGTTAATTTTATTTGGGATCTGCACAACAATCATTTGATCCAATTTTTCACTACTGATCACAATAAAGCTTTTCCAACATATAATGACCAATTGAGAACAATTGAAGAATGATCAACTACCACTTTAAATATAGTACTCCTGCTCACATGAATGTTCTGCCATGCATGAATAAAAGAGCTTAGGCTGCATATAAGTATTCAGAACATTTAAACACTGACATTTTGCTAACTTTAGGTGTGATTTTCCTTGCCATGAACTTTGCATCAACTGGTCCAACTGGTCATGTTATTCACAGTCAGTTAACCATTATTGATGCCTAAAAAATTCATTATTAATAAAACAAGATTTAACTTATATATATATATATATATATATATATATATATATATATATATATATATATATATATACCAAAAAACCCTAGATTTTTAAAGAGATTAAACAAACACCAAATGCACCCCACCCCCCACCCAAAAAAAGAAAAAAAAAGATGGGTTACACCATTCTAAAGAAACCAACTTTAATGATCAATGGAATCAAATACAATGTCACCTTGTTTAATAACATCCCCAAAAAATGAAACATGAAAAGCTGACAAGATTGGATTTGCATGCCTTCCGACCGATGTATGACGATGAGGGATTTCGCAATCGGATCTGTCGCAGTCAAATTTTGAAGCGGATACTGTAACGCCCCTGTATCCAAGACCCCATTTTGAAGCTTGAATACGGTTCCTTACCTCTAACTCTCCATAAAACACGAGTTATTTAAAAACATAAAAGATTTATTTAATCATGCTAATATAAACAAAACATAACCAGGATCTAAACATGATTCATCCTAAACATGGATGATTACATACGATAGTTTTTTTCTAACACGACATCCAACTGTTTTTGCTGATAGGGACTAAGAAAACTACATACCAAAGAGAGGCTTATTCAACCACTAAATGCAACGGAATATAAACGCGCAAGCTAAGATCTCCAATACTGAGATCAACGATCGCCAATTACTATTCTGAAAAGTTGGAAAAGAGGGGTGAGCTACCAGGCGCTCAGTGAATGCACCTTTAGGTCCCAATAATAATTGATATCACAATAATATTTGATAAGAAACCGGTTTGCAACGTATAATAATATAATATTTGCAATTTCAATAATCTCCAATAAACCAACTTAATAAAATCCCTTTTCAATATACATGCCTCAAATCCAGTTAAAACATATGATGCATATAAATGCAACAGACACACATGCTCGTATCTCATGGCATCTAGCCATCTACGGCACCTAGCCACAAGGATTCTGCACAGGAAATCGTATCACCTAGACACATGTCACATAGACATAAGTCACCTAGACTTGGATCCATTCTGAACTGTAGTCACCTAGACTAAGCCACATAGGCTACGTCACATAGACGAATGCAGTGCAAGCATGATCAACACATATTTTTATTTCAAAACTATGTATGTGACAACTTTCAAGATAATAGCATTTTCAATACAATACTTAATAAGCCCTCAGCCCATATAATATGACATGCTCGAGATTATACGAAAATAGCATTTAGAAGTCATTGATAAAAATCCTTTGAAAACTACATAGGAGACAAGACCCACTCATCTTAGATCCAATGACACGAAACAAAACTCCAGAAGGTCTAAGGTAGTCAAAGCCGACTTGAAATGGTACGAATCGATCACAATACACTCAACACAGTACGAGACCCGAAGTACACGAATCATAGAAATCCGATGGCTCCTACAGGGACCGCCACAGACCAACCCGACGACTCCCATAGGGACCATCACTAACAATCCCGACGGCTCATATTGTGGCCGTCCCTTAACATATTGATGGCTCCTCTGGGGCTGTCCCTTAAAAACATCACGAAAGCATTGACAAATCGTTAGTATAATACAAGACCCGAAATCATATCAAGACTTCCAAAAACCAAGAAGAAAACTTATTCTTTTGTTTGAAAAAACTTAAAAACGAGATCATATAACAAGAACATCTAAAGGGAAACATTATAAACCAAAAACTCTTCGAAACTCCTTAGAAAACTCACCTAAACCTTTGCTCGAGTTCCCTTCCCGAGCCTCTCAAGAAAGGTGCCGAAGAGAAGAAGAGAAGAAGAAGAAGAAGAAGAACCATATAAAACTTTAGGGTTTTAGGTTTTCAATGCAAAGAGAGAGAGAAAAGAGAGATTAAATACCAAAAATACGTGGGGGACAAATTTACAACACCATCAAACCCGATTAATCACAATCAATGCCAATGTTCCTTCAAAAAATGGCCAACTTTCAAATTCGAAAATTTACCCAGATCAACGGCTCTTATTAAGCTTGTCGCACAATCACCCTACGGCTTCACCAGGGGCCGTTGCCCAGAAACACAGACGGCTCCTCTTGGATCCGTCGCACAGATGCCCGACAGCACCTGTAAGATTTGTCAGGCACTGCCTGGCTCTCAGCTACGGTTTAGACCATACTTGACCTATACGCATCTGATTTACGATCCGTAAGAAGCGTTGGAAAGCTAACAGAATGAAGATTCCAACCATGCCAAATTATTAGACATTTGGAGTACCAAACATACCAAAATAATCAAGTTAATTATGTCAAAAAGTCACAATCGTTACAGATATGACGAGGGATTTCACAGGGTGGACGATGATCAGAGGAGGTTTTCATGTGGATGGGAGATTAGGGTTTGGGAGATGGTAGGGAGGAAGAGGGAGTTGTTTTGGGGGAAAACCTTTGGGTTCTAACTGGGAGAGAGAACATGGGTTTAATGAAGGGCATAATTGGAAGAACAGACTAAAAATGGGATGGCAGTTAGTGCCAAGGACCCAAACATAATACATTTAGTACTTTAGGGACCTAAAGAAAAAAAAAGTCAAGGGACCTATTGTTATTACACAGGTGTCCCCAGGGACCTCTAATTAATTTCCCCTATTCTAATAGCTTCATTATAAAGTATATACATTACAAAAAATTCAAAACCCATATAGATTGCAAAAGTGAACAGTGGAATGACTTTTTTAACACTTTCCAAATTATAAAGTTAAGAAAAATTAAAAGAAAAATGTTAGACTCAACTTATTTTTAGCTCCAAATGTAGTCCACACCCTTTCTTATTTTATTTTTTTACAAAGAGTATAAATCATCTAGTGAGCCAAGCAAAAATAATAATGTATTAGTCCAATGAATTGTATTGACTCATTTACACAATGTGTCATACTAGGGCGTGTAAAAACTAAAAAAGGAATATATATAGTTGTTTCTAGGACCAACCTTGATCTATGCTTGTCAAGGGCTAAAAGTAATTAGCATTGCTACACTCAATCCTTTTTAGAATCTTAAATGCAAACTTATGTATATACATTTTTAGTTTTCTCCATTCACTGTAATGAGCTATATTTATGTCATTGAAAAAAGATTCATATTTTCTAAATATGATATCATTCAATTAATTGGAGTATGTACTTCATCGTTTATAAAAATACATACCTCATTAGATAAGATATATAATTTTTAAAAAATAAAAGCATTTACATATTGAGTTTTAAGTTGTAAAATGAATTGAGTGTACCATTTTTAAAAAATAATTAAGATATGCGATCCAGTAAGCACTGGGCGGGGCCCTTATAATAATGGGCTTTGAAGACAATAATATGACACATCAACATTTGCAAGGGCATATGTTTTACAGTTCAAAACACATGCCGTACATGTTTTTTTTTAATCATATACATCTAATGAGGTATATAATTTTACAAAAGTTGGAGTATATACTTCAATTAATTAAATGATATCATTTGTAGGAAAAAGAATTATAATGAGATATATATCTCGATACAATAAGTGAGCTTAATTATAGGACTATATTTTAATTGCAAAAATGATTGAAAGTAAAGCTCATGTACAAGTATACAAAGCTCAAGGATAAAGTAAATTGGGCCTACTATTTTTGAGTTTATGAAACAAAGATAGAGAGCGATGATATAACCAATTTGATTGAAACCGCAATTATAATTGTCAAGTAACTTATTCAATGCATAAAATAGTCTAATCCAATCTATACTGTACATTCTCAATATGTGTGTTCTACTCAGGGGCGGAGTCAGGATTTATAACATAAGGGGGCCAGGGCAAGGAGATGTATAGTAAAAAGTGAAAAACATTTATAAAAATATAAGTATATAAAAACATGATAATTTGAAGAAATTTTTTTTTTATAAGATAATGACAATCTTTGAGTTAAAAATTATAATGTTTCAATTCCTTAAAACCACATAACAAAATTTCCCTAGAAAACAAAGCTTTTCTCAAAAACATTTTATTTAAATAAAACATAAATACATAACTCCAGATCTCAAAATTTCACTGAATGTTGATAAGTGGTCCATCTTTTGCCCCATTTGCGTGAAATTAGTTAACGTAATATTTACTCCATTAGTTACATATATACTTTTCAAAAATTCAAAATATGTGTAAACTACAAACGAAACTAAACACAACATTTTTTAATGTTGTTACACTCTGTCCCCTTTTTAGTCCTAATTCCAGTAATATATGTTTCATTAGTGACATGTACTCATTTTAATGAACTATATGTTTTTCTAAAAAAAAAGTTTAGATTTTTTTATAAAACCATGTATACAATTCATTGTAGTATATTTTTTATGTTTTGTAATTATATATATGTACCTCATTAGATGATGTATATTATTTTAGAATAATCAAAATATGTGTGGATTGAAAGTGGGGCGAAAAATAAAACTACATAATATTATCTTTTTCAATTTCAATATACCATTCATTACATTATCAACCAACCAATTATGGATGAACCTTAACTCAAATTTTTTTTTTCTGGATGAACCATATAACCCAATAAAACAATGTGCGAATAACAAAAGGGAGAGGCTGCATGTTATGCAAACACAACTGAAAAGAACATTTTCTCATGAAAACTGTTAGATCAATCACGCTTTCAACCCCTAATACCGTCCACACACTTTTTTATTTTTTAAATAATAGTCTACATTATGTACTTTTATAAAAAATTAATTATATACTCTATTTAATTGTATGAACTCATTTATAGAGTATATACTCCGTATTCTTAAAAAATTATGTTAGTTATACAAAATAAATTTAAGTAGCTAATGATGATTAGGGTGCAGCAGCTCCTTGTCGTCGAGTAGAGACCTTTGTTGGGTTTGGTGAAGGATTAAGTATCTTAATCTATTCATCTTCTTTGTTTGTTTTTCATTTTACTTTCTTGCTATTTTAGTTTGGTCCTCCGAGCTTGTACTACTTTTTTCAATGTAAAGAAGTGGTTACCCTACTATTTCATTTTTCAATAAATAAAATAAAATAAAAACGAATCTCAGCAAGCGAGAAGAAAGAAAAATATAATTAAAAAAATCATAAAATAACCATGATTTTAAAAAACAAAATATAAAAGAATATAAAAACGAACGAGAATTGGAACAGTGAATAAAATTAATAAAATATAAATAATAATATATGAACTTGTTAATCAAATAATAAATAAAATTCAGGTAAAATAGGAAACAAACTAAAAAATCCCCAAAAAAAAATAGTACTAAAAACAGAAAATAAAAGAAGATCAAAACAAACAAAAAGAATAAAATAACATATAAAAAAATGAAAAATTACATGTGCAATATGATTTTATTCCGTGTAAGTTCAGACATTACATAAAATCCCAATAAAATAGGAAATAAAAAATAAATTAAAAGAGGAATAAAAGCAAAAGAAAAAAATTATTAAAAAATTTGAAAACAATAAAAAATAAAATTCTAATAAAATAGTCACAAACAAAAATAAAAGATAGACGATGAGAAAATAGGGATGAGTTCTTAAAAGTAAAATGTTTGAATAATAAAATAAAATAATGCCAATAAAACCGGGATAATTTTTTTTTCGGATTTTTTCATATATACACCTCAAAATATTAAATTTTGTCAACATATCCCTGTAAAAACTAATAGTGCATAAATATCCCTAAAAATATTTGATTTTTATACCCTTTAAATAGACATCAATTTGAATTTTGTATCACCCATGGTTACTAACCCTAACCCTATAAGTAAAAAGACTCAAATGCACCTTTCATCTGTTTCAAAACCCTTTTTCTCCCTACACCTTCCATCTTTTCTATTTGTTCAGTCCTGAAACCCTAACCCAATCACATTTTCAAAACTATTCTCCAAGAGAATTCTAAGAAATACAATTTTCATCCCAACGAGGGGGTATATTAGACACTTCACTTCTTCACCTCTTCTAATGGTTGCACTAAGTCAAACATTTTCAAAGGTATTCATGCACTAATGGTTATTACAGTGTTATTTTGATAAATTGAATTTTTCCTGGGCTATATATACAAAAATCCCTTCTTCTTTTCAAAGATTTAGGGGTAATTTTTTTTTAATGAAAGATAGAGATTGTATTAAGATGAGGGAAACATAATCAGTAAAAAGTTCGAAAGTGTGGAGGGAAGGAGAAGTAGAACCAGAAGAGCAAAAGAAAGAAAACAAGAAAAAGCAAAAGATAGTAAAAAAATAGTAAAGCATATAAAGAATCCTATCTTATGCCCAAAGGCCAAAGTCTTCACAAACAAGTATTGCATGTGCGTGAAAATGATATTTTACCATTTATAAAGTAAAATTGACTAGTTCGATAATTTACATCTTATGATATATTGTTTTTAAAAAAAAATTATCTATTGACTAATAAATCGGACACATTTAGTATAATCATATGATCATCATTCATCACCAGCCAATAATCAATGGCTTGCCATAGAAACGCAAATCATAAAAGTCCAACCTTTCAAAAATATCAGCAGAAGGAAAGACAGCTGCATCTGCATCCAAAAAATAATTATTTAATTAACTAATTAATTAAAAATAAAAATTTAAAATAAAATAAAAAAGTGATCATTATCCGTTTAATGTTAAAAACGACTTGATGCATACTATCAATTCCTGGGCCCAAATTAGCCAATCAGTCTGCCGACACAGTGCTCCTTCCATGCCCACGTATCAGACTAATCTTTATTTCATTGAAAAACAACAGACAAAAATATGTATTATCAATTACTAGTTTGAATGAAAGACTCATTTATGTGACACACCAAACAATTTTTTTTTTTTTTGACGAAATATGGTCGTTTTTTATTTCATAGTCATCAATAGATAATGTCCCACAGCAAACAATTATTACTATTACATGACACCTACTCCCTTCAATTAGTCCATGATAGTGACCTTAAACCGCCTCAACATAATGGGCCTCAATGGGCCGGATATGCCAACAAAATTTACCAATTTAATCCCACGTTTTAAGAAAAAAAAATGGCACAAAGTGAGTAATTTTGGTGACTAATTTACACAAATTTAGTTAAAATCACACAATATGAAAAGTTAATTAAAATCCCCATCAATACACTTTCCACAAAAATCCACCTCAATAAAAGAGTCTCAGTAACACAAAAAATGACACCAGACTGTCACAACTGGCGCCATTATAAAGTTTCCTAATCAAACTCATCTCAATCCTGACCGTCCAATCAATTTGAAATATAACCGTTGGATCCATGCACTTTTGACACGTGTGACACATGCAGTGGAAGTGCCAACCCATACGTCAAACGTTTTTTTTCTTCTTTTAATTAATTATGACTCACGAATACAATGCATTCCCTAAAAAAAATTAATTATGACTCACGAATACATGCATTCCCTTCCAACGGTCACTTCTGGAAATCTCATATCAACCCCTCCAGAGAGCCAAAGATATTATACAGTCAAAGATATTATACAATCTCCTCCCTTTTATTACAAAAGATTTTAATTTTATCCATAAATCAAAAGTCCTTCCTCTTTTAAACTATTGGATCCTAGAAAATCTCAACCCCCCATCTTCCATTACATTCATCAGTCTTTCTCTTCATCTCTGTCTCTCTCTCTCTTTCTCTCTCTCTCTTTCTCTCTGCACCATTAAAAAAAAATGGAGTCTCAGAGACTTGTGAGGCTGTTGATGGTGGTTATGTTTTCAATGAGTCTTCTCTACTGTTCTGAAGCTTATGATTTCTACGTTGGTGGTAGAGATGGTTGGGTACAAAACCCATCTGAGAATTACAACAACTGGTCTTCGAGGAACAGATTCCAAATCAAAGATAACCTTGGTCAGTCTCTGTTTCTCTCTGTTTTTCACTATTCAATCTTTTTTTTTTGTTTTGTTTTTTATGATTTTCTTTTGTTGTTGTTCTATGTAGTGTTCAAGTACAAGAATGGAGAGGACTCAGTGTTGGTGGTGAAGAAGGAGGACTACGAAAGCTGCAACACAAACAACCCAATCAAGAAACTTGAAGGTGGTGATTCTGTTTTTCAGTTTGATCGATCTGGGCCTTTCTACTTCATATCTGGGAGTCACTGCTCCAAGGGTCAGAAGCTTGTAGTGGTTGTGTTGGCTGATCGTTCTAAGAAGTCCTCTCCACCTCAACCATCACCATCATCACCATCCCCATCTCCCCCTTCTTCATCATCACCTTCCCCTCCTCCTCCTTCAACATCCCCATCACCATCACCTTCTTCTCCTCCTTCAACATCCCCTTCAAGCCCTCCATCAGCAACATCTCCATCTCCTTCTCCTTCTCATCAGTCACACACACCCTCATCATCCCCTTCTCCGTCTCCTTCTCATCAGTCACACACACCCTCATCATCCCCTTCTCCGTCTCCTTCTCATCAGTCACACACACCCTCATCATCCCCTTCTCCGTCTCCTTCTCATCAGTCACACACACCCTCATCATCCCCTTCAACTACTCCTCCACTTGCTCCACCATCTACATCTCCTTCTTCATCCCCATCAATGGCTCCCACTCCAAACAGTGATGCAGGACAGTCATCTCCCTCACCCTCAGCCAGCAAGTCATCTGCCCCTCCTGCCATGGCTGCTGCCTTTTCGGGCGCGTTTGTTGGGTTGATGACGGCTTTGGCTTTATTTTAAATTTTGAATAAAATAAAAGAGAGTTTGGACTTTGGGGGTTTTGTTTTAGAACACTATAGTTTGATGTCATGCATTCTTTTAGTGATGCTGGTTTGTTATTGGTGTTATGGATTGTGTTTAGTTCATAAAAAAAAAACATTGCTACTGTTATTAGATTTTATGATTTGTCCTTGATGTTATAATAAATAATATTATTGTGGGCGTTGTTTTGAAGCGATCCTCGTGGCTTGAAATTTTTAATGAATGATGACAACAAAGTGTGTGGTTTTATGTCTATGGATACAAAAACTCTGCAAAAACAACATTTGCTTTTGTGCTGCTTTTCATGTTCGTGATTCTTTGTGCTTTTTTTCAATAAAATTAATCGGTCTGCCACTTATTTGAATTCAATATAAAAGAGTACACGAGTTAAATAGAAAAGAAAGAAAGAAACATGAAAAGGAAAATGCAGGAAAAAAATTCTTTAAGAATAAGAGGCTTAACCAAACTTCCTGTGGTAAGTAATAATAAAAAAATGTTTTTTTGCATGTATACCTTTCAAATACATACTGATTATTTTTATGCAATTGTAAATCATATGTCTATTCGTATACCATCAAATTAATCTTATTTAATATAAAAATATACTATATGATCAATTTTTATGATTAAAACCTTACTTAACTATAGTTAACACATAACTAAGAGAAAATAAATGACAAAAATAATCTTAGCTTATTGTTTATATTAATAGTCTAATCTTTATATTAATTTTTTATTGTTAACAACTTAATTAATTATTTTTTCCTCTTTCCATATTTGTATCAAATTAAATATATTTGTTGATTTTTCTATAGTTTTATCAAATAAAATATATACTTTTTTATACTTTTATGATTACATTAATTTAATCAAAATAGAAAGAAATTTTTTTGATGATTAAAGTAAATATATTTGTAAATATTTGCTGATTAAACATTTTTTTCTTCAAAAATTGAATTCTATATTTTTTATGTATTAGCAAATATATATGTTACATTAAAAAAAATGCGGTCTATGTTGTCTCCATTTTATCATCGCATAAAACACACGTTGTGGACTCCCCAGGACGCCAATTTGCTATGAATAAATGCGGTCTATGGAAATACAAAATTTTATATTAATTTTTGAAATGTGCGTGTCATCTTTGCGCAAGTTACATCATTCCAATTTCATCGGTTATCTCCAAGGACATAAAATCAAGGGTGATATTATATTTAATTTTTTTTATAATTTAAAATATATTCTTACATGTATTATTAAAAATCTAAAAAATATTTATTTAATTAAAATAAAACGATATTTATTTATTTTTATTAAAAACATATACATAATTAAATAATATTTATTGTTTTTAACATTTTGTGAAATCAAATGGGTCAAGAACGCGTGATTCTTTTGTACTTGATGGAAAGCCTTTGGACCTTCATTGCAAAGAGAAGGAAATTCACGTGGACCCCATGCACTGCCAAGTCTTCCTCGGCCTTTTGTTCCAATGGTGCCTACGTGGCTACGTGTGTCGGCTATTGTTCTGATGATGACACATCTCTCCTTGTTATACTCTTTGTTCAATTAATCAATTATGTTGATTTTTTTTGGAGTCCTTGTGAATTGTGATGCAACTTAGTTGGGTGAGCCCGGTAAAAGATTTTTTTTTTTTTTTTTTTGTTAATAAGGCTCACAGGGACAGATGCACAATAGGACACAAGACCCAAAACACCTAACATGAAATACACCCCCTCTGTGTAGACCAGGATCGAAGTCGTCTACAGAGAGAGGGCAAGTGCAAGTCTTCCACCGAAAGGATTTCAGAAGTTGGTAGGCTTTAGAAAGCCACGTCTATACAACGGGGTCAACACGTATTTATCTACGTCGTCTTCTTGTTTGATTGGGGACTTTTTCTTTGGTGTCTTGATCCAGAGAGGGGAGTTGATTGGCTACATTTTTTTTTTGTAAGTCTTATTATATGGTTTCAATCATGATTTTAACTCACCGAAATTGCATGCATTTGATTAAGACGAGCGAGATATATTGCATGAATCTGGATAACTGTATGTCAAATTAGAACATAACTAGTAGTCTAGTACTAATTAGACTTGCATAAGATCCAAACAAACAAACGGTGTTTAATCTTGGATAATTCTTATAAACACGGTCCTTAAGCTATTTCTAGCCCTTACTCAAACATATACTCAAATTTCATTTAAAATTTGAGTAAAAGCTTAATTTGATAGGTTGTCTCCGACCATCATTTTTTGTTTTACTCAAATCTTTTTAAAAATTCTCATTTTCTTCTAATTATTTTCTATAATTCAATAGTCTTTTTTCCATAAAATTTTACTATTCAATATTTCTTCCCTTTAAGATATTTAAATTTAAAGATTATAATCATCCAATTTTTTTATTTTAAAAAATAAGTAAAAATAAATTTTTTATTGGAGTATAAATAAGAAGTTTAAAAAAATGAAAATTTACGAAAGAAAACTTTTTTTATTGGGGTTTCAAGAGATAGTGAAAATTTGGGGGGGTGAAAATGCATTTAATATAATTCAACTAAATGTGAAGTTGAAAGAAAAAAAAAATGTCACATTGGAAGAAAATGTGGAGACAAAGGAAAAAAAGAGATGTTGAAAATTTGGGTAAAGATTTGAGTTCAACATGATTAATTTGGGTAAACATTTGAGTAAAAAACTTGATTTAGTATGGGTATGGGTAAATTGTTGGAGAGGGTTTTGAGTGACTTTTACTTCAATTTAAATTTGGATAAAAGTTTGAGTATATAATTGGAGATGCTCTTAGACAATATTTTTAAAATCAAACCGTTCATTTAATAGAAAAAACGAACGGGTTGAGAGTTATTTGTTAACTGTTGGATTGATTAGATTTGAATCGTGTTCGTTATCAATACATAATAAATATAAAAATTATCATTATTAAATAAAGAATTTCACAATTATATGAAGTATATTTTACAAAAAATTTGCATAATTATCAAATATTAAATCTTAATACTTTTCAGGTTTTTATTCATAATCATAGCATTATATTATCACATAAAATCAAATTTTTTTTTATTAGATATGATTTATATTTTAACTAATATTTAATTGTAATCTCTGTGAATAAAAAAATCAATCATGTAATCAACACAAAGCCTATCCTCAAAAATTGTTGATTCAATTGATGGATTGATTAATTTTTATAAATTTTTTATATCTTTGGATTGAGAGTAAATCAAAATAGAATTCAATAATGCTAATGAAGGTTTTGTTGGTTCAACAGGTTCAGGTCAAATTTTAAAATATTTTCAGTCCATTGTAACTTATTTTTATCAAGTTATAAATGGACTACCTTCATTCAATTTTTTTTACACGAAGATATGTCATTTGTCAGTTTAGTACTAAATCGAGCAGCGGACGTGATTGATTAGGGGTGCAACTTGGACAGGTTGAATATGATCCAACCCGATCTAACCCGATTTTTAGACGGGTTTGGATTGTGGTTTTAGCATACGGGTTCAACCAGAACCCGAGCAACCCAAACCTAATTCGGGTTGAGTTCGAGGAGAGGGATTAGATACCCGAACCTAACCCGAAACTCAAGCAGGGATGATAAATTTTAAATATTCTAAGTCATACTTTAATTTTTTAATTTATTATGAAATATAATTTGAATTGTTCAATTTATTTTAACATATAATCTATCAATTTTACAGTTTCATTTTTATATTTTTAATAAAAATATTCTTTTATTTCATGTAAAACATTGACTTTTACACAATTTCAATTATTTAGAATAATATATTTTAAAAGTCAAACCCAGATCTGACCAGAGTCCAACCCGAACTCAATCCAACCCTAATCGAACCTGAACTCGAACCAAACCCGACGGGGTGAGTTAGGGTTGAGCTTCTCAAACCCGAGGGTCGAGTTGAGTTGAGTTTGGATTGACTTTTTTTAACCTCGAGTTGGCTTCAGGTTAAAAAAATGGATATGGTTATACATAATAATGTGAGGGAAAAAAAATTAAATCACATGTAAAGAAAAAAAAATTTTGAAAAAAATCCATATAACCCCCCATGTAATTTGGCCTAAATCCATATAACCCACTGCCCCATTAACTCCACAAATGGAAGGCTCATGGAGGAGGTTTTATAGATATAGATGTGTGATTACAGGGGGGTTTATATGAATTTAGACCAGATTACATGGGGTTATATAGATTTTTCCCTATTTTAAATCTTAACCTTAAAAATTAATTTTATATGTTTGTCACAGCAATGCATTTGATCTTGGGTTAATGATCTTAGTTAAAACTAAGCATCACATTTGGTCTGAAATCTACAAACCTTGATCTATCCGACTCGGACCATAGGGCCAAAACCTGGAACTGATCTTAGACTCACCGGTCAACACCGACCCAGGCCCGTCTGAGCTGACCTATGGGCCCGGTTCATGGGCCTCTCTATTTTTTGTTAAATTTTTCTTAAGATTTTGCGTAGGTATGCTTATAAAAAGGGGTGTTTTGGTACCATTTTTCTCTATCACGAATCTCAATGAAAATAAATTTTCATGATTTTTAATCATTATTCATTATTGTACAATATAATATATAAAAAATTTATTTTTAAGTCTTTATAAATTATAAATTATGTTATTTAGTAATCAATATTTCTCTTCATCATATTTCTTTTAAAGAAAAATTCAAATAACCTCTTATGAACCACTCAAAATTCATATAACTCTCTAACGTTTCTTAAAATCCATATAACCCTTTGAAAACACATATGTAATTCTAAATATTTTGTTTAGTTAATCCTGACTAAAAATACAATATCCCAAGAATTCTTTGTGTTCTCTTAATCGTTCTACGTGTGTTAAAATCTAACCCTATAGGCGTCGCTGCATCAATAACATTTCTTAATTGAGGTAGTGTTTGCAAACATTGAAATAAGTGGAAAATTAATTCTCAAGTATAAGGTCCATCAACACCATCTATTAGTTTAATATTTTCTCTAGGCCCATCCATCCAACACCTTCATGTGGAGGTTATATAATGATGTACAGAGAATGGATAACAATGTAAGCCCTCGTTTGGAATGGGGATAGTTTTTATTCTAGGGTATAGATTTATTCAAGCATAAATGAGTATAAATAAGGATAAGTGATTTTGTGTTTGATTGTATTTTGAATTATTCTCATTGGTAAACGTAAGAATAAATGTTTTGTTGTTTGGGTAAAATGTGAATAAAGTATGGATAAGGATTTATAAAAAATAAAAAAGTAATGATAGTTGATTCGACAGGTGATTTATAAGAGGTGATGACAGTTGATTTGACAGTGAGCCCACATATTCTTTAAATGGAATAACCTAGGATAACTTTTATTCTAGGGATTGATTGGAATCCCTATACCACTTTATCAAGGTTTATTCTGACATAATTTATCTAGGGTTATTCGGAGTAAACAAACACCCCCAAATACTTATCTGAGGTTATCCGGGATTATCCGGGGGGTTATACTCGTTCCAAACGGGGGCTAAGAGATTTGATAGTGTATATAGGATGCATAACCATATATAAGAATGATATTACAAAATACATGAAATGGATAATATTGTGCGAGTTAAATAGTTAACAACGTACAAATTATTTTCAAAAAAAATATATATGACAACCAAAAGAAGTAAACTGGCGGTATACACCTCTCCTGAGAATCCTAACACATCTTGCCGAACCCAGCAAGGTGGCTTTAAGATTTAAATCAACTAGTGTTTTTTTTTTTTTGAAAAATTATAAAAAATTTTACCGCAATTTCATTACTAAAAATCGAAATACAAATCCAAGGAGATGCAAAGATCAAAAGAAACAAGGAAAACAAACATAATCCAGTATCAGGGATTTGAAGAGGTATTAATCCTTTCGTAATCCTCTTCTTGATTGTGTCGTGTAAAAAAAAGAAAGGTTCCGGACATGGATTCACAAAACTGTGGTCCCTGTAAGATAATATATAGTGGCAATGTGTATTGCTTCTAATTTTCTTCTAATGCAAGTTTGAAATTTAAAAATCATGTTAATGCCATTTGTTCACTGTGACAAGATAGCTATGTGACTTGTAATAAAGAAGTTCCCGGTCATTGTACCTGGTAACATTGAGTTCACTATAAAGAATGAAGAGAGCATGTGTGAATTAGCTTGCACTGCATAGTATTGGTTCTTGAACTATGGAAACCACATTTTTCTATGGTTGGTGGGAACCCAAGTGAGTTTAGTTAACAAAGTCTCTCTCCATGGATTTTCTTATTCAACTTGGAACAGAACCACAGCACACCTGAATCCAGTATCAGTTGAAAAAAAGTGATAAAAAGTGATTCAGAAGTAAATGAGATGTTGGTGTTGGAGCTCCTGTTCCTTTTTCTCAACTTGTTGAGACAAGTCACATTGTTCAAAATTTGGAATGATATGGAGAAGATTGGCATGTTCATGCTCAAGGTTGACATTCATAAATTGAGAACTAATTGTGTGTTTTCAAGGATTCTATCTTTTGTTCCAATCGCACGAAGTGCGGTTGGTTGCTTTGACACTGTGTTCAATTCTTTGTAGGCTTTGTGTCCAGTTTCTGTTACATGTTGCTTGTGGGTTGATCGTATTGGATTATAAATGTCTCTGTGAGGTTACGATCTTACCTGAACCGTCTTGTAAGCCCTTTTGGGCCTTCCTACAATCCTACCCCAAAAAGAAAAAAAATTGTATCTTTGCACTGCCCCATCCGTAATACTCACTGATTTTTTTAAAAAAAAATATATATCATGAGATGCACTATAATTTTTTTCCTTGATAAAATGATTTTTTTAAAATTTTGATACACTGCTATACTGCAGTATACGATCGCAGTGTATGTATGCAGTTGATGGATCATTTATGGGCTCATCTTTAAGATATTTGAAAAGATGGGCAAAGTTATCATCTTTTGCTTCCTCTGATTTCCTGTTTATGAAATGTTGTATACTGATTTATGTTTGTGAAAAACAAGAATTACACATGCCCTCTAATTCAAATCCAAGTTCTGCAGGGGTTTGAATCATCTGGGAATGCCAGATCATCGCGTAAATTTGGATGACTATGTACTTATGATACTCTCAGATTTAAATTAATCCAAAAACAAAAGATGCCCTGCTATTCCATATATTGCAGGTTCAGGTCTTCAGAAATGAATCAATTCATTCACAGATTGTCCAAATCTCCATTTGTCATTTACTCTTCCCCCTCCCATTCACACTTCCCTATAATCTTTTGGTCTTCAAAACACATCTGCCAACCAGATTTTTCTATCACCAAGATTTTTATTGCAAGCAACATTTATTAGATGCCACAAAAACTGGTTCAACATGGCTTACAAGACTAACACAGATTCAGCACATAAAGTTTATGTTTACTTGTGACTCACATCAACACCAAGAGAGAGCCCACCATTTGTCTACTTGTCTAGGCAAGATTTAATTTTTTTTTTCTCCCATTGAAAACTTGAAAGAGAGAGAAGGGACAAATGAGGTCAAGATTCCCCCAGCACCCTCCCCAGTCGGCCAGTCCCCTCACAATCATCCCTTTACAGCTGGCATACAACCTGTGTTTTCAGAAACCCCAATATCAAAGGCACTTCAACCTCTAATTATATTCACTAAAATTCAATATCTACAGTTCCACACACTCGGTAACTTTTTTTTTTTTTTTATGGGTAGTTTCTCTCTCGGTAACTTTTGATGTTGGTCTTCACAATTCACTGCATTACTAAAATGTTTTTCATTTCTCTTTGCTGGATATCAATAAAGGGAGATGATCTTACGAAACCCCCTCATCCTTTTATTTTTTAAGACAGTGTTTGATAACGAGATTACAAAACTGATTCTCTACAAATACTGGGTTTAAAACTAATCTTGCAGGAAACCGCTTCCCCCATCTTTTGAAAATAGTAACTTTTAGATACTATTTATCTGAAATATGTCTACAAGAAGCTGTTACAGTAATACTATTTAATTGCATCATTGCATAAGCAAAGCGTATGATAGCGGGATTGCAAAACTGATTTTCTACAAATACTGGGTTTAAAACTGATTATGCAGGAAGTCGCTTCCCCCATCTTTTGGAAATCATAATTTTTTTACACTATTTGTCTAAAATATATCAAAATGAAGCTGCTACAGTAATACTGTTTAGTTGCATGATTGATTGCAGAAGCAATTTCATAGAAACGCAAAAACTACCCAATCGTGTAACCCAATATTATATAAGAGTAAGACAGTCTTATAGACAATCTATAATTCTATATACATTGATCACTATTTGGAAATACATATGCGGCTGCACGGACGGTTCGATCGCTCCACCGAACCGCCTGGGACTAAAAGCGGGCATATGCGGACTGAGCCCACATATGTGGGTCGATCCCGCATGTGCGCCCGCTTAAGCGGGCGGGTGCACAACTTTTGAACTTTTAAACGGGTCGGCCTTAACAAAAAACCGGGTCTCCTTCGACCTTCAGCAGACCAACTTCAGCCGGCCCTAACTACGATCTTCCCCGATGAGGCCCTAATCTTCTTCATCGACAGACCTGACCTTCTTCAATTAGTGCTACTTCTTCTTCTTCTTCACACACTTCTTCTTCACAGCTCACACATAGCTTCTTCTTCGTTAGGTCTTCTTCTCCAGCCGTCCAGCAATCTAGCAGTCCAGCGTCTTCTTCAGCTCAAGCTTCTTCTTCAAATCATCATCTTCATCAACCTTATTTGTTTTCTTGAAGCCAAGCTTTTTCTTCAAATCATCTTTTTGGCTTCATCTTCTTCTTCATCAACCTAGCTCCAGACCCTCAGTTTTCTCTCACTTATCTCTCTCTCATAATTTTTTTTAGGACAATTAGCACTTTTAGCCCCTGAAATTTAAAAAATTGCAAAAATAGCCCCGCCCATCGAATATAGCAGAATATAGCAAAAACTAGCCCGGTGAAAGATTATACTGGAGACGGACTCCAGTGTGTATTTTTTAAAAAAAACTGAGACCCCAAGAGGGGGAAAATGTACAGGAAACGACATGTATATATGTCGTTTTCAGGAGACGGCATATACACATGCCGTCTCCTGTGCATTTTCCCTCCTGGGATCTCGATTTTCTTAAAAAAACACACTTACAGGAGACGGCATGTATATATACCGTCTCCAATTTATAATTTTATCATTGAATGTTTGCTTTATATTGAATTGAGCATCCTTTGCACAGATGGTGGAGAATGTCTTTGCTTTGTCATTTATTGTAAAAGATGGTCATGTTGAAATTAAAGTTGAGGATGCAAACATCATAGCCATACAGTATATGGACGGCCGAGATCAAATGGAACGAAAAGAAGAAAATTGATCGATCGGAAGCATCGTGACTTCAAACGGCCATAACTTTTGAACCGTAGATCAGAATCGCTATTATAATATGTCCACGCGTTCGTATCGACGAGCCCTACAGAAGTAGTGGCTATGCCACTACATCATTTTTTGGAGCGTTCTGAAATCGTCTTGGAGGTCAAATCGACGGTTGAAAGTTATTTTTACTATTTTTAGGTTGTTTTGAGGTTGTTAGGAGCCTACGAATTCGTTACTTAGATCGAATTAGTTCCGTACATGAATAATGAGTAGTTGATAATTCACCAGAAAATGATCTAGTCTTTGAAAAATATTCACCCAGAAAGTTGAAAAGGTTTGACTACTAAATCAGTGATGTAATGAAATATAGTGATTGAACATATATGAAAATTATATATGAATTTCAGTTAAGTTGTTAAAGTAGGATTTATGATGTATTGAAAAAAAAAATTCTAAGTTGGAGACGGTATGTATATATGCCATTTTCAGGAGACGGCATATATACATGCCGTCTCCTGTTCATTTTTCCCTTCCTGACATCTTGATTTTTTTTAAATTTCCAACATTGGAGACGGCATGTATATATGCCGTCTCCTGTATAATCTCTCACCGGGGCTAGTTTTTGCTAATATTCGACGGGCGGAGCTATTTTTGCAAATATTCAAATTTCAAAGGTTAAAAGTGCTAATTACCCTTTTTTTATGGATTGGTTTTAGGCAAGAGAAGGTTGAGTGACACCTGTTTTTTGTGTCTTTAACAAATTGGGACAGTTGTCCCACGGATGATTTTTTTATTTGGTTATTTATTTTGTTATCTAGAATCAATACAAGGATAATATTTAGAAATTATTCCCGCATACCGAATATACTTTGTACGGTATCCCAGCCACACACAAAACGCATCCCACATATCATAACACTGACCTTGATGACCATGTAATTAGGTATATATCTACATAAGTGAGATGTATATCCCATTAGTAATTCATGATGTTTTTTATTTAACGGGCTCATGCAATATATTACGAAAATATATAAATTTTTCATAAAAATGCATACCTCGGTTATATTAGTTTTATTATTTTTAAAAAATCAAAACTTGTACCGAGGAGCATCTGCCCCTAACATTAATCATTTTTTAATCAATCAAGTCATCCTATCACTTTTGGGTCTATTAGTTTAGGTCAATATGTTTTGTTACTAAATCTTTTTCCTTTTTTATTAACTCAACCCCACTGTTTTTTTTTACTTAATCCACTAGGTTAAACTACCATGCTCTCACTTTTTCATAACCCAGTTAAGTTGATCTAGTTTATAAAATCTTCACAAAAAATATGCAATTCAATTAGATATGTGTACACATTGATTTTTTTTCTTTCAAAACAGCATACTGTAAACGAGGCCGCTGGTACTTCAAATAAACAATGTGTACAGAGTTCTTGTTCTCTATTGAAAGAAGCATCAAAGAAAAAAAAAAACAGAACCCACTATAAAAAACAACAATCAAACGAGAACAATCACACACAAATCAAATTCAAAGACGAAGTTTTTTTTTTTCTAATAAGAAAGAGCATCACAAGCAAAGTAGATTTGAATTGTACAATTCTTTTCATTTTCCCCAAATCTAAAAATTCGGTAATACCTCTCACAAACAGAACAACAAAAATCCATTCCCCACCGTCCGATCTCAACCCAACGACGACGTCGCCGCCGCCGCCCTCGGCGACGTCACGGGGAACAGCGGTAGCAGCCTCGGCGGAGGCTCCGACCCCCTCGGCGACGGATGAAGGTAGTACCCCTTCTCGGCTATCGCCCGCTCCTCCGCCGACTGAGCCGCCGCAGTCGTCGGCGTCGGTGTTCCCCCTGTGAGCGGCGGAGACCTGTTGAAAGGATCGGAGACAAGAGGCGTGACCGGACTGAGAACCAGCGACGGGAAATCAAGGATGCTCGGGGAGAGGATCTCCGGCGGTTGACACTTTCGAGGGGAGAAGCTCCCGAGGGGGCCGCCGGCGCCGGGGACGAGTGGGCTGAGCTTGAATCCGTTTTTGAGGCTGTTACGCCTCTCGTAGAGCTTGAAAGATGGCTTCTTTGGGCCGGTGGGGATTGGGTTCTTTGGGGGCTGATCGGAGGGTTTGGAGTGCTTGATGGATTCGGAGGAGCCGGTGAGCATCTGGACGACCTGCTTGAAGGAGGAGGTGTCGGCTTGGATGAAGGTCGTTGGGTATGGATTCGATTCGAATCTTGGTGGGTTTGTTGTGTTGTTTGTGTTGGGTGTCTTGGATCCTCCATTGGAGCTGCTGGTGCTGGTTGGTGTGTTTTGGGATTGTGGGTTCTCTTGGGGAGGCCGCCTTAGGTGATCCATTGATTTGGGTTCTTGTTTGTTAGATCAAAAACTCAATTTTTTGGGAAGGAAAAATTGGTTTAAAGAGATTGGGTTTTCACACTATTCAGCTCAAGATGACACAAAAAGGAAAGAAACTCTTTGGGATTTTTTTGTTCTTCTTTGAAAGGAAGATCAAATCATTGTGTTGGTTTTAAATGGGGAGGTGTGGAAAATGATGCCCACTTTGGATTGGAAATGTGAAAAGGAAACGCTGTATTTGTTGAGTTTTTCTTTAGATCTCATATTGACTTTAGGGGGGGGGTGGGGGGCTCTGTGGGATGGTCTATGAAAGTGAGAGAGTTTATCCTGACTGGTTCTCTCTCTTTCTATGCATAATAAATATTGGATGTGTGGGAATAGATGAGATGCTTTTCAAATAATAAGCCTCAATTAATTTACCCTTTCATATTACATAGCATGAGGCATGAGGCATGAGGCATGAGGCATGGAACTTTGGACTATTTTTTGGTGAAAGATGGCGAGTCTTCAACCATTGGATTGAGATCTGAGGACCTTTATTTGACTTGCCTGATGGAAGATACAATGGTCTTGCGTTACATATTTGATTAAAGATATTTTGCATTTGAGTAAAAGTTTCATATGATATTTATCTCTAATCATCACTTTGTATATTACTCAAATATTTTAAAAAAATGTGGAGTTGAAGAAGAAAATATCATTTAAAATTTTGATATGTAATGTCTCCAGCCATCAGTGTTTTACTCATGTATTTTAAAAAATGTGGAGTTGAAAAAGAATAGTATCAAATTTTGGATAAATGTTTGAGTCTCTCTTAATTTGGATAAAAAGTTCACTAAAAGTCTGATGGTATGAGTATGACTAAATGGTTGGAGAGATTTTTGGATAAATTTTACTCAAATTTAAATTTGAGTACATATTTGGATTTATGATTAAAAATGATCAACCTCAAATTTTAATAATAAAATTTTTCATCTATACTAATAAAAAAATAACACCTAAACCCAACCAATAAGAAAATAACACCCAACTATTTCAGTACTTTTCAAAAAATGATGTGCATATTGCATTAATTGAATACACCTTTTTATATAATTTTCATAAATTAGGATAAACTTCTAATTGTCATTGTGCGTGTTAAGTCATAAACACATTTCAAATTGTTATTTTAACTTACAAGTGAAAGGCATCTTTTTGAAAGGATCTCAATGAAATAAAAAATTCAATTTAACCAATGATGCATGAATGGAAAAAGAAGAGAAGACATAGGTAAGAGAGAGTATCTAATTCTCATTTATGATGGAAGTGAAAAAAGAAACCCAACTGGAGAGAGGAGGACCATTTGAATTGATCTACAACCCACATTAAACTACAAACAATTTGCATTGCTTTTGTCATCCACAAATTTTTTTCTGAAGAACCACCACTAAAGTCTCGTGTTTGGGCGAGGGGCACTCATTAATCTATCTCAAAACTGCAAAAGCAATTTCTCTAAAACAGCACTAAAGTATGGTTTTCATTGCCCTCCCTCTAAAATCTGATTTTAGACCATTAGATCAACTCATACCATTTAGTTTTTTTAGAAATTGAACGGTTGTGATCCATGATGTCTATAGACCCCACCACAAAATGTTTTGATGGGCTTTGGATGTGGCCATTGGAATTGATACTCATCTAGGGCTGGTAAACGAGCCGAGCAGCTCAGACTTGGCTCGGACTCGGCTTGGTTAAAGCTCATTTATGCTCGTTCGATTAGACATACGAGCCAAGCTTGAACAATTTTTAAAGCTCAGTTTGTAAATGAGCCGAGTCTGAGCCGAGCCTAAACGAGCTCGTATTTAACAGAAAAAGGGGAACGAGTCGAGTCCGAGCCCAAGCCCGAGCCCGAGCTTACGTCACTTTCACATGTATAAGTTGTTGTGATTTGTGAAATGTGACTTTTCAAATGCTAAACAAGTTTTTTTTTTATAGCTAAATAAGTCTGAGCCCAGCCTTAATTCGAGATTCGATTTGACTTGTTTAACAAACGAGCCGAGCCGAGCTTCAACCGAGCTTTTCATGAGCCCAACGAGCCAAGCTTGAACACGAAATGAAGTTCGGTCATGAATCGAGCCGAGCCTGAACAGATCAAAGCTCTGCTCGTTCGACTCGTTTACCACCCCTATACTCATCCACTCACTCCCTCACTTTTTTTTATTTGGTTACTTTCACCTTTAAGAACCCTGCAAAAAACACAACCCACTAAAAATTTTGAAGAAGCATTTGGGCGTTGAGTTATTCTTGCTGTCTCCTCTGCGGTCCTCACTTTTTAATGACATAATATATATACTAGCTTAATGTATGTATTTCATAAACTAGTTTAGACTTTTAAAAATTATTAAAAACAGCAAGAATAACTGTTCTAATGTTTCATTTTCAAAGTTTTTAATTTTCATTTAGTTGTCAGAAAACAAATAGTTTTATCTTGATAAATCCACTCATTATAAGTACGTACTACTATTAAAAAATTAAGGTTCATGCATAAAAGTCTACATTGTGGTTTTTATACGATTAAAATAATTAGTCTATATTAATCTAGGGTTAGGCTGGTCTGGCCTAGCTTATGACCTTTAGCTACATGGACATACTTGCAAGTCTGATACGTAGGAGGGGCTTTTTCATAAATAAAAAAACCTCCTTGTTTTCCCAGTCAAGTGGGACCACATAAACCAACATTTTGGTCAAACGATGTCTCCAGAGAGGGTTGGTAACATCATAAAACAAGTCATTCCCATTCGTTATTACCAATCTGACTACATAAACCAAACTTTAATCACCTACATTCATCTCATTAAACGCATCCAATCCAAAAGATGTCTCTCTCAAATTTCAATTGCTTTTGTTTAACACAACATTTTTTATTGATAAACAAAGGCGTGTGCACAAATTAAATGGTGCCAAACAAAAAAACAGTTCAAATGTTCAATGACTCCATGTGGTGGGGATATCTTTATGTTGGTTGCTTTCAGTGGGTGGGAGGGACCCCCCACCCCCTAAAGCAAAGATAGAAAATGGTCGACCTTGTTTAGGAAATTAAACCAAGTCAAAGAACTCTTATAAAATAATCAAATACCATTTAATATGGTTGGCCAAAATTCTCTCTCTCTCTCTCTCTCTCTCTCTCTCTTCTCACACAGATACTGATACACTTAAACGTCTTTGTAGATAGCATGCCATCTGATTCATTGTATGAAATATCTAATAGAATATATATTTTTTATAATATTGGAAAATTAATTCTATATTGAAAAATATAAAAATTGTAAGCATTCATGTTAATATAATATGTAATTCAAGTATATACTTGGCTTTTTTGAAGGAATGCAGTTTGTTAGAGAAATTATACAATTTAGAAAAAATCAAAACGTGTTAACATTTTCTTTCACACACACATCACACATGGGAGCTCTGCCAAATTGGAAATTTTGTTCCTGGAGACCATGATTTTCTGCGCAAGTCATTGAGGCCCATGTTTTACCCTACATGAGAAGTCATGTGAGTGTGTATTGGATGATTGTGTGTAATTGATGTTAAATAGAGAGTATGAATTTGACCTAGTGACCTCTTCTTGATGAGGTGGTCCCCTTTCCTCACCACCACTATTACCTGCTTAAGAGACTGGTTGTTGAGATCATTTTGTGTTTACTTTTTGGGACAGAACTGTAGATATGTCCATGTATGAAGTCTTTGAGATCAGGTCAAGATTTATTCTGGGACAGAACTGTACATCTGATCAAGATCTATACTGGGACAGAACTGTACATGTGATCAAGATTTATACTGGCGTCCTAGACGACTTGATCTATTTTCATATATCATTTTGGGAATCTAGGCTTCTCCAAATTAATATTCTTTGAAATAAGGGAGAGAAAATATAATAATAACCCTAAAACTCTCGTTCTATTAGAGAGGGACTAAAGCCCTTTATATAATAGTACAAGATGGTGTTACACGTGTAACACACTAACAAACTAATATAATAACAAACCAAATATAATAATAAATCTATCTAATATCTTTAACAAATATATATATATATATATATATATATATATATATAATATATATATATATATATATATATATGTGAGCAATTCAATGCGGGAATGCGGGAAACGACGTCGATCGTTCGATCGCGGGTCCATCGCATCCAACGGTCAAGATGAATCGCACCCGACCGTCCGATGCGATGGACCCGTGATCGACGGCCCGTGATCGCTTCCCGCACGACCGCATTCCCGTACTGAATCGGCTCCCTATATATATATATATATATATATATATATATATAGAGGAATGATACGGTGCGCGATACGGGAACGTGCGCGAACGACCACGGGCCGTCGATCACGGGTCCATCGCGGGTCCATCGCATCGGACGGTCGGGTGCTATTCACATCGACTGTTGGATGCGATGGACCCGCGATCGGACGAACGACGTCGTTCCCGCACCGTGCGGGACGCCGCACGATATCACTCGACTATATATATCGGGGGCGATTACATGCGGCGAACGGCAGGTGCGGCGGCGACGTGGGCCGTTCGATCGCGGGTTCATCGCATCCAACGGTCGACGTGAATCGCACCCGACCGTCCGATGCGATGGACCCGTGATCGACGGCCCACGATCGACGCCGCACCTGCCGTTCGCCGCAGGTAATCGGCCCCTATATATATATATATATATACACACACGACCGCGATGAGGTGCGGCAGCCGTCTGATCGCGGGTCCATCGCATCTAACGGTCGACGTGAATCGCACCCGACTGTCCGATGCGATGGACCCGTGATCGACGGCCCGTGGTCGACGCCGCACGGTGCGGCCGCCGCACCTAATCGGTGCTATATATATATATATATATATATATATATATATATATATATATATATATATATATATAAAGTTTTAAGCCTTTTTAAGGATATAAAGTTTGTCACCAAGAAATTAAGTATCTTGATCGTATGAATATGCAATCAATTAATTGTTACACAGAGTTCTATATATAATCTCTCATGTGGTATTATTTCTCCGATATATCTAAATTTTCTCACCGGTTATATGATTTGTTAGATGGAATCATCTTTCCTTTTATTTTTCACATAAATGAGTATATATTATTAATCAGAGTAGAGTATATATTTAATTTTTTTATAAATACTAATGATTCATTACCTGAGGTACATACCTTCATAGAACCAAAACATATTGGAATTATAAAAAGTACTGCGTTTAAAACTGAATTCAACATTATTTTATTTAAAAAATACTAGATCATTAATTATGAGCAATTGAATAATTTTGTATTTTTTAAACCTTAACCTATAAACCCCAATCAACCAATATAGCTAGGCATATTATAAAAGTAATGAAAAACATGGAAGGTGACTTAGATATCTTTAACTCTTAAATAGTTAAATATTGTGTGATATGTAACTTATTTAAGAAAATTACTCTAGTTTGTTTGTATATTGATTATTATATATAATTTCATTTATTTTATTTGTTAATAATGAACACTTTTTATGATTGAGATATCAGTAAAATTTAGATTTTAAGTAAATGCACAAGACTATTACTAAATGTAATTTTTATTATTAAACAATAACGTGTATCATTTTCCACGCAGACCAAACACTAAAAAATGAATCTTGGTTGGAATCCATGCATATATGGGTGCAACAATTTGTTAATGGATTACTATAAATTTCTTGTAAAATGATTTCTAGCAAAATGATTGTCAACAAACAGAATCCATAAAAAAATATTGACACGAACCCAATGGGGCTTATGTGAATCTACTTTCATATGTGATGGATACTTGGTTTTTCCATAACATTTTAACCCCCGTTTGGATAGCGACATAATCTATTCTATAACAGATAATTATTTTAGTAAAGATAAGGAATAAAATATTTTATTGTTTAGTTATATTTTTATTTATTTTTGTTAAAAACATAATAATAAAGTTTTTGTTGATTAATTAATAATTAATAAATTGTAGATAACATGTGAATAAGATATTGACAATAATTTATAAAAGATAAAAAATAATTTAACATGTGAATTCCCTTTTATTTATAAGATGTGATGACTAGTGATTGGATGTGTAGGCGAAAATTAATTTACCATGCCCCATGCTATTTTGGCCTCATTTTAGGTCGACGTTATGTTGGTTTAGTTCATCTTGGCCTGCATTAAGCCTGTCAATTATCCAAAAAAAATATGAATCCGAATCTGTATATGAAACATGAGAAATATCTGATATTTGAAGATCCAAAGTGCAGATATGGATACTAGTGTATCCGATCCAAAAAATATCTTTATCCAACATATATATATATATATATATATATATATATATATATATATATATATATATATATATATATATATATATATTTATATTATATATTGTTCATATTTTTTATATTGTATGCTTAATCACAATCATGATATATTATATTATTATTAAATTTTCAATATATAATATTTAAAAGAAAAAAAATATGAAAATCTCAATTTTAATTTCCATATCTCTCTAATATATCATTCAATTATTCAATTTAATATTAATATTTAACATGTCAATTATCTAAAAAATATATCTGAAGATATTAAATTGAGATTTCTATCCAAATTCAAAAATTAAGATATAGATATTCCCATATCCAAGCCAATTTGAGGCTCAAGCCTTCGTTGAAAAAAAAAGTAAAAAAATAAAAAGAAAAAAAACATGAGAAACATGGAATGCGAGACTCAATTAAAGGTGTGTTTGTTAATTCTAAGTCTGTATTTTTGGTCCCACCATTGTCGGGCTCCTTATATGCTTTAACTTCGGATTTCCACGATCTTTCAAGGTGTGTTTGTGCCACATGAAAAATGAGAGAAATTAAAAAAAAGTAAAAATTTTCTTTTTGTCCATCCAAAAATCTGGTGTTTGTGCCAAACCAATAGAGGGAAAAAAATTTCCCTCACTTTCCCTTTGCTATTTTGTCTTATTAGGATTTGGGGAAAAAAATTTCCCTCACCCTACAGGAGAGAAAATGAGGGAATCTATGGATTTCTCTCAACACACCAACAAAAACACATGAATAAAAATAAAAATAATATTAACAAGACATAATATTTTATACATTAACTAATCTTTCTCAATGAAATGGTGTAAATCAAAATAAAAATAATATTAACAAGACATAATATTTTATACATATTTAAAAAAAAAAACTTATATAAAATAATATTAATAAAACTTATTTAACACAATCAATGCATCATGTCCAATTAGTTTACCCTTGAATTTCATTTCATGAATTACGAATAATGATGAATACTTATTTATTTTATAAAATGTATAATAGATATTAATGTGTAATCTTATGTGTAAAACATGATATTCGAGGGTAATGTATATTATAATGGTACCATAAATTATATTATTTTATTTTCAACTTTTTAAAATTTTTAATTAATTTGTTAAAATGTTAATTAAAACCATATACTTATACACATTTATTTTTGAAATTAAAGATTTGTGAAATTCAATAAGAAAGATTATGTGAATCTCTCACAAACAATATTTTCTTATTTTCTATTATTTTTATTTATACACATTCTTATTTTTCATCACTTTCCATCACAGGCACAAACATCATATAAACTAGTTAAAAGGAAAATTTTTTCTTTTCCTTCATTTTTCCTTTTACTCAAATTCTTTCACTTTCCTTCATTTTCCCTTTGGGATTGTGCACAAACACACCCTTAGTGGGGGCCATTTTTTTTTCTTTGGGTTCAAGAGTTCATTTTGCAGCTATCTACTATTCAAAGTAGTCCCCAGTCTTCTGAAGTAGAGTGTAGCAATGTATATATATTTTATCAGTAAAATATGTACTGATTTATATATATATATATTTTATTTTTTATAAAAATATTAATTTCATTTACTAATATGAACTTAAAAAAATAAAATGTATGGAGATCAAAGACGGGGATAGAGCTAGAGTATAATTTTGGTCGGTTAAACTGAATCTGAACCGATCCAAACTGATTTTTTTCGAGTTTGGGTCAATAGATTTTTTGCTTGGTTTGGGTATAATTTGAAAAATTAATAAAATGATGTACTTTAGTTTGAGTTTAATTTTACTTATAAAAAAACCGAATTAACCAAACTGAACAGAATTAATTTAAATACATGATTATTCATAATTAATATTCATTTAGATCATTCTTTTTATATGAAAAACTAAATTATTGTTATATCATTAATATTTATAAAAAAAATTGAATACACTAATTTACACCATCAATCCTAACCTTTTAATATTTATGTAAAGTTATAATCAACTCAAAAAATAATCTAATCAACTAAAACAGATTGGAAGAAAAAAATGATTATAACTTTATTTTCAACTGTTCGGTTTAACCAAATAAGGTTAGGTTTATTTCAGTTTTGAGTTTTGGGTTTGGTTTGATTCAATTTGATTTTCGGGTTATATGTGGTTATATTTTGGTTTACAGTGCTGCTATCTAGGCCCTATAAATTAAGCCCCATTTGTGAGCCCCAATAGGTGGCACTCTCCTATTGATTCCCTATTTGACTTTTTTAAACCATTAAAATGTTAATGACAAAACTACCCTTCTTATAATTTAAAAAATTGCCTAATATCCCCATTAAAATCGTAACTGAATCCCACAAAAGGTGGCATTATTAATACCTCTCCCCCACGTAACATATTTTGAAAAAATTTGAATGTTTGGTCCCGATTTGAGGAAAACCATATGAACGGAAAAAAAAAGGCGATCAAGATTTCAATCCATCTGATTCTCTTCCCCAACAAACTGTCAACAATGGCAAAGAAAAAAGGACGAATTTCTTCCGGCAATCGAAACTTCACCGTCGCTTTGTATTTTTTTTCCACAAAAAAACAGGTCATTTATATTTGATAAAGAGGTCGTGTTTTTTTTTTCACCTCTTATTAGACGAAATCTTTGATTTCAAAATAATATATAAAACGATTACCTTCGGTTATCTAGACTCCTGTTAATCTGATTGTATCTGACATCCATTTGAAGAATCATTGTTTCAAATACTTTGCATTTGAAATATAAAAAAAAAGATTTGAAATCAGTGATTCAGATGCATGCATCTGAATAAAAAAAAAATCTGTTTATCAAGATACAATGTCATTAATCTCTAATATATTATGAAATTATTTTCTGATACATTGTCTTCATCTACCAGTGTATCAAGATTAAAGGAAAAATGAAATTACATTTTTCAATTGTTTAAGGTTTTATCGTGTGCATATTTCGTTTTTGATGAAATAAGAACATAAGTCAGATACATGTATCTGAAAATTTTATATAATGTGCAATTGTTTCATGATTCAGTAAAACAAAATCTGGTTGACTGAGCAATTAACAATAGCCAAATAAAATGCTTGAAATATCATATGCATGTAGATCATGAATTATTATATTATCTTTGATAATTAACATGCATTGTTTGATGAAATTACCTTATTTTTTTTGTAAAACAATCCATGTATCTTAATCAACTGTATATGTATCTGAAAACCTGTTATCAAATAAATATGAATCCGAAGCAATTATGTAGCAACAGAGATCCTAATTGTCACATTACATGCTATTAGCAAGTAGCCATGAATCAAAATGTATTGTGTATTAAAACTTCAATCTTATATTTTGGATTACTCAACTGTTTCTATAAATCCCTTGATGAAAATAGATTAATGCTCTTGTAAAAATTGTATGTATTTAAATCAACTGTATCTGAAATTGTTATATAAAACATGGCTAAATCATTTGGCTATATCTGAAAAAAAAACATGTGATGGCATTTATTTGTGTGCAATTTAGCTGTTCATATGTATCTGAAATATAGATGGTATATATGGTTTTGATCTCACTGATATTTGTTTAGAAACTCTTGATTTGATTTTCAAAACACACCTGTATCTTAATACACAAAAAGACATTGTTTGTCCACTGTTCATAAAGAAAATACAGTGTCATATGTATGATAGTGTATTAGGCATTTCAATTGCATCTGGATATTGTACAAATTATGCAGGAGCAAAAAAAGACAGAGTTGCTGAACAAAGAAGAAACTGGGGATACTATCTCCAGTACAGATCTACAGTGCACAAAATATTTGAAACATTTGCAGCAATGGAGTTGAGCCAAAGGCATGCAGACAATCTCTTCTACATTTTGTTGATCAACCACAACAAACAATTCCTTTGACAAACTGGTTTCCACGGAACAAGGATCATTGATGTGATACAAACTAATTGAGTCTTCACATGTGTCCACAAAATCACCATAATTGCCTGTTGAAAAAAAAAGAACATCAATCATATGTTATCAATTAAGATACAATAATGCATCTGAAAATCCAAATGAACAAATATGGTATACATGCTACTTAAAACTGCACTAGAAAATTCATAAAAGGTCTTCAAAATGCAAACAATAAGCAATTACATATTAATCAACTATCCATTAATCAAATAAATAAAAATAAAAATAACTACCTTAAAAAAATGGGCTGAATCAAATTCAGATACAAGTGTATCTGGAATTTGAATTAACAAAATCTACATTCCATACAAGTGAATGTCCAGCGTATTTTAAAATCTTGAATCTGAATTAGTCGAATAATACTGATATAAAACTAAAAAATATGAAAAATGACACATTATACTTAATTTTACACAAATACACAATCATGAACGATTGTAAAGATCATACATGGTACACAACAATGCATGAAAATTAAGATACAGGCTATGTATCTGAATTTAAAATGAAATTTAGATTCAATTAATGTATACGACGATTCAAAATAAAAAAACGAGTCTACAAGATTAAACATTCTCAAACACAAATCAGATTGTTCAGAACGAATCAATTGCCTGATTTGATACGATCACCATTGATTGCACCACAAACAGATCGAAAAATAAAAAAAGCTGCAATCGAGATCAAGATCCTCGCCCAAACTGCAATCCAGATTTAATTTATATTATTTTGAAATCAAATTTGAATTTCGTGAACATAATGCAATCGAGATTAAGAACCTCACCAAAACTGCAATCCATGTTTTTTTTTCTGTTCTTCTGAAATCCAGACAAATTTCTTTCAAATGAAGATCCTCACCAAAACTGCAATTAATTTCACTTTTTGGGATCACAAAATTCTTTCAAACGAATTGTTTGTTTTCCAAAAAAGAAAGAAACAACAAATTGATTCGTGTGATCGGTTACATCCAAAAATAGTGGGAGCGGTTACATATTTAATGCTTATTTGGCAATAAAGGGTAAATGAGAGATTTCAACTTTGCCACCTCATGGGTCTTGGGATGGGGCCTATCAAATGGGGCCCAAAAAACATTATTGTTTGGTTTAATATGAGTTCACGAAAAAACGAACCAAATTAAACCGACTGAATTGCACCCCTATACATAGCAGGGTGAATGTATCAATTTTTATTTTTATTTTTTGTGGTTAATGGGGGGGGGGGGGGATATAAAAATTGATTTTAAAAAAAGCACTAACTCCATTAAACACCCCTCCCTCCCCTGGGGGGTGGGGGCATAAAAAAAAAAGCACTAACTCAGCCATTAAACCATAACAATAAAATCAGACAAGAAAAATTTAAGCCCCTCCCCCCATTAAAAAAGAAGAAAGAATGGTGTTACACTTAATCGATTTTCAGCACCGTTAGCAGCCTATATATTATTTGCACTATCATAATGCATGGGCTCTATCGTAGTATGTCAAAGCTAAAAAAAAATTTATTTTAAAAAAAAACTACAATATTGTATCTAAATATATACTTCATTTCGCAACAACATGCACTTTTTAGTGTATAATTTTTTAAATTAAAAAATAGTGTGGACTGCTGAGGGGGTTGCACGCACGGCGTTGTGTCATTTTTCAAAAAAAAAATGTTACATATTTTAAAAAAAACATATCTTATCTAACAAGGTATATAGTTATAAAAAAACAAAATATTTACTCTATTAAATTGTATGTACCCATGTATGGAAAGTGTAATAAATTATATCGAGTACCTCGTTAATCGAGTATAGGGAGCTAATATGAGTATAGGTTGAAAAATTATTGTGCATAACCGCGATAAAAAATTCCATTACTAAATGTTTAATGGTACTGATAAACATACTTAAAAAACTAAAAAAATATATAAAAAATTAAATATTTAATGATAAAAAACTAATTAAATTTTTTTTTTATATCAGTGACACAATCCATACGCATGTTAATAGAGTTTTGTTTTGCATTATAAATAATATTGTTTAAGCCCCCTTAGAAAAAAATTATACGTCCGCCACTCCCCCCCCAATCTCTCTTTTATACACACTGATGAGTGAAGATGTACTTCCAAAAAGAAAGCAACATATCTTACCTAAACTAACATAAATTTTAAAAACAAAAATTGAAGGAAAACAACCTTAAAAAAAAGTGGAAGGAAAACATATTTTATCTAAACTAACATTGAATTTAGATAAATGAAATTTTGTTTTATCCTTAAAAAAATCTAATCTTAATATTTGCACATAGAACAATTTAAAACAGTTTCTGCATGTTCATAATGTACCTTCAACAACTTCAATATGATGTTATAAATGTACACGCGCAATATATTTGGCTTGATACAGGTAGACAAATAATATATTATTAATACTTTTATCTAATTTTATAGAGATATTCAGATACTTTAAATTTTAAATGAATTTTTTAGAAAAAAATTTTTTTTTAGCAGTCTAGGGTTCCCCATATCTATATTTGTCTTCGTATTATATATGTCAGTGATCTTCCTTCATAATTTTATTCATAAAAGCGGCTAAGTATAGTTATTCAAATTCTCAAACCCCCCCGTTTGTCAACTAATATAAACAGAGAATAAGGAAGAATAACAGCATAATAGCCCTTATTCGCTGTTTGTTTGGAGCGGATAAACCCTGATAGCTATGCTTGAAAAAATTAGCATAAGGTCTGATAACAATTCCACTAAAATGTGAGAATCGCTTATCAGAGCTTATTTATTCATAAGAATAAAAATATATACCTTACCATCATTACAAAAATATTCTCTCACTTATTTTTACACAACCCAATCACTACCCAAATTAAATCTGGTTCATTCATCTGTTATACCCAATAAATAATAAATAATTACAGCCATTGATTGTTTACACTTCCCATATTCAATCCCAACCACTAAAATAAAAAAAAGGAGATTTGATTTCCACCTTACACCTGTCACCCATCCTCGTCCTCCTCATCCCCGTCGCCGACTACATTAATTAAAAAACCTTCAGCGTCGACATCGTCACCCCTCCCGGCGAGATCCCCACCCTACACAACTTCATCTTCGACCTTGATCGCAGCGAATCCATCGAAGGCAGAGTTCCGATCCAAGATGAAGAAGATCACAATTGCCATCACAGGCGGCCTCGGCAACTCCTAGATCTAGATCACACTCTAGGAGGACGATGATTAGAGCTTTCTCAGGAAGGCAACGGATCTTGAGGCATCAAAATAACCGGCCCAGCCAAACGATTTTTCTTTCATCAGTCTCTCTCTCTCTCTCTGAAACCCTTGTTCACGTCACTATCGCCTGATATGCAATGGTCGACGACGTCTCCGTACCTAAGATCATTGGTTCACGGCAGATTCTAGTGAGGCTCTTGCCCTCTCTATTTGTTGATCGATTGTGTGTGTCTCTCTTTCACTCTCTTCCCTTCCCTCCCTCATACGTGTCTCTTTGTCTCCATCTGTGGGGAGATGTTGATTGTTGAGGGGGAGAGAGAGGTGTAGTTGATGAATGTGGTCTAGCATTGTATGGACTTCCTTTGATTTTGTCCTTTGGCAGCCTCTGAGTCATTTTTCTTTTTCTGATCGGAATTCGGAATGGTGGCCGGCGGTGGTTCTGCGAAAGTGGTTTTGGATCTACATCTATTGTGTGTATTTGATGAAGAATCAATAAAAGTGATAATAAGTTAATCTTTCTTTTTATATTGTTTTGATTGTGTGTTTGTATTTTGTGTGTGTGTGTGTGTTTTATATGGAATGGATTTCAATTTCATGGTGGAATGGGTGAGTGTTTGATTTGGGGATGAGACTTTTTTTCTTTCCTTTTTGTGCCTGAAAATGCAAATTTAAGTGAGCAATGAATGAAAATTAAACAATTATTGAAATAATTAACAATGTATATTTGATTAGCTTAAATGGTTAATTTTGTGTATATGTAGCCTACTATAAATTATTACATAAGATGAACGGTTCAGATTTAATCATACTCATTATGAATTGATTTATATCAATCAACCACACCAACACATAAACTTATATTCTAGGGGCAAAGTTGACATTTTAAAAATAATAACTCATTATTCTCTCTTTATCAACCATTTATTCACAGTTTATTCTGAGTCAACCAAACATTAAAAATCCGAATTTTACGTTTCTAAATAAGAATAAATAAGAATAACAAAAAATGCAACCAAACACAGATAGGCTTATTCTACCACTGTTATCTATTCCAGTATAGTTATAAGGGTTGAATAAGGCAATGTCACTTCCCAAAAGGAGAAAAAGTGACGTTACGCCCAGTTTAAATTCCAATAACTAAATTTATGAATTGTTTATGATTTACGTTTCAGTTTTTATTTGTCTCATTTTCTTATTCATAGTCGGGAAAATTACATGTTGTTCTTGTTTGTGAAGATACTAGTTTGGTGTACGCGCTTTGCGCATGTGAAAATTATGTTAATGAAATAAGTGTGAAAAAATATTAAAATTCAGATATATATGCTCCCCAAGAAATTGCAAATAACCATGTTAGTTGGATGTACGCGCACTCGCGCATAATTAAATTATACAAACTATTTTATATTATAATCAGAAGATAAACAAGAGTCCATGTTATTATAAACAATTCTTCTAAAATAAAAATAATGTTTGATAACTGAGATTCTATTATGTTATTTTATAATTTTGAAATTAAAAATATATTACTGTATTTCAGCATATACTTATTTTTCATATAATAATTCTTTTTACAACTCGAAATACACCCTCATATACCTCTTTATTCATTTAATAGTTATCTTACAATGTATATACCTCCGTAAGTAAAATATATACCTTGTTAATTTTTTTGATGTACGCTCACCAGCGCGTCATTGAATTATATAGGCTACTTTATATTATAATTGAAAGATAAACAAGAGTCCATATTACTATAATCAATTCTTCTAAAACAAAAACAATGTTTAATAACTGAAGTTCTATTATGTATAATTTATATTTTTGAGATAAAAAATATATTATTGTATTTCAAGATATTTTTTCATATAACAGTTCCTTTTACAACTCAAAATACACTCATCATATACCTCTTTAATAATTTAATAGTAATCTTACGATGTATATATCTCCGTAGGTGAGATATATACCTTGTTAATTTTTTTAACATTTACTAAAAATGAGTATATTAAATTTGAAATGGTGCAATGCTTACTATTTTTTAAAAATTAAACATATGATAACTGCATTTGAGATTGTATTTAGGACTATACCAAACATTAACTGAATATCCACTCAAAAATATATTAAAAATAAAACAAAAATAAAATTTATTCTTCTCTTTCAAGGACATTAATTTTTGGAAAATTTTAGACTAAATTATTTTTACTAATCAAAACTCAGACCACAAAAAAAAAATCCACTATTACCTTCAACGAGAGTTACACAATCGGCCACATAATTCAATTTTTGACCATTACCCATTAAAAAAATCGATTACCGAACCCTCTAAAAACAATCTAATCAATAAAAAAAGCACTGCCCTAAAAAAAACTAAAAAAATATTAATTTTCACATCTAAAGAAAAATTGATACATATAGATCCAAAACAATACAAAAAAAGAAAGAAACAAAACAAATTTAAATTCAAAAGCAAGACATCCATCAATAATTTTATGGCTCAAATGAGTTCGATTTCATTTGTAATTTTTGTATTTATTAATGCGACAAAAATATTTATATTTTATAATTTTATGGGTTTGTTGATGGTCTGAAAAACCATTTGATGAAGTTTCATAAATTTAAAGTCTGAGAAATCATGTTTTGATATTAGGGACCTGTTTATAAATTTTAGAATCTGAAACAAAGATCTATTTGTAACACAAATAGGGTCTAGTTGTGAATCTGGTAGAACCTGGGGTGGATCTACAGAAATCCCATTAAAAGATAAAATTAGCCGTTTTTTATCAGGGATCTGGTTATAAATATGAGGGACTTGTTCATAACATATATAGGAGTCGTTTTGTGCAATTTATAGAACCTGGGGTTCTATCTTAAAAATGTCTCTTTGTCCTCAATACTCAATAGCAGACTGGTACGCCCATATTTGTTGGCATCTGTAGCTTGCCGGTTCATATAGAATTTTACAAGGTTCTGGTTATAAATAGCAAGGATCTGGGGGCTGATCTGCAAATAGCCCAGCTCAATTTGATCAGGACTTGGACTGCCTGCTGTGCTTCATATAGAGAATAGATAAGGGAAAATGTTTCACTCAATTCCATTTGTAGTCTTTAGACATAGTCCGGCTATGTTTTCACTTTTTCAAATCTCATTATTGACATACATATTTTTTTTTATATAAAAGATGAAGTATATATTTCAATTAATTAAATGATATCGTTTATAGAAAATGTGAAAAAATTTCAACAATGTATGCATCTCATTACAATTAGTGAAAGAGATTAACAAAGTATATAAAACGGTATTTACAATGATAAAATGATTAAATGTAAAGCGCCCGCTCGGATATAAGACATTGTTTAGTAGGGAAGATGCACATACTATAATGTGCGGCATTGGGGGTTGTATTACACATAAATGAGGTAAATTTTCAAACTTATATGTGCTAGACCACAAAATTAAATTTTCCTGTATATATAGTTTAACGGGAAAATGATAAAAAAATCTATTAAAAGTTACAATTGCCCGAATCAATCACTTTTTAAAATTATATCTAAAAAATTTTATTTTACAATTTTAAAAATTCAAACTTAACATATCTCTATGTAATTAGATCCTTAACATACATCTAACCATTCTTAAGTTATTTCACATCAAAAACCTATCTTTCCTAAAAAACTAAAACCCTAGCCATGTGATCATTTGAATTGTGGCTATGGAGGTTGATCACATTGAGGTAATTCTAAAATTATTCATAATATTTATCTAAATATCTCTTTATTCTAAATCCTTATTCATATATTTTTATATTATCATCGGCACATATCCACTTTTTAAGTAAGCATCAACATTCAATGGAGCCCATCATAAAAAAAATTTAAATTATACATATCTCACAAAATCCACCTAATGACAAATAAATTAGAGTAAAAAAAAAATTCAACATGAGAATGTGTGAAACACTTTAACAAAATTAAGAGCTGTAAATTTTTTTTACAAAGTTAAGAGGTGTGGAATAACCTAATAAGAGGTAGAGGTATGTTAAAGATTTAATTACATAATTGTAGGTTAGTTTTTTGAGTTTTCAAAATTGTGAAATAAGATTTTTTTGTTATAATTTTAAAAAGTGATTGATTTGGGTATATCTAATTTTTACAAGATCTTTTAAGTCATTTTTACTATTTTAATTTCATTGAACTTGGATATTTTGACACTTTTAAAGTGAGAGAAGATTAAAGATAGATATTGAGGCTTTTTTATATCATCGCAGGATAATGTATCAACTAAATTCTATTTTTAGCCCGCAAAGGCTAGTTTGGTAAGATGGTAAAATTTTGATGATAAATTGTCTTAATTTTAGAGGATAAAAAATCATCAATTTTATTCATATTTACATTTGTTAATATTAGGATAAAAAGTGGAGATAAATGATATCCCAACCTAGGTAGAACCAAATATCCCGGGTTTCATTTCAGAATTGAGACAACTGTCTGCAGTTTATATCGATTATTTTTTATACCATATGGGAATAAGCTGTCCTCCCACTCACTTATTATTCATTATTCTATCATTTATCCCCTTGCCAAACTAGCCTTAAAGGTGTGTATATATATATGTAGAGGGCGGTTATTAAAATCCCACCAACTCCTCCACTCACCTTTTTTTTTTTATCCTAACCCACCCCGAGCCCCTTCTTCTACCTCTTCCACTGGAAGCTCCACTGCCTCCGAGAGGGGCAATGCTGATGTGAGGAGGGGTTGTAGAGGGCAGTGAGGGGGTGACTCTCCTTGGCGGTGGTTTTGGATGCGCGAGTCAAGGCCGGTTTTGATCGCCGAGGCGTGGACTTGCGAGGCGAGTTGGTGGTCGCGGCAGTGGACGGAGGCGGTGAGGGTGGCGACGAGGACGAATGAGTTGACGGCGACGCCGGAGTGCTTCATGCGTTCAAAGAAGTCGACGGTGTCAGAGGCGCGGTCGGCCTTGGCGTAGGCGGAGACGAGCATGGAATACGGATGAGCCAGATTTGGAGAAGAGGGAGTGGTGGGCGCTGGCAAGGCGTGGGTCTCGAAGGCGGCGGAGGGAGGAGGGAGAGGTGGTGGTGGTGGGAGGGGGAGATAGTGACGTGGGGTGGAGAGGGGGTGGGTTAGGATCACACAAAAAAAAAAGGAGTGGGTGGAGGAGTTGGTGGGGTTGAAATAACCGCCCCGTGTATCGTGTATGTATCCATACAAAATCGAGGCATATATGTCCCTTGGAACAAGAAATGAGAGCATTCATTGTTATAATCCACTTGGATTATATATGGAAACTCAGTTGGATCAAATCTACATTATAATTTATAAACCTCATTATTTTCATAAAAGAATCATTGAACGTGTGCCTCAAAAAATATTGTTAGGCCCTTCAGCCTTTTTTTTTAATTTTTTATTATTGATAAACAAAGCCTGGCCCTACGCTCACTGCCACAAATATTGCGTAACAGAAAAATCAGATGAATCTACTCTTAAAATAATAATAAAAAAATGTGCACAATGGCAAGGATTAATAGAACGAAAATGATGGAATTAAACAAGTTGAGGAAGAGAACAAAGAAAAAAAACTGAGAAGAGGTTACCTTAATTATTAGATATAAATGGGAGAGACGGTTCCTTTTGTAGATATTTTGACCAATTAAATAATGATGTAAAGTTGTAATAATATTTTGTTGCTATTTGACAATAAATGATGAAATAATTCTCAAGGAGGGGTGTAGCTTGTCCACATTGGAGATAAATTATGATTTATATAATTTTTTCTCTTATATAAAAATGAATACATTTATAATGGTGCATCAATCATCCCTCGTCTAGGATGGGACGGGACAATCAATAGATAACCGATTTACGGACGAATCCACGATATTCTTCCAACTGCATGTTCTTTTGCTTTTTATTTCATCTACTCAACTCATTCATTCACAACTTCACTTTCATATTATAAAAATGCTGATAGGACGATTTACTTTATGTATTTATAATATACTAAATTTTTTTTTAAATGATATTATATTAGATATAATATTTTAAAAAAATCAAAACATGTGTGTTGAAATTGAGCATGAAAAAATAACTGCACCTAACATTTTTTAAAATGATAATATGACAAGGTTTATGAGTATTATAATATCTTAAATTATGATATGTTTCAATAAAATAATCTTAACATGTTTTCGAAGAGGAAATTAAAATACAAGATAAGTAGCATAAAATGCAAAACCTTTATTTGGGTAGAGGAATGTGTAATGTGATGGAATAGAGGTGAATAAAACCCGAAGAAAAAAAAAGTATAATTATGTCAGTATATATGAGAATAAACTGTTATTGGTATTTCAAGACTATAACCGAGTTATGTCACACAATCTATTCCATGTCGCCTTATTTATCTTTCATTAACAATTTACAAAGACCAACCAAACAACATTACTGACATTTTTCTTTCTTTTTTTTTGGGGGGGAGGGGGGGGGGGGGGGTGATCCATTTAAATTCAATGTTGGATGCCTTTCTTTTTCTGCGTTACATATATTGGAAAATTTGTTTCTTTTATATTTCTATAAAAAAAGGGGACCACATGTTTGTCACGCATGACAATTTCAAAGCATCCTCAGCTTGTAAATAAATAAATAATAATGGAAAACTGGATCAAATCTCATGAAACATTTTCATTTGAGAAGCTTAATTTTTTTAAGGGTTAAAGATATTTAAGTCCCTACAAACATGGAAAAACCCATATAGGTCCCTACTAAAATTGGGACAGACGTACGAGTTCATGAAAAATCACAAAAATCCAATAATCATCCATGAATTAAATTTCCAATCAAATTTAATAGAATATTCCCAGAATATTCCATCATATATAATAGATATTTAAGTCTATATAAACAGTCATAAAGACAAATTAGTCCATTAAAAGACAAAATTGTCCCTGAAATACTTTTACATTAAATTGTGTACACATTGTAGTCTCTATAAACAATCATAAAAACAAATTAGTCATTGCAAAAGATAAAATTGTCTCTGAAAGACTTTTATATTTAATTGGATATGCATTACAGTTCTTATAAACAATCGTAAAGATAAATCGGTTAATGTAAAAGATGAAAATGCCCCTGAAAGATTGTTACATTTAATTATGTATACATTGTAGTCCTTATAAACAATCATAAACACAAATAATATAATTTAATTATTTATTTATTTTTTCATTTTCTATCTTATCGCTCACACTCCACCGGAAGATCCTAATTTGGACGTGAAAACATATTTTAACCGGTAGAATTCTTTTTACCTTTTTGTTTGTAGGAAATTAAAAAAACTGCCATGGGTTTATTAAAATTCTCTGTGCTAGGAATGTAAATAAACAAATTTTGTTAAAAATCGTGTATCTAGGAAGGTATTTCAAAGCAAGCAAACGCCTTAAAGAAAAGAGCATTATTCATTACTTGTTCAGGTAGAGTGTGGGCGATAGGATAGAAGATAAAAAAATAAAAAATAAATCATATTATTTGTCTTTATGATTGTTATAAGGACTACAATGTCTATACAATTAAATGTAAAAATCTTTCAGGGGTATTTTTTTCTTTTACATAGACCAATTTATCTTTATGATTGTTTATAAGAACTATAATGTCTATCAAATTAAAATCTAAAAGTCTTTCAGGGGCAATTTTATTTTTTGTAAGGACTAATTTGTCTTTATGATTGTTTATAGAACTGCAATATGTAAACAATTTAATGTAAAAGTCTTTCAGGGGCAATTTTATCTTTTACATAGACTAATTTGTCTTTATAACTGTTTATGAGGACTTCAATGTCTACACAGTTATATATGATGAAATATTATGAAAATATTCTGTTAAGTTTGAATGAAAATTTAACTCAAAGATGATTATTGAGTTTAAGTGAGTTTTCATAAACTCATACATCTGTCCCAATTTTAGTAGGGACTTATATGATTTTTCCATGTTTGTAGGGACTTAGATGGTTTTAACCCTTTTTAAATAACCTTTAAGCAGTACAACTGCATTAGGGTTGGACGTGCAGGAGATGAGAACCTAAAAACACGGCATTGCATTAAATAATTTTCCTAGAGAGGTTACCAGGGAGTAAGCCTAAACAATACAACAAATATTGTAGTCACTATCTCTAGCACATACTTTTCCAAAAACAAAGCCTAAACAACTATCACAAAAATTGCTGATTTTCATAGTTGTTAAGATTTATTAAGAAGCCGAAATTTCTCTCAGTTAAACAAAAAGTGATAGCCCGTGAAGTACACAGATGCCTCATTATGCTTTATACACAATATGGTAAAAGAATTGAACAAACTTACATGAAACAGTACTTGAAGATACTTAAAAGCATGAACGGGAAGTTCGACGACAGAAACTGACATTGGATGACAACACTAACGGGAATCCGTGATCTGCTGCCTGACCACCTGCATTCACTGAATGTGAAACACTGCTAGTTGGGATCATCAGATCCTTTTACAATGTGGGGGCACAATTATAAATCAATGGGAGTACTGTAGTACTATTATTCACTGGGTGTGAAATGAAAACCCAGTTAAAGTTGAATCATTAGAGAGCCCTGGAGATGCTTTTAAACTCATTCAAACAGGACTGAAGTATCTTTTGTCGCTTGTGGAGGGAGTGGCATTCGTTCTGAAGGAGATCCATGGCAGCAGGATCAACAAACATGTCCATGAACTTCTCATCAGCCACCGCAAATAGATCTAACCCAAGAGCCACCACCAGTCTATCTCGGCTGTATCACAGGAATGAAAATAATCACATGCATGTACACGAGTTATACAATGCATAGAATACCAGTTATATGATTTACACATGCAATGAAGCTTTCATGTCATGTACACGAGTGATACTTTCATGTAATGCATAAAATACCAGTTACAGCATTTTTATACGAAATGTAATGCAAAGACTATCATGTTAAAGCAACCAAATTGTTCATCCATTTCATCAATTATAATTAGTTATTTGATCATTTTACTTAGGCTTAGAGAGGTTACCAGGGAGTAAGAAAACTAGAGTTCAAGGTTGATGACACTCCTCTTTCGATGAGGACTTCTCTTATCCTTGCAAAATGCTGCGCCGATGAAGAACATACATCTGAATAAGCAGAAGCTGATCGTGAACCAACATCACTGCCAACGCCAAATAATGTGTCACCATTAAGGTATCTGTTATGGTCCAAATTTCTTCCCATATTTGTAGTTCTCGCATGCCTTTTTCTTGTTCCAACATCAATGCAATTCCCATTCTCTTTCTTCTTAGCTCCAAAAACCACGTCACTTGGCAGATCGGGAGAAGGGGTCTCAGGTACCGTCAGTTGGCTCTCTCTAAGCGCTTCCTTCACTTCGGCTCCTTTCCCAGGCGTGGTTTGCTGATGACTTTCTGGAGGTATATTTTCCTGATCAATGCCTGACTTCTCATCAAGAATTTTTGCGCTATTATCTGATAGTTCAATGAAGAACTGTCCACAAGGCTGGTTTATTCTACAACCTGGAGTGCCAATGAAATCATTCTCGTAGCAAATCTGTGAGTATGGGCTTGTAACTGAATCAAGATGATGCCTTAAAAGTTTCTTGCATTGCTTTGCGAGGTCCTGTATGAAGTGGTTATATGAGCATCTTAAAGCAGCATGGAAGCCGATATAGCCATCCACGTCTCCATTCTTTTTACTGCCTATGAGTGGAACAACGTCAACATGCCAAAATCATGTCAGTTGGGAAAAATTAAAGCAATCAAGACAAAAATCAGAACTGAATGATATAAGAATCCTTGGACACAGTGGTTTAGGTTGACTTTCAACAATATACAAATAAAAAATAAGATGACTTGCAGTATGATGCTAATGTCATCAAATGATGAATATCAAATCATCTTCTATGCAAAAGTGACCTTTAGATTTTCATTTGCAAGCTAGATCAAATTAGCAGTTCCCAAGGATGAAATGAAAAATACCAATTAAGCTACAAAAAAACAACTACCATAGATGTCATAATAGTGCGTAGGAAACTAAGCTCATTATAACCTAATATTCATCTGGACATGCACAAATTCCATCCAAATTTTCACTTTTCAAGATATCAAATTAGTCAGTTCAAGATCAAGCTAAATTCATCCTAAGATCGTTTTGTCATAATGAACAATATTTTGGATTGAGTTTTGTATCAATGAAAACAATAAGATGTTTTATTTTTTTTTATATTAAAATAAGTTTGATTAATATTCAAATTTTCTAAGAACATAAAGCGTGAACATCTAATTATATATTTGTATTTTAATTTCTCAGACATTTATGGTCAGGAATATTGTTCTAAGTTACTTCACTAGCAATACCATATCTTTTTAAGATGGAGGTGGAAATTATCCTTTTTATCATTCAATACCTTTCCATTAGTTTGATCAGAATATATATAAAATTGTGTTATCACTTTGTCTTAAACTGACCATCAGTTATTTATTTTCAAACACAAAGCACAATAATTACTTTCCAGCTTTGTTTGACTGCGGTCACTATAGTCATTTAATAAATGTAAAAATAGAAGATATAGAAAGGAATATTCTCTGTGATGTGATCTCCAACTATGAGACTTAATACATGACTAATTAAAAATTCTGAATTTTAATAATCATGAAAATGACATAGGATGTTATATTAACATTATTTGACTAAACATAGAATTACAGTGCACAGTGATTTTCAATTTATCAATCTAATTGTGTTTCCATTATATATACCAAAAAAATCAACTGATTATGAACTACAACAGTAACCACTTACAATCTGAGGAATTTTGAATGCGACTGCGCAAAATAGCAAGGTCGAACAAGTTTCTCAAAACAAATGCAAGTCGATCACAGACAGTATCTAAAAGAGGCGTGAGCCATGATCGGGCAGCTGCACGTGCTATCTCTGCAGCTGCCTCAGTTACTCCTCCTCTGCCACCTCGGCCAGCATGGGCAAGTAAGATATTTGCAACCTGTACTATGAATGGTTATTTATCATAAGAAAGCAAATACTAAAATATGATTTCCCATTCACAATGCTTCAAGTTACCTTCTCCCTTGATATTTGTGGGCACTCAATTGAGTATGTAGCGCAGCGAAATTCATGCATTACCCTCTCAAATGCTGCTCCACCATAAAGTTTAAGGGAAGCATTGGGAGGCTTTATGTCTCCAGTTACACCCGGCCAGTTTCCAAAACCACTTTCAGACTGTTCCTCATATGTTGTTTTCCCCCACTGCTCCGGAGCAGGATCAGCAGCACCATCAATCAGTGCCCCCTTCAAAAAAAAGGTATCACTTTTAACTATCCAAGGCATAAAAAGAATGGAACAAATCAATAATTGATGTTATCACATACGCACCACATGGCTGCTAATAGAAGCTGCATGAATCATCGCTGACCTACGTAGGCAGGCAACATCAGAAGTTGCCTGCAGCTTAGAGTCCATCTGAGACAGCTCAGTCGTGACTTCAGCACAACGATGTTCCAGCAGAGCAAGAGTCGCTGGGGCTGCTTCTTTGTATCTCTTTTGAAGCTCAGACTCCAAGTACTCTTTAAGAGAGCTAAAACCAATAAACTGCCCAAACTTCTCCTCATCAAACCCTCCCTTAATGTTCTCACGCAAACAGCGAACTACTTCGCTATCAACCTGAAAAATTTGCCGACGAAACTCATCGTTCGAAATAGTACCTCTATCTTTGGGTAGAGCCACGAAAAACGGGTGAGTATTATCTCCGAGATAACCACTTGCACTCAAGTAACGATCCACCTCCCATCGATCACTAAACTCCTGCACAATATCTCATCTAATGTGATTTTTTAAACTCAATGTTATAGTAAATGAAAGAAAACTGTTTATTTATTAACCTTCAGCCGATTGTCAAACTTTGAAACAACAATTATAGTCCGTCTAAATGTGGGATCAATTTTGCGAATGGCATCAAGCCATAGAGATGAGCACCATTCCACACTGCTCTGCTGAAGAAATAATAGAAGGCGATGGGGAGGGCTGGCCAATTGCTTCACCATTGATAATATTTCCTCCGGCGTGCTTTCAGGTTCACCTTTCTTTGCCTGAGACGTAATGTTTCCAAGTGACATCAATAAACACAATCACAGAATTAATGAAAAGTTCCCTTTCATCTATTTCCTTGATAGAAATGATCACCTTAAGAACAAATCCTGGGGTGTCGATTATGGTGAGATTAGGACAGTGAGCATATTCAGCCCTCATAACAATTGGCTTTGGGGAAACTGCAGTCTTTGTCTTTTTTAGATAGGCTTCTGTGCGCGTTTTTATTACATCTGCAATCGCAGAAGCCAAGATCATGGGACTCCCATACTCTTCAGAATCCTCCTCCTGATATTTAAATTGAAGATATATTCAATATTTGGCCATAAATAATAAAAGATAACCATACAAACAGAAAAGCTAAACCACAAACTTAAAACATAAAAAAAATAAAAACTAGAGATATTTGGCATTAAGGTGAAGGACCAAAGGAAATTATTTGGGTAATTCATGATCTTCCACAAAGCAAAGTGAATCTCAATCTTGGGCTTTTTCATGCATGTTTACTCCGAGCACACAAAATGCCTAACCAAATAATGGTCAGGTTGGTGCGCAGGTGTATTTTAGGCTCTAGGGAAACAGTTTCAGATATGATGTAACCAGAAATCTATAGTTTAAGCTCTGATTGGAAGCCAAGGAATTTAATTATATTATATTATTCTAATGTTTCACGTCAACAATGGAAAAGAAGTTCCGTATTCATAGAGGAGGAAAAAGAGCCTTGACCATGACAAGTATTCTATCAGGAAACCCTTAATGCACCATTAGTCTTGATCATTATAAGTATTTTTTCAAGTATATAAAACTACTCACACATGCCTTCCAGGCAATGAGTGAGTTGATTCACATAAACTTGCAGGGGGATGGGGGTTTACAGTCTTAGCCATCTACAAATTAAGGGAACACCATAACTACAACATAAAAGAGGGTATGCCATTTTCCATGTTGCTTAGCTCACCTTCAAATCAAGTTACTATCATTTTTATTTCCAAATAATTTTTTTTTCATAATCCCCCATTCAAACAGTCCCAGCCTAAATATAACCTAAATCAATAACAATCTATAGAATTAAAATTGTGTGATAGTAAATAATATCTTGATCATAGCATTTTATTCGAATGAAAGCATGTGGTTTATAAGAATTTCCTGTGGGGGCACTTCTTGTGCCAATGATAGTCTATTTGACATAAACACAAACACTCAATATGCACCAAAGAAAAAAAAAAGAATAATCCATCAAAAGAAAACTTTAACAGAAGTACTAGAACAAATATACATAGTTACACACAAAATCAATGCATCAAGCAAACCCCAGGGGTAGTCAAACTCAATACCTATATAGAGAGCAAACCCAATGCCTCTAGCCAAAGAGCCAGTCCCATGTGGCTCCTTTCACAATATTTTCTTAGTTCTAATTCATAAATTTCTGAGAAACCAAACAGACCTCTAGTCAAGTACGTGGAGGCCAGAGCTCTGTTCAAACAATTACTTTCAACAAATACGTAAATCAATAAAATTCACATTGATGATCTTACACTATCCAATTCTAATTAAATACTACCTCCTAAAAAATTCTCCTTTTCCCCAACAACAGAGCATAAACTGAATCTATCAGCGCAATCAAACTTCAAACAAACCAATAAGAACCAAACCCGTCCCCAGTGTCCATAGCACAACGGTTCAGGGTTTAGCGGTGTTACCGATAGGTCCTGGGTTCGAGTCTTGGCGCTGACTTACCCACCTGTTTGTTGGCGATTATTCGAAAGAATTTTCCGTGGGACCGGGGCAAACAGGCGGAGGTAGCTTTCCCACTCGACCGTAAGGTCAGCCACGGAGAGTCCCTCCGATATAAAAAAAAAAAAAAAAAAAGAACCAAACCCTAAACCCCCAAATCAAAACCCAAAAAAGCCCAAGAAAAACCAGAATCACCTGAAACCGGCATCTGGGTTCGGACGCGGAGGGATCGTGAACCATCTGGAGAACGAGAGGCCTCCTCGTGCCCATCTCGACCTCTCGCACGTTGAAACGGAACCCGAGGAGCGCCTCAAGGAGGGAGCTTTTTCCGTCCGACTGGCCCCCGACGGCGACGATTTCCGGTATAGGGAGCCTCTCCCCGAACGCGATGGCCGCCGCCTGCAGCCGGTTGTAGGCCTCGAACCGGGACTTGAAATCGGACGATGATCGGGACGTTGGGTCCATCGCCGATGATGGTGGTTGGGGTGGTGGTGGATTCGGGTGGGGTTTCTTGGACGCCATTTTTGGGGTCTTGTTGGGGGTGCTGTAGAGGGAAATGTTGGACGCCATTTTTTTGGGTTGTTAGAGAGAGAGAGAGAGAGAGAGAGATTATTTGAAATGGGAACGGTGGGGGAAGTAGCCGTTGGAGGGACGGGTTTTACCGGCTATAGACGGTTGCTTTGGCGTTTGAAAAGCTTTCGGCTTTTGTGGTCGGATTCGGATTTTTCAGTCGTTGTACGTTCGGGTGATTTTATTTACACCCCAAAACCCATTTTTTTAAGTTTTCTTCTATAAATAACATAATTCATTTCATTATATCGAACTTTTTACACCTTATTAGGTGGTATATAATTTTAAAAAATAAAAATATTGCGAATTATGTTTGGGGCTGGAAAACGAGATTGAGGGTAACATTTTTAAATTAATAAGGAGTGTTACACTTTGCGTATTTTATAATTTCATATATTTTGTTAATCACCTGCATTTACTATAACTAAATATATACCTTGTTAGAAATTTTTTTACGGACCCTATAAATAAAATGATCATTGCAATTCGTTTAAATATATATATAATAACAATTTTTTTTATAAAAATATATATCTTATTAGATGGGTTTAATATCAAAATAATAAAAAAAGGTTAGACTACATTTGTGTCTAAAAATAAAGTTGAAAGCAACATTTTTCGTTGATAATGAATAATGTTACACACATGCAATCTTTCTTCCAACCCCCATTTTTCGTTCAAAATCATTTTGACTTTTTAAAAATATTACAATTATCTAGTGAGGTTTATATTTTTATAAAAGATAAAATATATAATTTAATGAATTGTATGTTATTTATAAAAGTATAAAAAAATTCATAACAAGTAGTTACCTTTTAAATGTGAAAATAGGCTAAAGAAATATATTGGTCTGGAAAAGACATTGGAAAAGTGATGTGTAACAACACTAATGGACTATTCAAGGGTGTTTAAAGTAATATGAGGCTGCAAATAAAAACAGCCGGCTTGTTCAATTGACCAACAAAAAAAATTGAGATGTGAGAATCAGAGGATCACTATGACCCGAGCATTCCTTCATCTTTAGTTCATAATTATTTTGTGGCTCTGAAGATTGAGAACCAAGTCTGCAGAGTAGAGCCAACCCCTCGCTTGGCGGGGTGGTGAGAATGGCACTTTCTTCGGGGAAAGACTAGGGTTCAATCCCTGTTTATCATGTGAAGAAATGGTTGTGATGATGGGCCTTGGGCCCTCAGTTGTAATAGCCCCTCGTGGGCCTGGCTACAAAAAAAAAAAAAAACTTTGCAGAGTAGAGAATACTGTTTTTGACTTTTTGGGATGCTTTCAGTCTTAAAGTCTTGTTTTATTAGGTTTACAGATGGCGTTGGACTTCAAATATTAGAGTCCGAAGGGTCCTCCCCTTTCTTCTTTTGGTTCATTTCCCCTCAACACGTGAGAGAAAATCAACAAGATTTCTCCGAATTTTAGAGGTCTTAGAGATCCAATGTTATTATGTGCTGATTGACATCTCATCTTCTTCTCCTTCAGTCATTTTTATTTGAATGAAAATAATAGGGGTTGTTTGGTTCAACGGAATGCTAATTTTAAATGGTGATTCATAAGTGCAGATTATATAAGTTTTGATAAGTTTTAATCAGTTTAAAAAAAATTGTTTGGTTCAGCGAAAATTATAAGGACTTATGTAGATAAGTGTGTTTGGTTCATCACTGAACCAAAGAACTTATTAGAAGGGTAGTTTGATCCATTTAAAAACTTAAAAATTTGCTTTTTTTTTATTTATAAAAAAAAAACTTTGGTATGGTGATTAAAATACATGTACTACGCCCCTGCAATTTGATTACTTAGGAGAATCAAATGGAAGCCTACACAAATTTTTTTTTAAAATGAGACATATGTCTATTTACACACTTTCCCCTCCTATTTTGGGCTTGGGACAGGCAATGAAAAATTATTAGTTAACTGATTAGTCCCAACCAAACAGTATTTATCAAGGGCAGAAAAATTTCCATGGCATTCTCCTTACGCATGAAATGGCTAAATATTTGTCCAAGAAGAAGGGAAAGGAAGGGCAGTGATCAAGATAGACTTCGAAAGGCCTTTTGACTCCATTCGCTGGCCGTTCATTCAGACTGTTCTTGAGGCAATGAACTTCAGCTCGCAATGGATCAAATGGACCATTGCATGCATCCAGTCCCCTAGATTTTTGGTGCTAATTAATGGTTCTCTTTTCGGGTTCTTTGAAAGCTCGTCTGGTCTAAGGCAAGGAGATCCAATTTCACCTTTATTATTTGTGCTTGGGATGGAAATTCTCTCTCAACAATTGATGCAGAACTTATGCAAGGACAGACCGGTGCGTTCATTAAGCACTCTACGGCCATCAACCACTTGCTCTTTGTAGATGATCTCATCATTTTCGCTCCCATCACAAGTGACTCAGGGAGGGCGATTAGACATATCTTATTGGAATTTGCTGCTCTATCTGGTCTTTAGCTAAATAGTGGAAAATCTACCATCTTCTGTGGTGGTCAAGAGGATCTCCATCAACACTTCGCTTTGAGATTGGCATTCCTTGTGGTTCTTTGCCCGTCACGTTTTTGGGTCTCCCCCTATTTACAGGGGCTCTTACATCCAGACTATGCCTTCCTCTTGTTGATAAGCTGCGGAAGCGACTTCAAGATTGGCATGGGCAGCTACTATCTCTTGTTGGTAGACTTTAACTTGCAAAAACTTTCTTGTATAGCTTAATTAAAATTGTATTGGACATCAGCATTTGCACTCCCATCCGCAACTATCAAAGCTCTGGAGAAAATCATTAGAGCCTTATGTGGATGGAGGACCTTCTCTTAAAAGGGCACTCAACCATGTTAATTGGAAAACGGTCTGTCTTCCCAAGGAGGAGGGTGGATTGGGATTGAAACGAATTGGGGATTGGTTGAAGGCAACGCTTGGTACCAGTTTTTGGGAGGTGGCCGCAGGATCCCTTTCGCTTTAGGTCGATTGGGTGTCAGAGATACCTGTAAAAAAAATCTATTTGGATGGTCAAGCCCACTTCAGGCTCTTGGATCTGGCCTAGGATCTTGGCCTCCAGACAATGGATTCAACCACATGTCCAATTCATGATTTTATCAGGGGAGAGAGTTGAAATTTGGGATGACCCTTGGATTCACGGACATAATCTCTCAAAGCTAATCACAATCCAAAGTGAACCGTGGGAAGGCTACCCTGGCCTATCAGTAGTGGCATTAAATCAACATGGGACATAGTCAAAACCAGATTGGTGGGATCCTAGTTGGGATTACATTTGGACCCAAATTATTGAAATGGAGTGTGGAGGTCCTGGAGTCGATACTATTATCTGGCCACATAGTATATCAGGCTCCATCTCCTCAACCACGACATGAAAATTCATCAGAACCTCAGGGGTTAAATCGACGTGGGCAGAGTGGATCTGGCAGAAGTACCAACCATTCAAGTTCTCGGCATGTGCTTGGCTAGCACTACAAGGAAAAACTCCAACTCTGGAGCTCCTACAAAGCAAGGGATTAGTAAGGGTCACATTATGCCCTCTCTGCAAGTTCTGAGTCATTGGATCACCTCTTCCTTCACTGCCCATTTTCTGCTTATATATGGACAGCGGTATTGTAGAAAATGGGAGTTAGGCGAGTTAGGCACCCTCAATTGCCATTATTCGTAGTGGCTTGACAAATACTTTCCAGTGGGTGCTCCTCGTGCTATCATGCAGGTGGCCTTCGTGACGGCCTTGTGGTCCATCTGGAAAGAGCGTTGCAAACGCACACTTCATTCAAAGGAAACACTCAAATCAGTGGTTCTGAACACTCAAATCAGTGGTTCTGAGGCTGGTTTACTTGAATGTACAGCTTGCATTTCACGGCAAGGAATTGAAGGAGAATTGGGTGCCTACAGTCCAAAAGCTAGCTGAGGACTGGGGCATCACAATCCATCCCATTGAGAGCTCGCAAATAAGTGTCTCTTGGTTCCCGCCGGACCCCAGATGGGTTAAGTCCAATTCGGATGGATCCCTTTCAACAGAAAAGGCAGGATTTGGAGCGATCTTGCGGGACCACTCAGGGAAATTGTTGGCAGCTACGGCAGCCAAGACAAAGACCTTCACTCCATAAATATCTTAGAATATAAGGTGATCGACCAAGGAATTAAACTGGCTGTCACCCATGGCTTCTTCAAAGTCCAACTTGAAAGTGGTTCTTCAACAGCCATTGCTTGGACTAGTGAAAAGGGCAGACTACCATGGAAAGCTCTCCGAGTACATTATGAGATGAGGTCCATTCAAACTCTTTGCAAGAATGGCATGCTTCACACATTTTTAGGGAAGGCAATCAAGTGGCGTATCACCTAGCAGCTTGGAGGAATTCGCCAGGTCTGACCTTCGTCGGCCCGCATGAAACGTGGTAGCAACTGCAACTTTTGGTCAATCAGGATGCTGCAGGGACTGAATATATTTGTGTACGCCAAGGCTAACTATCGGGTAGATAGCAGGAGGAATAGTCACTTTAACCTTTGACTGTTTAGCCAATGGTCCACATGTTTCTTTTCTTTTAAGAACTTTATGTTCTGGCTGTAACTAATATAGAAAGCAATGACAAGATTCTTTTTTACCCACAAAAAAAAAATATTAGTAAAGTAAACAATATCCAAACCAAAATACATATATACAAATAGGAAGAACTATTAGCGTGGATGCATATATGAATAGGTGAAATGCACACAGAAGCATATGATTTAGAAAATTTGTGCACATAATCACCTTTACAAACTAGAAACCAGAAATCCCTTAGAATCCTATACATCAAACACAAAATCCGATTCATCAATATCTAACTCAAAATCCATAAAAGAAAACGAGAATTTCAGATATGGGGTTTCGGCAAAAATTCAATGAAACTCAACGGGGATAGAAGCTCAATCTATGATGAGCTCAGTCTATGGTGGTGGAGGTCAAACGGGTTTCGGATCTACAAAGAGGAGAGATGATGAAGGAGAGAGACAGCGATGCATGTGGTGGCGGAGGTCGATCTTCTCCGGAGATCTGAAGAGGAGGCCTCGGTGAACATGGGAGATGGAAAAACTTCTTGTCTTTGCTAGGGTTTCAAATCCCCCAAAATATGTCCCACGAGGAGAGAGAGTGGGATAAAAGAGGGCTTAAATAGGTGTGGTAATTTTGTGTTTTCATCAAAGACAATGTGGACTTTTCACGTCGACGGTAATGAAGCATAAGGCGAGAGCGGAAAAAAAAGTGACAAGGGGAGAGCTGAATATTTATTGGGTTTTTTTTAATGAAAAAGGTAAATGCTCAGTGCTTATTTAGGTGTCAAACAAACACTCATTTAGGGTCCGTTTGGTTCCGCGTTGGGCGGATTCCGCTTTTTCAAACGGGTCGGATTCCGACGGAATCAAAAGCTGGATTCTTTTTAATTTCTCTCTCGAAATCCGTGTTTTTAAAATCTCAAAAAAACGATTTTTGGTCGGAATCGATTTTTTGAATTGAAAAGCAACTTTTTCTACCAAACATTAAATTCCTTCCAAATATTGATTCCTGAATTAAAAAAAAAGCATCCAAAAAAATCAAAGGTCTAAAATCATCTTAAAAAGCAGCTTTATTCCAAAATCTACTTTTCAATCTGTGTTTCCAAACGGAGCCTTAGTTCATAAATGCTGATTTTCCGTCATCACTTATTAAAAATACTGAACCAAACACATTAAAAGAACCAAACACAGCCTTACTTTTTGTCTTTTAATTTATTTAGCGCTCCACGTGTCTTCTTGTTTTTTTAGAGTATTCCCGTAAATGATTCTTGCTTTTTGACAATTTTCTAGTTTGTTGTGCATGTGATTGATATTTTAGATTGGTGAATAGAGGTGTATAACACGTAGTACTGTGCAGTGTCGGCCCATTAAAAAAATGGGCCACCGGAGCCGTGTCGGGCCCAGGCGGGCGACAAAGGCCGAGGATTTCGTGTTAGTGAAGGTGGTGGAAAAAGAAAGAGAGAAATGTTGATGGTTGGATTATAAAATACACAAAATTTATATACGTGTAGGGGTGAGTTTATGATTAGCATCATATAGACAGGATAGTGAAGACGGCAGGGCCGGCCCCGATATATTATGGGCCTAAGCAATTAATTAATATTTATTTTATTTTTAAATTATTAATTTTTTAATTAAAAATCATTCTTCTAGTTTGTTGGACTGCAAAATTATTAATGAAGTTTTTATATATAAATTTTTATTTGATTCAAATAAAAAAATTTATTCCTTATTGTCAACACCGCATAATTTTTTTTAGTCTACAGCAAACAAAAAGTCAAGTGATTTTTTTGAAATAAAGAAGGAATATATTGAAAATGATAGAAGAGTGTGAAAAACAATAACACCACCTTTTTAGGTCTCACGTTTCATATTCCTATTTTTTGAGATTCAAAAAAGATTTTAAATCCTATTGGTTATGTAAATTTTTTTGTTTTGTTATTTTTTAAGTATCATAAGATGTTATCAATTTTTCATTATGTACTTTTTAATTATGTCAAGATGATTATTAATTGTTTTAAAAAATACATTTTTTTTTGCAAGAAATTAAGTTATTATTGACTAACACGTGGACCTACTTATGTATAAAAAAATTTAGGGGTTTTTGTGTATTTGAGGGCCTTAGACAATTGTCTAAGTAGTCTAATAAAAGAGTCAACCCAGGAAGACGGTGAATATATTACTATATTAGTGAATATATATGTTCTATACTTCTCTTTCCAATGGTTAACTGAGTTTTAAATTCCAATGCCAACTATTGCTCGCAAAAAAAAAAAAAAAAAAATCCAACTGGGGTCAAATACATTACACAGGTGCGAGACCATACTTCCCACCTACACTTCCATCTACACGTCGAGTGGCCATGGTCAAGAAAACTATCAAGTCCCACGATAATCCATCATCCATTAACAGTATATCATTCATTGAACAGTAGAAAGCAAACTTATTGTTCACCAAGAAATGCAAGTGGATGCAGATATCATTTAAAAATGACTTTATCGATCACTTTTTCTGGAATAACTTCCAATCCTCATAATAACGTCCAATCCTCATAATGAAACTGAGGAACACCAAACCAAACCCCCCCCCCCCCCCCCCCTTCTTTTTTTTTGTGAAAGGATTATCTGATGCTTGGGAGTACAAGTCACACTTTCTTGCATAAATGTCCCATTCACCTATATTAAATATTTATTTTGACACCAATTTTTTTTATTTTTTTATTATCTAGTTTTAATTTCATCGATATGTAAATGGTTAACAATTATATATATAATTTAAAAATGTTAGAAATTCAGACATAATCAAAGTGCATGAATGTATAAGTATAGTATATGTTGTCCCGTCCTGGTTAAACCTTCGATCGTCTAAATTGTTTCAATTTAATTAATTAGCTATCAAATCTTACTAAACATATAAAAATCAGTCAATTCACATGTTGAACTAACATTTTTAAGGAACCAGCCGTGGGTGATTGAACCCGTCTGCTTTCTAATTTATAAAAAAAAATATCATAACTCAAAACACAAGGGAATTTGGACTTTTAAAATCTTACACGTCAATTCCTTTCAGTCTGCACATGTATTGATTTTTTAAAAACAGTAAATCTCATCCAATAAAATATATATTTGTATGAAAATATGTATATATCTCATGATGTATCACATGAACTTATTAGATAAAAACAAAAAAAATTACGTTACGATATATGTATCTCGTCTATGGAGGTATATAACTTGCTGGATGATCAGAATATATGGACTATCCATGTAAACTGTGTGTAACAACATTGTTTTTATTTATCTCTAAAAGAGAAAAGATATTTAATTAAGTTGGGTTGAAAATATTCGTATTATTTTATTCTATTGCACTTTAATATGAATGTATTAAAAACATATTAGATCATGATTTGAGACTTTTATTCGAAGAAATATGATTAACTATTTCATAAATATTAAAAAATAGATTTTATATAGTAAAATCATGATACAACACATTATTTTAATGATATATAAAGGCTTTAATAAATATTAATATATAAGATTTGATAACTATTAAAGTATTTCATATTTTGTGTAATTTAGTTATTAACTATAATTATTAATATGTTTATTATTTTATGATGATGTCACCGTTCATTTCTGATTTGATGCTTGAATCAATGATCTTAATGTAGTTTCTATGGCCCAAAGTTGAAGTCATGGTGGAAATATATTTGGGGATTACGAAATATATTTAGAGATTGCAAAATATATTTCTAAAATTCTAGAGATTGCGAAATTTGTCTCTAATATTCTTGAAACTTCTAAATCTGTTTATTTCTAAATGTATTTTGTTTTCTCTTTAGACTTTTTGTTTCCTGAGGAAAAACAAAATATAGTGAGGCACATAGATCAATTTTTTTCAATAAAATCATCACCGCCGCCCGTGGATGTAGGCAATTTGTCAAACCACGTAAATTTCTTGTCTTTTGTGTGATTGCTTATTTGATTTGTTTGGTTTCTATCAAATCCTCAAACCTAGATCCATTTGGGGAGGTTTTCCACAACAAATTGCTATCAGAACCAAGGGTTGTTGAATCCTAGGGTTTCTCCTTGGTGAGATCTAGAAGTTCTTTGATTAAATCTGAGGTTCTATTGCTCAGATATAGGATTTTTTTAGTGGATTTAGAAATTTTCAAATTCTAGGGTTTTGTTAATTCAAGAAAAAAATTCAAAGATGGCGAGGGTTTCGAATGCGAGGTTCGATGTTGAGAAGTTTGACGGAAAGATTAACTTCAGAATCTGGCAAGTCCAAGTTAAGAATGTCTTGATCCAACAAGGTCTTCACAAGACGTTAGACGGGAAGGAGAAAAGGCCGAGTTCGATAAAGGATGATGATTGGGATGACTTTGACTTTCAGGCGTGTAGTACCATTCGTTTGTGTCTGGTAAATGATATCTTACACAACGTATCAAAAGAGAAGTTTGTACATGACGAAGTCCCTGATTGGTTGTCTGTACTTGAAGAGACAACTCTATACACTGCGGATGAAGGAAGGTACGTCTACTGCAGAACATCTTAATTTATTTAATAGACTAGTTTCTGAATTAGGAAAAATATGTGAAAAGATGTCTGATGAAGATCAAGCTCTAATGCTCTTATGTTCTCTTCTTAATTCCCTTGAGCATCTCGTGATGATGTTGCTCTATGGGAATGACACTATTGAATTGGAGACCGTCTGGCGGCGCTTTTATCGCATGAGATAAGAAAGAATGATTCTAATAGTAACTCACAGGCAGATGGTCTGTTTGTGAGAGGAAGAACGGTTAATAAATCCAGATCTAATTCCAGGAAGCAAGAGATCAGATGCTATAAGTGTCAGAAGAAAGGGCACATGAGAAAGAATTGTCCTGAATTAAATTAGAACAAGGAAAAGGTGATTGAGGAGACTAGTGTAGCTAAATTTGGTTATAATGATGCGGAGAATGTCTTGCGTGGATCCTAGACTCGGGGTGCTCCTACCACATGTGTCCCAATCGGGACTGATTCATCTCTTATCGGGAGGTCGATGGTGGTTCTGTTTTGATGGACAACAACATGGCCTGTAAAACAGTCGACAGGGGTTAGATCAAGGTAAAGATGCATGATCGTGAGAACATTGACAGAGGTGCGGCATGTTCTAGAGCTGAAGAAGAACCTTATTTCCCTTGGCACCTCAGACTCTAATGGGTATAAATTCTTAGCCTATGGTGGAGTCTTGAAGGTTATTCGTGGCGCCTTGGTGGTTATAAAAGCCAACCGAATTGGTAGCTTATATATTCTATCGAGGAGAACTGTGACTGGTGGAGTTACGGTATCTACGTCAAGCGACAGTGGCCTCTCGCTTACACAGTTGTGACAAATGCGCCTTGGGCATACGAACGAGAGAGGAATGTCGGAGCTAAGCAAGCAAGGCTTGTTGAAGGGTGTGAAGGTTGGGAAGATTGACTTCTGTGAACATTGCGTCTTCGACAAGCAATGTAGAGTCAAATTCAGCACATCAATTCACACAGCCAAGGGCACTCTAGATTACATCCATTCGGATGTATGGGGTCCATTGAAGAATCCATCGAAAGGCGGAGCAAGGTACTTTGTCAATTTTATTGATAATTATTCTTGTTATGTATGGATTTACATGATGAAGGGTAAGGATGGAATGTTTGAGATCTTCAAGAAGTGGAAGGCGTTGTTGGAAAATCAAACAGGAAGGAAGGTTAGGCGGTTGTGGATTGACAATGGTGGAGAATACATTTATGGACCTTTCTTGAAGTTTTGTAAGGTCAACGATATCGCCAGGCATTTCACAGTGAAGAACATACCTCAACAGAATGGAGTGGCATAGCGGATGAATAGACCCTACTTGAAAGGGCAAGATGCATGTTATCCAACGCAAGTTTGGATAAAGAGCTTTGGACTGAAGCGGTTAACACGGCATGATATCTTGTGAATAGATCTCCATCGACAGCTATAGACTGTAAGACTCCTATTGAGAAGTGGTCGGGGAAGCCTGCTGATTACAGTGCGTTGAAGGTCTTTAGATGTCCCGCTTACTTTCACATAAGAGAATGTAAGATTGATCCAAGGCCAAATAAGTCAATCTTCTTGGATTACGTAGATGACGTTAAGGGATACCGGCTATGGTGTCCTAAGGAACGCAAGATCATGATCAGCAGATATGTTACATTCGACGAATCTGTTTTACAAACTTCAAGTAAACAGAGTGATTCTCTAAAAGGGATGATGGATGATGCTATTGAGGTTGAGTTAGAAACTCCCACAGGCTCATCAGCGGAGGTTGATGAAGAGGTTCAGGAACAACAACAACCACAGCAACAGTCCTTAGTAGAAGGTAGAACCAGAAGGACACACCAGGCACCGGTTCGATATGGGTTCGAGGACATGGTGGCGTACGCATTAATCATCGATGGTGATGAACCGTCTTCATTCATAGAAGCAGCAAAAAATTCCTTTTGCAGGGAATGGAAGACAGCCATGACGGAGGAGATGTAGTCTCTTCACAAGAATCAGACTTGGGTACTTGCAGAACTACCAAGGGGAAGCGATCCATAGAGTGCAAGTGGGTGTATAAGAAGAAAGAAGACTCTTCATAGTGTAGCGGCATAATATACAAGGTGCGGTTCGTAGCCAAGAGATACGCTCAAAAGGAAGGGATAGACTACAATGAGGTATTTTCACTTGTTGTTGAACATATTTCCATCCGTGTTTTGTTAGGTATTGTGGTACAATTTGACTTGGAGATTGAACAACTCGATGTCAAAATGACATTTCTACATGGTGATCTGAATGAGGAAATATTCATGAAGCCGAGGGGTTTACAATTGCTGAAAAGAAGAACCTAGTGCGCAAACTGAAGAAGTCATTGTACGGACTGAAATAATCGCCAAGGCAGTGGTACAAGAGGTTTGACACGTTTATGATAAATCAAGGATACATGAGGAGCGAGTACGACAGCTGCATCTACTTCAGGAGAATTGAGGTTGGTTTTCATTCATTTATTTGCTCATATATGTTGATGATATGCTCATTGCTGCTTCGAGCATGGTAGAGATCAACAAATTGAAGTCTCAACTAAGTCAGGAGTTTGAGATGAAGGATCTTGGCTCTTCAAGAAAGATCCTAGGGATAGATATACATAGGGAGAGACAAAAATGTCAGGAGAATCGAGGTTGGTTCATTCATTTATATGCTCATATATGTTGATGATATGCTCATTGCTGCTTCGAGCATGGTGAAGAATTAGCTTGAGAAGTTTCTTTCAAGATACACTATGAAAACTTTTAAGGCGGTAAGCACACCACTGACCGCTCACATTCGTCTCTCGTTCAATATGTCTCCATCAACAGAATAGGAGCGTGAGTACATGACTCATGATCCTTATGCGAGTGCCATTGGTAGCCTAATGTATGCAATGGTATGCACTCGGCCCAATATTTCAAAGGCAGTTAGTGTGGTGAGCAAATACATGGCGAATCCTGGAAATGAGCATTGACAGGCAGTGAAATGGATCATGAGGTATATTTGGGGTACCTTGAATGTAAGATTGGAGTTTCACAGGACTAGTCGATTTCAAATTAGTGGATATGTGGATTCGGACTATGCAGGTGACGTGGACAAGCGATGGTCTATTACAAGATATGTGTTTATACTATCGGGAGGACCGGTCAGCTGGAGATCTATGCTGCAGCCTACAGTTGCGCTTTCTACCACGGAGGCATAGTATATGGCTGTGACAGAGGCGGTGAAGGAGGCTTTGTGGTTACGAGGCCTAGTTGATGATTTGAGTATCTCTCAGGAGATTGTTGACGTCTACTGTGACAGTCAAAGTGCTATTCATTTAGTGAAAAACCAAGTACACAATGCCCACACCAAGCACATTGACATATGATATCACTTTGTACGTGGAGTTATCAAAGATGGAGGTATTTTTTTGAAAAATATTAGTACAAATGACAATCTAGCTGATATGATGACTAAGGCGGTTCTAGGGGTCAAGTTCGAGTATTGCTTGAACTTGATCAATGTTCTACATGGATGAGCAGGCGGCGGCAGTGATGCGGTGATATGATATCACTTTGTAGGTGGAATTATCAAAGATGGAGGTATTTTTTTTGAAAAAGATTAATACAATGACAATCCAGCTGATATGATGACTAAGGCGGTTCCAGGAGTCAAGTTCGAGCATTGCTTGATCAATGTTCTACACGGATGAGCAGGCGGCGGCAGTGATGCGGTGATGAGGAGTTAATGTGAAAGATGAAGCTGAGTATGATTTTGAAACTTAGTGCCAGGTGGAGATTTGTAGTTTCTATGGTCCATATTTGAAGTCATGGTGGAAATATATTTAGAGATTGAGAAATATATTTGGAGATTTACGAAATATATTTAGAGATTGCAAAATATATTTCTAAGATTCTGGAGATTGCGAAATCTGTCTATAAGATTCTTGAGACTTCTAAATCTGTTTATATCTAAATGTATTTTGTTTATTCTTTAGGCGTTTTGTTTCCTCTATATATGTTCTTGAGGAAAACAAAATATAGTGAGGCACACAGACAATTCTTCTCAATAAAATCATCACCGCCGCCGGTAGATGTAAATAATTTGTCAAACCACATAAATTTTTTATCTTTTATGTGATTGCTTGTTTGATTTATTTGTCTTCTATCTCAAACCCTCAAACCTAAATCTATTTGGAGAGGTTTTCCGCAACACTTAACCTGTTCATTTTCGAATATGTGAACAATTTGATCTTAGCCACATTTTTTTCCCACCCTTTTGTAGTGTAAGTATATTTTACTAACAAATTATATATAAGTTTGTGTGTCAATATATAAAAAAAACAAACTTCACTGGATGAGGTATTACACTTTTAAAAAGTCAAAATGGTTGAGGTCGGAAAATGGGGTTGGAAGAATATGTATAACATTATTTATTATCAACAGAAAAAAGTACAACTATAGCCTGGTTGCCCCTTGGCTATATGCACTTCTTATTTGTATTGGGCTCTTGTTTTTAATAAAAAAGCTCCAGCCTATCTTAAATTAAAAAAAAAAAAACAGAAAAAAGTACAACATTGTTTTTAGACCCAAATACAATTCAACCCTTTTTTATTTTTTTATAATAGTATAATTCATCTCATAAAGTATGTATTTTTATTTTAAAAAATGTTATTTTATATATATAACAACAACAACAACATGTGTGTGTATAATAACATCATCGCTCCCGATGATGCCACACGGTGCTCCCTTATTTGTATGGGCTACCCTAATTCGCACCTAATCACTCTTTCATATATATAGACGTAAATGAATTGTATAATCATTTATTGAGTCTGTAAATTCTTTTTGACGAGATACATATATCTAGTTATAATTAGTGTAGATGGCTAATGAAAAATATGAAACTATAAAATAGACTTATTAATTAGAAAATATTACCCTCAATCTCATTTCCAGTCCAAACATAATCTTGATATATGTATTAATATATTAATAATATTTTGTTAATAAACAAGGGATGTTTTTGGGGTGATTGGGATATATACAAGTTATATAAAAAAAGTATACATGTTTTTTTTCACATGTTCTTTAGGAAAAATTCAAATCATATAGAAAGGAATGCCCCCACTTCTATATCTATATGCGTCGATAGAAAATTATTGGAGCATATACTCATTTTAACGAAGTATATACTTTGATAATTTTATTTACATTTTCTATAAATACATTCATACAATTAATTGAAATATATATTTTATTTTTTATAAAAAAATGAACCTTATTATATGAGTTATATTATTTTTTAAAAAATCAAAACATTTAATAGACTGAATGTAAGGTTGAAAGATAAATTAGACGTAACATTGTCCTATTGGAAGACTGACCATGCATCGTTAACATTATCTCAAAATGAGAGATGAGACAAAAATAATTCAAAGGTAGGGGTAGTTTATCCCGGTCGAGATAAACATGCCCAAATTCACAAAGCAAATGTGATACGCAACACCACACAATGAATCCCATTAATTAAGCCCCCGTTTGGATTGCGGAATTGAATTATTCTGGATAGATAACTATGCCAGTATAGATAACAAATCTACAAGAATAAAAGATTTTCTGTTTGATTGTATTTTTTTTTATTCTCATTGGAAAACGTAAGAATAAAGGTTGAGTTGTTTGTTTGATAAAGAATAAAATATAAATAAAGTGTAAAAAAGTTGATTTGACATGTGAGCCATTTGATGTATAAGAGGTGTTGATAGATGATTTGATGTGATGATGTGTAAAAAGTTGATTTGACATGTGGGCCCATGAGAATAGATAAGGTGAGTATAGCTTATCCTAGGGGTTGCTTAGAATTGTTATATTCTCTTATACTTGTTTAAACTGGCTTAGTAATACCAAGTTATACCATTCAAACAAACAACTATTTTTCCTATCTATTCTTATACCACCCTTATACTATCTTTATACTCCCTTATTCCGTTACACAAACGGGGGTAAAAGTCGAATCCACTACCACCCCCAAATTAATGACAAAAACCCTAGAAACACACAGCTCAAGGCATGCGTGTTCCCGATGATCTCCACCATTCAAAAAAGTAAGATCAAATAAATGAAACACAAGCAGTCAGTGTCGGCCAAGTATCACATGTGGCACTCATAGTTATGTCTCACTTTCCCTATCCATATTAGTGCATTGGATGATGAATTGGCAGAGTGCTACTGGTCGCTAAATTTCCTCAGTCAACCGCCCCCTCCATTATTAACCAACTGTGCATCTAAGATGCTGATAATAGTATCATCACTCTTCACTTACCTGCGCTGCCATCATAAAAACTAGTCATGTGTACACATAGTTGTGCGTGTTGTTTATCATACCAAATTTCTTATTAAAAATTATGAACATCAAACAATCTAATGCAAAAGTGATGATCTTTAATTAGATTTACAAACACCTTCCATTTCATCACTGTAAAAGATTTAAAATGATCAAATTACAGAGGTAATTTTAAAACATAAATAAACAATGTATGGATACAACTTCTAAAGCAAAATGAGTCCTACTCAGTATAAAAAAAGTCACGTACTAAAAAAACAAAATCAAATAATCTTTTAATATATTGGTAGATATATTCTGCTTCATCGAGATGTATTAGATTTAAATTTTGGCTCTCTTGGAAGAAAAAATATTTACTATGAAAAAGTAAGAAAAAGAAATTAGAAAACTTTTAATTTTTTTTGTAATTAACAATAAAGATTTATTTTGATGGAACGAAAGTTTATCTTTAAATTCTTGATCAACAATAAAATATACATAAATATTCGTTTTCATTAAACACAAAAGAAATGAAGGCATGAACTTACAATATGCATATAACAAACCCTTACCCCCCATTTGGATAGAGGAATAAGTTATTCTGGAGTTTATACTTATTCCAGGAACAAATAACTTTATCAATGGAATACGTGATTTTATATTTGGTTGTGTTTCTTTATTCTCATTGAAAAACGTAATAATAAATGTTGAATTGTTTGGTTAATGAAGATAAACAATGTGAATAAGATGTAAAAAATTAATTTGACATGTGGACCCTATTGATGTATAAGAGGTAATGATAGGTGATTGGATGTAATGAGATGTGATTTTTTTTAATGTGATGGTGGGCCCCACCTCCCATGAGAATAGATAAGATGAGTATAAGTTTATCCCATGGGTTACTTAGAATTGTTATACTCTTTTATACTGGCATCGTAATACCAAGTTATACTCATTAAACAAACATCAATTTTCCCTTATCCATTCTTATGAATCTTATCCCACCTTATATTACCCTTATACCCTCTTAACCCTCCATCCAAACGGGGACTTAAATAACCCAACCAGATGAAAGAATAATAAGAGAGTGAGACACATCAATGCAACACCTGGTATCACCTCTGCCAATCAACCCGATTTAGGGTTCGTTTGACGGAGAGTTATCGCAGTGGTGGTGTTGGTGGGCGCCAACAGACGCCATCACATACACAAACTCAAATTCTCGCATTCGCGACTCCAGTCCGCGTTTCGTGTCTCCGCAAAACACTGCTTCTGCCCACCGCTGCTCCCCCTCACCCCCGTGTACCTCACCTGTTTGCCAAATGGACCCTTAGGGCCCATTTGGATAGATATATAAGCTATTCTGGGGTTTATACCTATTCCAGGAATTGTTGACTTTATCAATGGAATAAGAGATTTTGCGTTTGGTTGTGTTTTCTGTTATTCTCATTGGAAAACGTAATAATAAAGGTTGGGGTGTTTGGTTGATGAAGAATAAGATGTGAATAAGGTGTAAAAAGTTGATTTGACATGTGGGCCTATTGATGTATAAAAGGTAATGACAGGTGATTTGATGTGATGATATGTGATTTGATAGGTGAGTTTCCTTATTTTAGTGGAGGAATAACACAATTCCATGGGTGGACTTGGAATACATATACCAGCTTATTCTCTCCTTATTCCGCATAGCTATACCCCCTTATTCCGCCTACCCAAACACCTTTTTTACCTATTCCACCCCTATTTCACCCTAATTCCACTACCCAAACAGCCCCTTAGAGACTTGAAATTATAAAAATGTCCTCTCATGGTAAAATGAATAAAATAAGTTGTTAAATGCTCATTGTGCCAAATTATTGGAAAGAGTATAGATATAATGTTAGGAATAAATAAGAAATAATGCGGAATAGGGGATGAATAAGCACCAAAATCTTTTTGATAATTTATAAGAAATATGTGGGTATAGCTATGTCAGCTAAATAGGCAGTGAGTATAAAGTGATATTGTTATTCCATGTCATCCATAAAATTTTGCTATTTCACTCAATCTATTCCACGGCATATGTCAAATCAACTGCAATAATTCCTTATAAATAAAGGGTCCAAAGATCATATAATTTCTTATCAACGACTTATTTATTTTTTTATTCATAATTTATTTATGCTCAATTAAACAACAAAAATTTCATTATTACACTTTTTAACGAAAATAACTAATAAAAAAATACAATAAAAAATGACTTATTTCTTACTATATATATACTATGATAGTTATTTATTATGAAATAACACATAAAGTGTAACATCATGTGGTTATGTATAGTTCAGGGTGCATTCAGTCATTGCATGTAGGAACGCATAAGGTGGAAAATGTTTTTAATTTTTATTCTGGGATGTATGTAAAATTAATTATTGTTTGAATATCGGATGTCATACATGGATTACTATTATAAGGCGTGGAAAACAATTAACATAAATAGATGCTAGCTTGCTCTAGGTTTTTTTTTTTGTCTGGTGTATATAACATTTTGTAGGGATAAATAATTAGGAATTAGGATTAAGTATTGTCTTATAGAACAAGGATATCAAGTAGAGTTCAATGTATTGTAAACTCATGAATAAGTAACATGACATATTGTCGTGTCAGTAATTAGTGTTATGCAATAATACAGGGAGTAGTACTTTATCCTGGATCACCGTTGGATGAATCACCTACCGTTCATCTGTCATGGGTTCATCCATTCTTAGGGCACGAATGTCTGATCAGGTCTGTGTATCAGTTAGTTGGCGCATTCATTATCATATTTCTTGTTATATATAAAGACTTCCAACATAACAAGAGTTACCACTCAGTCTTTACTCCTTATACACTTCACTACTGATGGGGTCAGAACGCTTGGCGGTGGCGGTGGAGGTGGAGGCGGCCAAGATCGGAGAAGATGAAGTAGAAGAGCCGGTGAGCCCGACGGGCCAGTACTTCAACAGCTCCGCCCTCTGCGTGTGCATCCTCGGCGTGTTCGAGTCCGACGTCCCCATCGACGACTCCCAAACCTTTCCCCTCCTCGAAACCCTCTTCTTGCCCATCAATCCTCGCTTCTCTTCTATCATGGTACATATACTTTTTTTGTTTTTTGTTTTTTTTAAATATATCTCTTATACTATAAATTAAAATAAACTTTATACTATGTACGTTTAATTTTTTTTTTTCGTAAAAGCAAAAATCAACCTAAATGTGTTTACAAACGACGACCCTGAGTCAGGTCAAGGACTCGCACGGAGTGCAACAATGGAGGAGAGTCAAAGTCAACCTTTCAGACCACGTAAAGGTCCCGGTCTTCCCCGCCGGACTCTCCACTCTGACCTACGACGAGCTTGTCCAAGACTACGTGTCGAAGATCGCCACGGAGCGGCTCCCGGAGAGCCGTCCATTGTGGGAGCTCCACATAATCAAGTACCCCACCAGCCACGGCGAGGGCACGGTCATGTTCAAGCTCCACCACGCCCTCGGCGACGGCTTCTCACTCATGGGCGCCCTCTTCTCTTGCGTCAAGAGGGCCGACGACCCTTCCCTCCCCCTCACTTTCCCCGGCAAGACCGAAGCCGGCAAGACCGCCGGTGCCGGCTTCTGCGCCGGTGGCCCTGGTTTGGTTTCGCTGGGGATGAACACGGTGAGGGACTTCGTTTGGGGGATGGCGAAGAGCACGTTCGTAGAGGATGAGGTGAGCCCGATAAGGTCCGGGACGGTGGGGGTCGAGTCCAGGCAGATTGAGATGTCGTTCGTGACGTTCTCGCTCGACGACGTCCGGCGAGTCAAGGCCAGGATTGGTGGGGTGAGTTTTTTTGTTTTATTTTAGTAATGTTTACAATGACATGAAATTAAAGTCAGTCGTAGTAGTAGTAGTACTTTATGATAAAGATTGGTAATTAAAGTGGAATTCAATAAGGGGTGACTCGGACTCCTATATGTGAACAACATGCAACATTTATTGGGTTCTGTCTCTAATGTCATAAAGCATATGCATCTGTCATTTAATTGCTTTGGCATGCATTATACTTAATATATGTCACCCAATCATAAAATGCCACATAGATGGTGTAAAACTGTTTGAATTGTACTTGCGGGATTGTTTTGTGAATATTAGACTGGGGACATTTTTACTGAAAGTGATTTTTTTTTTTTACCACTGATGAAGGTTTCTTTTATTATTGGAGAACAGATCCTCTTTTTCCGGATGATATGGTAACATTGTCTAAAGGGGACTTTGAAAATTTTGCATATTGATTTTTTTGTATATTGATTTTTTTGTATTATCTTTGAATAAATTTATATATTATTATAATGACTGGTTAATTTATCGCAAACCGCACCGACCGCAAACCGCACCTTCAAAAAACATATATGGTTAATTTAACAGCCTATATATATATATATATATATATATATATATATATATATATAATGATCAACTCTCAACACGCCTGTAAATCAGACGGTGAACGACATCATCTGCAGGATAATATTCCATGGTACCCAACTCTATCTGCAAAGCGCCGGTGATGGATCTAAATCGGCTCAAGCAATAGCACTGGTGTTGCTCAACACAAGGGTCATTGACAACTACAAGAACCCCAAAGAGATGACCAAACCTGATGCAGAGTCCCCATGGGGGAACCAATTTGGGTTCATACACGTCTCCGTCCCAACTCGAAACGGCCTCGACAACAATGACCCACTCAAAATCATTTCCAAGGTGAAGCGGCTCATTAAGAGGAAGAAGCGCTCTCTCGGAGTTTTCCTTACTGGCCAACTCCTTGAGACCATGAGGAGATTTCGAGGCCCAGAGGTAGACATATATAATAACACACACACACACACACACAATTTACTATCTATTTTTTATATTAATTTATGATTTGTTGAGAGTCTAGTCCAAATCCTCTTAGTGAAAACCATAGAGAATTCCTATGACACCATATGAGATCATGTCACATAGATAGAATAATTTTATTTAAATTCTCCATGTACGGTTCTTTTGTAAATACCTCATTGAGTTATGCATCGGAACTCGACCTGGTGACACAGGTGGCTGCACAATACATCCATTCGACGCTGAAGAACACGAGCATGACCATATCGAATTTGATCGGTCCGAAGGAGAAGATGTCGCTGGCCGATCATCCTGTACGAAACTTCCACTTCATGGTTGTCGGTGTCCCTCAGGTGATTTGATTAATAATACATATTTTGCATGTGACATAAAGTACTTAACTAAGGTGGTGGAAAATGGATTTTAATTGATGTCTTGGTCATTGCAGAGCCTCACAATAACTATGGTGAGCTACATGGGGAAATTGAAGGTGGCAATGGGGACAGAGAAAGGTTTCATTGACTCTAAATTGTTAACAACATGCATGGAGAAGGCTTTTAAGAGGATATATGAAGCTTCTCTTGAAGGGAAACCTTGAATTGTAGATTGAATTTGATGGCCTGAACTTAAATATGTTCATTATTTTTCCTACGTTACATAACTTATTTGAGCAAATTATGATTTCTATTATATTTAATATATAATATGTCAATTGAGAGGACAAATGCATCAAAGAGTCATGTTATCAAGAGGTTCTCTGGATGTGTAAATAAATGCATTTTTTACTTTTGCAAATTTAATTATCTAATTAGGTTGTTGGATCGGATAGCTGACGTTACGTTATTTCTCAAAGGGTGATGTTAAGGCAGTCTCCGGCTAGTGAGACACTTCTTTTGTGTGTGTGATTGCTTGTGTTCATCATCCCATACATCTATTATTGTATAGATTTATTTTCATTCGATGAAGATTTGTTCCACAAAGACTAATTCAGAGCAGATCTAATATGTTTATGAAGTGTAGCAACTGGTATCAGAGTCTCGGGTTGTCTTCCCTAAGATTATTCTCATCTTCTTGATATTCGCTGGAAATCCTGAAGTTCAATGACACAAACATCGGTTATTAGAAGATGCGAATCGAATATCTACCAAAATGATCTGTATTTGCCCCTTTTGGAAGTCACGAAGAAGCGGGGTACTATAACGGAGAAAGCATTGAACATCTTCAACAGGAAGGCCTAGGCGATCATCTAGTTGCTTATCTCGCAATCCGTCACCTACAACACCATCAGAGATGACGAAGGATTCTCTCATGAAGACCTTTTATAACTCTATTGCTTCTTTTGCATGTGGGGTTCACTATTTTCTTTTAGCTAGTTTATGCTTTTTATAGCTTTGTTGGTCCTTTTACATCATTGCAATGGAAGCAGGGATGATGTTTAAAAGGATTTGAAAAGGCAACCTCATTGAAGGCAGGGATGACCACAAACATTTAATATAGAGAAGTAAACAGAGAATTATCCTATTTTCCATCAAGAAAGGAGAATTTAAGTGGTTGGTTGTTCTACAAACATAATGGGCCCTTTATTGAAACTAGATATTTTGTGTGTACAATAAACCAACCCCACACCCCCCAATCTCTCTCAGACCTCCCCTGAAAGGGATCAAAGGGCTTTATATAATGTTACATATGCCCATTAGAATTCCCATTAGAATTTAGATATCAAACTATTCATCAGCATATAACACAGAAGTCGAGATTTATTAAAGGACATCAAGGATTGTATCAACTCAACAATTAAACAGAGATTCCATTAACTCAACAATTAAACCAATATTCATGGCCAAAGATTCCACTAACTCAAGAAATTTTTTATCTAGTATTTATTGTTGATAAAAAATGAACTTATGTTAAGTGGTTTTGGTGAATGAACCATAACCAATAAAAGTAAGTAAATATACCGGTAAGTAAATATACCTGAAACATGTTGAAGCTGCCGCATGCTGAGTACATTGTAAAGGTTTTGATGCATTCAACATGGAAGGTGCTATTTATTAGAAACTTGATGTATGTAGTGTTGTTTGCGCTAAACCAGACATTTAACATGAAATCGTAGTTACCATATTTATGCACAATCTAGGCAATGAGCATCTGGAAGCTATGAAATGGATCCTAAGGTACCTGAAAGGCATCAAATTATCTCATTGTTGTATGGAGGAATAAAGATAATCTTTCATGTTACATTGATTCGGATCTCGCTAGAGATATTTATAGCAAGAAGAGCATGACTGGGTATGTATTTACTTTGGGTAGTTCAACAATCAGTTTGATCTCACAATTATAGAAGATTATTATCATTTCGACAACAGAAGCAGAGTATGTGTTAGCAGGGGAAGCATGCAAGGAAATGATATTGTTTCAGAATTTCTTGAAGGAGTTAAGCAATAAACATAAAGATTACGTACTATTTAGCGATAGTTAGAGTGGTAATTTTCTGCCGAAGAGCTTCATATTCACTCAAGAATGAAAAGCACATTGATATCAAGTAACATTTCATACGATCTCTTTTGGATGATGGGAGAATCAGGCTAGATAAAATTCATATGAAGGAGAATCTTGCGGATATATTAACCAATATGGTTACTGTTGAGAATATTTTTTTGCTTGGTACTGTTGAGAAATTGAAAGCCTGTTAAGAATCTTTTAGTCATCACACTTAAAAGATCAATGTGACTCACACACACATCAAACAAGTCTTGAAGAAAAACAAGTTCTAAAGCAAAACAAAGTGGTTTAGCATGTCTCTAAGTGGGATATTGAGATAGTCGATAGATTATTCACATTCAAGCGCGATGTTTGGTGGTCCTCAATAACATATGAAATTTGCATCCTATTCTGACAGTTTTATCAGGACAAACTTCCAACTAGAGAGCTATGGGTTACATGAAAGACTAGACATCCTAAAGATAGTTAGGATGTATAACGTGATTCTACATCCATTTGTAACTCATTTTCGTTAGTTATGAATGAATTACCATTGCATGTAATGTTTTTTGTTGCCTACACCTATGAACATTAGATTGACGTGTGAGGAAAAAAAGAAAGAGGTTTGAGGGAAATATATATATATATATACATAGAGGGAGAGAGAGAGGAGAGAGAGAGAGAGAGAGATTTTTACTCCATTATTTTTTTTATAGGATTTATGATGTATTGAGAGTATGGATATAACTTATATTGAAATCCAAGATCCACATCCTCCAGCCTATGGAAATCTATTCTTCAAGACAGGCTCATGGATTAGAAAGGCAACAAGATTCATTGTCTTCAAAGGCAGCACAATAAACCTCTGGACTGACCCATGGCTTAACTTTACTATGTTGGGGCCCACCGAAGGAAGTTACTCTGAGTCGCCTAATCCACGATGAAAAATGGCATAAACCTCCTTGTTGGCCCTTTGAATTCGATTCGATCTGGGATAGCATTGCAGACATTGAAATTGGAGGTGCAGGTCGGGACATCCTTATCTAGACAGGTTCTAACTCTGGTCATATTACTAACCGTTCTGCATGGGAATTTATCCGTTCAAAGGCCCCTCCAGCAGAATGGACAAACACACTTTTGGCAGCCGATTCAACCTTCGCGAGAAAGCTGTTTATGCTGGAAAGTAGCCCAGGATCATCTGCATACTCTCCATCGTCTCCACCATTGGTATATGGTCCACTTTGACACTTGCCCGCTGTGCTCCTTTGGCCCAGAAAATGTGACACATTTTCCTCATTTGTGCATTCTCTGCCTATGTGTGGAAAACAATCTTTAAGGGCCCGTTTGGGGTGAGACATAAGATCATTTGCCCTTGATAGTTATACTGGGATTGATAACAATCCATGATGAATAAGTAAATTTTTGTTTGGTTGTCTTTTTTGTTATTCTCATTGAAAAACGTAAAATTTATATTTTTGTTGTTTGGTTCACTTTGAATAAAATATGGATAAGTGGTAGATAAAAGATGGGTAAGAGTTTATGACTTTTTAAATGACAATTATACCCCTGCATAAATTATTTGTGTTTGGGAATAAGTATAAGAGATATGAGTGTGATATGATAGATGTGACAGTTTTTGAAATGTGTGCAGAGAGTGTTATGTGAGATAAATATTTTAAAATGACAGAGAAGGGTATTTTTATCCATTGGCATAGATAAGCCCTGATAAACAATTCCACCATTTTCTTAGAATAGTTATCAGGCCTTATCCTAGCTTATCCAGACATAACTATCAAGGTTTATTCTTATCAAACAAACAGCTGTTTAGGGCTTATTCTACTGTATTCTCCCCTATTCACCCTTTATTCTTCACCCAAACGGGGGGTAAATCAATAGGTGCATCCTTTTCAAGGCACCAGTCTCTTCCAGACCAATTCACATGGTTTATATCCCTCGATTCTTCCCCAACTGAAAAAAGGTCCTACACTTTTTTCTTGTGCAAATCATATGATCCATTTGGCTTGAAAGAAATGATAGGCTATTCCAGAACACTAGATGCTCCAAATCGATGCTACTGCAGCGTATTCTCAGTGTTACCCGGGCTTCTTTTGCTGGGAAGGCCTTTGAAGATGACACAACTCCTATCACAATTAAAATGAGTTCACTATTCAATTTCTCAGTCCAAGAAAAACAGGGGACAAAAAAAGAAGTATGTTGGGTTCTGTTGCAGGAAGGTTGGCTGAAGATCAACTCTAATGGGTCGCGATTGGATGACCGATTTGCCTACGGTGCTCTTGTCAGTGATCCATATCCGCGAGAGTCCGAGCTACTTCAATTAACATCTTGGAACTTAAAGGACTAGTCGCAGGGCTACAATTATGCAACTCACTCAATGCCCCTAGCTTATGGTTTGAATCTGATTCCATTACAGTCATTGCGTGGATACATGGTTGGGGGAACATTCCTTGGATTGCTTTACGGGACCTACGAACCTTTGAAAACCTCTCGACATCTCTTTCATATTGGAAAGCCACTCATGTCTATCGTGAAGGCAATCGGGCAGCAGACCATCTGGCAGCTCATCAATCTTCCATGGGTCTCACGGTCCATGAACCACCTGATTTCTGGGATGACTTACATTAGATCTTACAGGAAGAAAAAGCAGGAAAAATAACTTTGCGACTCAGCAAGTGAATCCTTTTGATGTTCTTTCAATTGCAATTCTTCAAAATTACTCTTTTTGTAAACAATGGGACTGACTTTGTTAGTAGCCCCATTGCTCGTTTCTTTTTTTTTCCAAATTTCTCCTCCCTTTGTATATTCACAAAGTTTCATAGTAATACAATTTTACCAAACAAAAAAAAGCTTATATTGAGGAAATCATGTTGATTGCTCTCTTATATATGTTTAGTGATTTCTTAAATTCATTCATCCTTGTGGATTTATTATTATATAAACCCGTTCTTCGACAAAGGAAAATGTTTTGGTATTATATCTGATTTATTATTATGCTTTAGTATTTTTTAAAAATTGCACGTTTTATAAAAGGAAAATGTTAAACTAGTCTTTTTACATATCAAAATGCAAACAACACATGTTTTCATTTAAAAAATAATAATACACAGTTTAATGAGATAAATGCTTTGATAAAAAGTGTATATCGCTCTATTTTGAATTAAATTAACTCATTTTTTTAGTAAGTGTAATAAGAAATTAATAAGGTATACACATCATCCAAAGAAGTATATATTCTGCTTGATGGTTAACAATGTATATGAGACCGCATTTGGGAATTGAAAAAGGATTGTGTAACAATGCCATTTCATTTTTTTCCTTTTTTATTGATGAATATGAAAATCAGATATGAATATCTCTACTTATCTTTGTTTTGTTTTGTTTTTAATTTGAAAATCCGATCTGAACACCTCTCCTTTATATCTGTTTTGGTTTTCTTTTAATCTAAAAACATATCTGAATCTCTCAGTTATCTCTGTTTTGTTATTATTTTTTGAAACTGAAAATCAGATCTGAATCGCACCCACTCGGCACCCCATCCCGTCACCCTACGGCGCGCCGTTCCGGGTCTCCCGCCCCCCTCCCGGCAGTGTCCCTGTCTAGACACCCCTTCGGAACCCACCCATTCATGCATTGCAAATGTTTTTTTTAAACTTTATTTGATTATCTGATTATTTAGTATTTTTGGTTTATATATATATAATTTAGGGTTTTGGTTTCTTTCTTCCTTTTTTTTATGAAATTTTTTTTTGGTTCCCACTTTTTTGCAAACTGTCAATTCAACAATATATGTGATTTTTCTGTGTGTTTGAATTACTTTGAACTTTATTATGTGATTTTACTGTGTGTTAGAATTATTTTGAACTTTATTATGTGATTATAAATATATGAAAGTTTTGTATTCTATCCTGCCTTTATGAATTCAACATATTTTGTCCACCCTAGAAGGAAAAAGTATTTTGTTTTCAACTTTAAAACAGTGTATGTTGACTTCAGAGTATGCAATTTAATACAAGATACCGGGATTATCGATAGATGTAGATGATGAGGAAAGCAGGCCTTACAATTAAGTGATTGCTCAAAAGACCAATCAATGTGTGGTTCTGTCTCGTTGTACCCAAAAAAAAAAAAAAAAAAACTTTTTAAGGTAACTTTTAGAAGAAGATTGCACACAAAATATTCTTCCTTGAATTGATGGAGTTCCAACGCCTTGCAAATAGAACAAAATAAACAAAATCCACTCTCGATAATGTCAGACAGATGAAATAACAATATTATTTAGCTCAGTTAACTTAATGCAACACTACATAATGTCATGCAGATGAAATAACAATATTATTCAGCTTTGTACTAATTAACTTAATTGGATTTATCCCACTTGCAGAACATTGCACCATGATTAAAGTGTGTGGGGGTGCCTACACATTTTGTACTAGAAATTAAAGCATACAAGGATGTGGTTGCCGGGAAGTTTCCTGCTCTCAATACAAGAATGTCAAGGTACCAAATTACAGACATGAGGTAGTATAGAATTTAATTGCACTTTTAAATTCAAATGATGGAGTTGAGGCTCCTAACTCATATTTGGAGAGAAATAATAAAAAAGGAGCTCTAATTGGTTATTTATATTTAACATTAAGTATTTTCCGGTATAGATGTCTTCCTATATGTAAAAGTGAAATTTGATTCCCTGTTGCATGCATGGGTCTAACGCAACGAAAAATTAAAATAAAGATCCAACAAGCGTTGAGATCCTTCAACAAACCACAATCCTAAAAAAGAATACTAAAACTCATAAATATATTAATAAATGCTGAAAACCCTATATTATAAGCCTCTTTTTTATAATAGGAAAAACTTACTAAAAATAGTAAAAACAAAAATTTGTTATTACTAACTCTAGGGGATTTTAGAAGATTATGAAATTTGATTTCGGTCAAATCTGATTTATTAGGAAGGAGATATGCTAAATCTAAAAAGTTATTAAAAATAGAAAAAACGCCATTTTGAGGGCCGAAAAATGGAAAAAATGGAAAAATAAGGACGTGTTGTGGCATAGCGACAACGCTTGAAGATCTCGTTGATATCTACCTCCAGTAAAAATTTCAGGCGATTTCGAGTTCGGGGCGCCATTTATTTCTACTAGCCGGTTTTTCTGTAAATATTTAGAAATATTCAAATGGACCTTTTTGAGTTCATCGCTCCCAAAATACGTCGGTCACCCATTCTGCATCAGTCTCACATCACACTTTGTGAAATAAATACTTCTAATAGGCTCACATTACACTTTATTATTAAAAAATTATGTAGAGAGTCATTGATGGAGCAAAGTTGGAGAGTGCACTCCCTTAATGGTATCCTATCTTTATTGGTTTTTAAATATATAATATTTAGGTAGTGTGGTTGAAGATGCTATGAAAATGAACTTTGATATTGTAACGTTTCGGTATTTTTTTGGCCTTATATATTTATTTTAAATATATAATGGAAATTTTAAAGATTTTTTATATTTCATTTTTTAGATTTGGCGGTGTGCCGAAATGGGTCCAATTTGATTTATAATTATGATAATTATAAATTTTTTTTTGAATAATTATTTTATATTTTTTTGTAGATCTTTATAGTGTAAAGATGCTTTGGTTGAAATTTGGTGAGATTCGGAGTTCGGTAAGTTAGGTTTTTAAGATTTTGTGTTAAGTTATTAGGCCCAGGGATCTAGTTGCGAATCTAGAATACCTTTTAATAGCCTTCAGGGATCTATTTGTAAATCGGATAGGGATCTGTTTGTAAATGTGATAGGGACCTCATTGTAAATTGGAAACATTTTAGGGGTCGTTTTGTAATTTCGGTAAACCCCTTTAGATAAAATGTTTGGGTTAGGGTTTTCATCTAAATTTCAGAATGTGTGAAGGGTGGTGATGACCTAACTCTAGATGAAGATTGTGGATGGTGTAACCAGATCTAAGGTGAGATATCATTCCCTATTGATTTTTGTTTGTTTTAATTTATTTTTGTTAGGATATGATTACGTCAAGTAATTGTTTGGGGAAGAAGTTTGATGGATTAGGGTTAGGGTTGATTGATTTAATTTGATGACTATTTGATTTGATTGTAATGGATCTCAAAGGAATTCTTAAGATCAAATTAGATTTATTAGTTTTGGGGATTTAATGGCTATTTTCGGGTTGATTTTATGCTTGGACGTAAATCGTGTTTTTTACTATGATAGATTCGTTTTTTAGAAAATTGTATTTCACTAACAGAAATAGGTTTTGAAAAGATCTTTCCAACGAATCATGAATCGTCCAATTCGGAGTTACGGGTAGAAAGTTATGATTTTTGAAATATTTATGTGATCTTTCTTAGCATTCAATATTTAGCTTGATGACCAAGGTTGATGAATTTTAGATATTAAAGGGATCATAAATTTGATGTTTAATGAAGTATAAATTTGTTTTTGCGGGTTTTGATGATTTTATTGATCTTGAGAACTTAAATAAAATCTAAATCGATAATTTGGTTTAGTGGGATCAATGAATATTGATTGGATATTATTGTTATTTGGAAAATTGATTAGATTTGAGTTACTCGATCATGGAATTATTGTTTAATGAAGTATAAATTTGTTTTGCGGGTTTTGATGATTTTATTGATCTTGAGAACTTAAATAAAATCTAAATCGATAATTTGGTTTAGTGGGATCAATGAATATTGATTGGATATTATTGTTATTTGGATGTAAATTGATTAGATTTGAGTTACTCGATCATGGAATTATAGTTGAGCCTTATTGGATTTCTCTAAATATTTATTCGATGATTTATCGATTATATGGGTCTTATGGAATAAATGGATATTGATCATCGAATCGGATCAATGTGGGTATATGAGTATTCTAATATTTATTCGAAGTTGAGATTTTCATTAGGACTTTGAAGTGAGTTGTTGATTGTAGGTCTATAAGATATAGGCTTTTGGGGTTATTGGGCGTAGTGCTGTTGTAAGTTGGTTATCAGTTGTTTGGGTCGTGATTGAATTATTTCTGAATTATTATTTTATAATTGTTATGCTAGGTTATCAATGTGCGAGTGTGTAGCGTTCATGCACATGTATCGATTTGTATTGCGTGGACTGGAGGTGAGTGGATGTCTCTATATTATTTGAAAATCATAATATATGTATACATTTCGACATCATGTTATTTTTACGATTATGAAATCTATCTTGTATGAAGCATATGAGCATGTTATCATCATATAGGTTGATATTTTAGATATATCGTATGCATTAGAAATTATGAGATTTATGAAAAATTGTCGCATGATGTATACTTGAAAGAATAAGTAGTTTTGATTGTGCATGCATTAAATCGTCTAGGTGGTTGTGGTCTAAATTTTGACCCAAGTCTAGGTGGCTATGTCTACGTGGCCCGATTTCCAAAGTGAAATCTCTGCGGCTAGGTGTCGTGGAAAGCAGGCATGCGTGTCCGTTGCATTCATAAGCATCATGAGTATTGACAGTTATTTTGAGACCATGCATTTTGGTATGAGACTTTGTTTAAGTTATGGTTTATTGGAAATTTATTATATTTGCAAATATCATTTTTATTGTATCTTGCAAATTGTTTTCTTACGATATATTATTAAAGACTATTATTTTAAAATATTTTATTATCGGGACGCCAATGTCCATTCACTGAGCGTGTGGTAGCTCACCCCTCATTTTCCCAACCTTTCAGATTAGTCGTTGATGGTCGTCGATCTCGTTAAGGCATTGGAGGTTGAAGCTCGTATAATGATTTTCGAAGCATTAGACTCATGTAGAAGGTGTTGATAATTTCTTTGGCATGTAGAGGACCCATATGTATGATAGTGTAGAAATGTTAGATTATTTATTCTGAATGTATATCCAGAAATTTAGAAGTTATGTTGAAATTTAGAAGTTATGTTGAAATTTTTATCTTGATAATTGATGGATAATTATGGTGGTGTATTCTTATGTTTCTGGAAAAAAAAATAGAATTTTGAGATTCGAAGATTTAAGGTAACGCAACCGGACTTCGCGCTTCAAAATGGAGTCATGGGTTCGGGGCGTTACAGATATTCACAAGCCTCATTCCTTTGCATAAACCATTTCAACAATCTCCACTAAAAAAGAAAAATAAGACATATAAGAGCACATAAACCATTGACAAAAATGAGATTGACTACCTGACATTTCCATGGAAAAAAAAACCAAAACCCTAAATAATAATAAATAAATAACAACAAATGAAACCAAAACACTGAATAAAATAAGATAATCAAATAAGGTTAATTTTTTTTTTAACAACAAATGGGTGGGGTGCCAGGACGGGGATGGTGCGGGAGGGGGTGCGGGACGCCCGCAACGGTGCTCCACAGGTTGGCGAGATGGGGTGCCTGTGGGGGTGCTGATTTCATATTAAAAAAATATATATATAAATGAGAGATGTTGAGATATGACTTTTTAAATTAAAAAAAATAAAATAGAGATAAAGTAGATACATTCAGATTTGATTTTAAGATTCATAAAAAAAAACAAACTGAAAGGAGATCAGAGAGATAAAGATAGGTAGATCCGATTTTTTGAGGGTTTTTTTGGGGCATCGGCTGATTGGGTATATCGCTGTTTTTCGACTATCAAATCGCTGATCGGACGGCCCTCTCATTTTGCACGAAAATGTTGCGGCGCATGGTCCGCCATGTATCATTACTCTCTCTCTCTCTCTCTCTCTATATATATATATATATATGGTCGCGATTACGTGCGGTATGTGGTCGGTGCGGTTTACGACGTGGGCCGTCCGATTGCGGGTCCATCGCATTCAACGGTCGACGTGAATCGCACCCGACCGTCCGATGCGATGGACCCGTGATCGACGGTCCGTGATCGCGCACCGCACCGACCGTAAACCGCACCTAATCGGCTCCCTATATATATATATATATATAGAGTCGCGATTACGTGCGGTGTGCGATCGGTGTGGTGCGCAATCACGGGCCGTCGATCACGGGTCCATCGCATCGGACGATCGGGTGTGATTTACGTCGACCGTTGGATGTGATGGACCCGCGATCGGACGGCCCACATCGCACACCGCACCGACCGCACACCGCACGTAATCACGGTTGATGATAATATGCGGTCGGTGCGGTCGTGCGGATCCGACGTGCGTCGTCCGATCGTGGGTCCATCGCATCCAACGGTCGATTCGCATCCAACGGTCGATGTGAATCGCCCCTGACCGTCTGATGCGATGGACCCGTGATTGATGGTCCGTGGTCGACGACGCATATATATATATATATATATATATATATATATATATATATATATATATATATATATATATATATATATATATATATATATATATATAGAGGAATGATATCGTGCGGGTCGTGCGGCGTCGATCACGGGTCCATCGCATCAGACGGTCGGGGGCGATTATATATATGGAGTCGCGATTACGTGCGGTGTGCGATCGGTGTGGTGCGCGATCACGGGCCGTCGATCACTGGTCCATCGCATCGGACGGTCGGGTGCGATTTACGTCGACCGTTGGATGTGATGGACCCGCGATCGGACGGCCCACGTCGCACACCGCACCGACCGCACACCGCACGTAATCGCGGTTGATGATAATATGCGGTCGGTGCGGTCGTGCGGATCCGACGTGCGTCGTCCGATCGTGGGTCCATCGCATCCAACGGTCGATTCGCATCCAACGGTCGATGTGAATCGCCCCTGACCGTCTGATGCGATGGACCCGTGATTGATGGTCCGTGGTCGACGACGCATATATATATATATATATAGAGGAATGATATCGTGCGGGTCGTGCGGCGTCGATCACGGGTCCATCGCATCAGACGGTCGGGGGCGATTATATATATGGAGTCGCGATTACGTGCGGTGTGCGATCGGTGTGGTGCGCGATCACGGGCCGTCGATCACGGGTCCATCGCATCGGACGGTCGGGTGCGATTTACGTCGACCGTTGGATGTGATGGACCCGCGATCGGACGGCCCACGTCCCACACCGCACCGACCGCACACCGCACGTAATCGCGGTTGATGATAATATGCGGTCGGTGCGGTCGTGCGGATCCGACGTGCGTCGTCCGATCGTGGGTCCATCGCATCCAACGGTCGATGTGAATCGCCCCTGACCGTCTGATGCGATGGACCCGTGATTGATGGTCCGTGGTCGACTACGCATATATATATATATATATATATATATATATATATATGAGGAATGATATCGTGCGGGTCGTGCGGCGTCGATCACGGGTCCATCGCATCAGACAGTCGGGGGCGATTCGCCCCCGACCGTCTGATGCGATGGACCTGCGATCGGACGACGCACGTCGGATCCACACGACAGCACCGACCGCATATTATCGACGTGTATATATATATATATATATATATATATATATATATATATATAAATAAATGATATTATGCGGTCGTGCGGCGTCGACCACGGGCCGTCGATCACGGGTCCATCGCGGGTCCATCGCATCAGACGGTCGGGTGCGATTCACGTCGATCGTTGGATGCGATGGACCCGCAATCGGATGATCCACGTCACGTCCGCACGAGCCCGCACGCCGCATATTATCATCCGACTATATATATATATATATATATATATATATATAGGGAGCCGATTAGGTGCGGTTTACGGTCGGTGCGGTGCGCGATCACGGGCCGTCGATCACGGGTCCATCGCATCGGACGGTCGGGTGCGATTCACGTCGACCGTTGGATGCGATGGACCCGCGATCGGACGGCCCACGTCGTAAACCGCACCGACCGCATACCGCACGTAATCGCGACCATATATATATATATATATATATATATATAGGGACGTGATTGCGTGCGGCGAACGGCGGGTGCGGCAGCGATCACGGGTCCATCGCATCGGACGGTCGGGGACGATTCATCTCGACCGTTGGATGCGATGGACCCGCGATCGAACGGCCCACGTCGCGGCCGCACCTGCCGTTCACCGCACGCAATCATTTTCATATATATATATATATATATATATAATATTGCACACATCTTGTTTTATATAAAAATTTGCATGTGACAACATTCATTCTATTGCGAATCGTGCTTTTAGAAAGTCGACTAGCACTCCCCTCTCCATAAAAGATGACAAAAGATCAAATCCTCGTAACATCAATCTTAAAAAATAAAAACAATATTCATTCTATATTTATGGCTAACCTCATGTGCAATTTGCAAAGTGTATCAAATTGATGGAAAATATTAGATTTAGCCCGTTTTCAATTTCAAATATAGTTTATATCTTTTTTATTTTTTAAATAAATAGTATATTTCATTTAATGAGATATATAATTCTATAAAAAAAAATTTATACTCTAATGAATCATATGAACTCATTTAACTCTAATAAATATAAACTTTGTTACACCTAGTCAACTGTATAATGCCAAATGCAACTCGTTAGTCACCTCCACTCATTATATCGAAAAACATACTTCGTTTAAACTCCCCCTTTTGGCCTCCCGAATCCCTAGCCCCCTTTTGGCCACTTCTGTCTAAACTGAGATTCTGGTGTATTTAGTGACTACATGTACCAACACTCGATGTAAAATGTTTTATTTTTAATCTGGGACGTATGTAAGATAAATTTTCTTTGTAAATTATTGTTTAAATATTGGATAACATGGGTTATTATTATAAAAGACTGGAAAACAAATAACATAAATATCTGCTTGCTCTAGTTTTATGTCTGGTATAAGATTTTGTAGGCTAAATAATTAGGGTTAAATTTCTTCTTGTACGATGGAACCTCTAGTGAGCTGTACAAAACCAATCTGGATTCTGCAACTGATGTCTCTTTGTGATCATGGAAAAGATTCTGTTTCATTTGTCGTTTTTTTATCATTCATAATTGAAGGTTAGTTTCTTCGTGTGTTTTTTTCGTTATAATTAAAGGAATCTGCCATGGCCGGGAAGCTGAAAAATAGTATCTGATCACATGGCATTGCAATCGAATTTTTATCATCAGACTTTCAACTAGCTCAGTCTCAGTTTAACTAACTTATATATATCTGATATATATCTAAGTTAGTTAATCGACAAAATTATATGCGGGGCCTAATGTATTCAGGTCCCGGATTTGGATGACTCGGCGATCATGTCCTAAAAACCAACAGTTGACTTGAAGGTCTGTAAAAGGTGAACAAGTATGATTTCAGGTCTTTTGTTATATATATAAAGACTTCAACAGAACAAGAGCAACCACTCAGTCTTTATTTCGTATATATACACTTGACTCTGATGGGGTCAAAACACTTGGCGGTGGAGGTGGAGGCGGCCCAGATCGGAGAAGATGAAGAAGAGGAGCCGGTGAGCCCGACGGGCTAGTACTTCAACAGCTCCACCCTCTGCGTCTGCATCCTGTGTATGTTCGAGTCCGATGTCCCCATCGACGATTCCCAAACGTTTCCCCTCCTCGACACCCTCTTCTTGCCAATCAATCCTCGCTTCTCCTCCGTCATGGTATTAGTACATACATCTCTCTCATTTTCATTCATGAACCACAATCAATAATCACTACAAGAGAAGTACATTACAGTGACGGTTTATAACCATCATCATAAGCTAAAAACCCGTTTCTAATCCATTTGGTGACGTTTATATATACGCTCTTATATGTGGTGTCTTATTATGTATATAGTGACATTTTGACATATGTATAATAACGATTAAAAACCGTCATTATACACATCTTATAGTGATGGTTTTAACCATCGCGTTAAGTGTATTTAAGTTTAAAAAACTGATGATATGGCAACGGTTGAAAACCGTAGCATATCAAGAATAACAATAGCGATAGTTTTAAACGTCGCTAAATATTGAAAGTCAATTAAGTTTATACCTATAATATGAATTACATTCAATTCCTAAAATAGATATTTGCTCAAACACAATATAAAATTCAAAATAGCATTTGATAAAATTCAAAATGTCATATAAAAGATAATATTTGAATAATATTCAAAATTACAAAAATTAAAATCGATAACAAAAATCATCTGATAATCCAGATGAACCAGGGGCTGACTGTCTAAACTGACAAATAAACTCTCGCATCTGCTCTCTCATCTGCTCCACTTGTTGTTGAACCTGTTGTTGAACCTGCTCTTGAATTCGTTGCTCCATCTATTGTTGCATTTGCTCCATCTGTTGCTGAATCTATTGGCTTGATGTACCACCAAAACCACCTGCACGACCTCGTCCTCCTCAAAAATATTGAGATGGTGTAACCCCACTTCCCATTCCTCGAACTCTTCCACAATGTTCCTTTCCAAGTACTTCACTAAGAACATCCATGCCATTAACCTCTCCATCGTTCCTTTCTTCCATTCTAATAACACACTCATCAATGGCAGCCTAAAAAAAACCAGATATCAAGCATATATAAGACTTGTTCATTATTCCATAAAAAAAGGTTTCAAAGATCATGCAAGATCATACAAGATCATACAAGTATGACTCATAACTGAATAGGTTCATTGAGCAGGAAAGATTAGTGTTCAATAGAGTCCACAATAAAAGAATCACCCGTCTATGAGATGTACCTACCTTTGATCTCATACTAAGCACCCAATATAAATGTCAAAAAATTCACATGCTCAACGAGCAAGTTTGGACCTTCAATTCCCTCTCTAACAGGGGGTCAGCACATAAACCATGCATACAGATCATATGTTGCTTTCATTTTGCCATAACATTTCATACTTAATTACTAAAAATTTCATTTAATCCAAAGCATTTAAACATAGAAAATTGAATGCCATCCCAAAATACAAATCATAAAGAATCACATATCATATTCAATTACCAACAATCTGGACCTTGGTTGGATTCTATGTCATTTTCAGCTATGTTAAGACTTCACTTACAAAAATTAGAGTTTTTGCTATAGTGACATGGGAGGGCTTGCTTGAGGACTAAGTGGTTTAACTTTGCAGCAAGACCAAGTTCTGTACCTCAAAGAAATACCATTTGTCATGCACTACAATCATTAAAACTATTCAATCAAACTTACAAGTTCAATTAATCACAGACAAATAGATGTCTGATTCATATCCCACTTAGAGAAAAACAAAAAAACTGAACTTCAATTCATTCCCCTACAAACCCATGAAAATGACCATCTAAGAATTCAAGGTTCCCAAAAATTTGTTAGACCTGTGCTTTAGACAACTTAAAATGAAACTCATTAAGTTGTTTGTGACTTGGAAAACATTGAGTCCTGACATCAAACAAATTTGAAACATTAAGATTCCTTAGAACAACACTTACAAAGATTTGATGGCAATACTCATTCATAGGTTCTCCATTCTTACATGTCCGTATTAGTTTCCATAGCTCATGTCTCGGAGGCACCACTCCTTGGGGATGGTTCTTTTGCTGTAAAAAAACATATTTTAAACATCCTTGTCATTCCCCTCGAGATTTGGATCTTCAGTCATTTGAGGTATAGAGGCTTCACCGTGATATATCCAATGATCGTAGCCCACTGAAAATCCTTGATGAAGCAAGTGATCCACAACTGTCCTCCCATCGTACCACATTCTATGGGAACATCTCACACATGGGCAATTAATCTTTCCATGAGTACCAACTTTTTCAAAAGCAAAATCCAAAAATTTATTCATTCCCATGTAATATTCAATGCTCCATCTAGGAAGTTGCATCCAACTTTTATCCATTTCTTGTTCACAGGGGTCCCTTTTAAAAATTTTAAGTTTTTAGAAACAAAAACACTAGAAAAATGAACAAGAAGGAATGAATAGCTATTGAATATACTCAAAATTAATGAATCATAGAGAAAGAGAATTAAAGAAAAATTGTTGAATGGGTATCATGCCTAATCAAGACACTCAATTTATTTTATAAAATATAGTGGGTAAGAGTTGTTTTAGTTACACAATGTTCTCTTGCTTTATGAAAAAACTTTATGATATATACTTTTGCATTTCCTTTCCTAATATATAAAGGGCCAAGTAGCTTAATGATCTATTTTCTTACTCTGTTTTTTATTTATACTATTTTTCTTTTTTGGCATATTGATGGATTCAAATGTAACATTCAATTCAAAAGCATATTAGGAAGGGCATGGTTGTTTCTTCTTTAAATTTGGGTGAAATGCTTGATTTCTGCTATTCCTTTATTGATTTTATCTATAGCTTGCCAATACAAAGGAATTTTAAACAATGTTACTTGAAATAGTTTTGTTGAAGCTATTTTTTATATATTTATTTTCTAGTTGTTTGAGTTGGTCCTATCTCTAAGTGGGGACTGGATGCTTTTATCACCATAGATTTATATTTCTTAACTGGAATGCTCATTGCAACCCATTTGCATAATTATTCCCTGCTGTTACATCATTGCAACCCATTTGCAGACAATTTGATTTTGTCATTTTTCAAAGCACAAGAAAATTTCAGATCTGGATAAACAAATAATGTGATGCATAAACATACCTCAACGAAGTCAACAACTTGAAAGACAACTCAATAAAGCACCAGGTCTACCTAAAAGCTGAAAGAAGAACATAGTTAGGCATAGGTACACAGAAGCTTTGTCACACTACATTAAAATAAATTTAAAGATGACATGGAATTTAAAAATTTATTCAAATGCTATGCATTCCATCCAAATTTAAAAATTGAAATTCGTCCTTTAGACTTCATATAAACAAATTATACAATTTGAACTCTAACATCTAAGTATCTCTCTCTGTCTACCTCTCTTTTTTTCCGTCATTGAATGAGAGTAAAATTTTATGTTATAAATTGATTAAAATAATTGACAATTGGTTTCAAATGGGGTCTTAGATCCATATCAATGGAAGTTTCCATGGACTATCCAAAATTTTGTAAAACATTACCTGAAAAGAAGAATGATAAGGGTTACCTAACTCATCCATAGTTTTGCACCCAGACCATGAAAATTTATTTTTTTATTGTCATTCCAAGATAACTAGTGGAACAAATTTTATTTGGTTATATTTTTCTTATTCAACCATCATCATCATTCAAATATTGGAATAGCTACTTTAAGCTATGCTAGTTTATTCATGCATGATTATAAACACTGTTCGGAAATGCGCTCCGTGCGGCCGCATATGCGGCCGCACGAGCGGTTCGGTCGCTCGACCGAACCGCCTGGAGCTAAATGCGTGTATATGCGGATTGGACCCGCGTATGCGGGACGATCCCGCATGTGCGCCCGCACAGCTTTTGAAAATTTAAACGGGTCGGCCTGTCAACCCGTTTAACCAAAAAAAAAACAACAAGGATCTCCTTTGACCTTCAGCAGACCAGCTTCAGCCGACCCTAGCTGCGATCGACCCCGATTGCAATGTTCCCCGAGGAGTCCCTAATCTTCTTCACTGATAGACCTGACCTTCAATTAGGGTTGGTTCTTCTTCTTCTTCATACACAAAGCTTCTTCTTCGTGAGGTCTTCTTCTCCAGCTGTTCAGCAGTCCAACATCTGCTTCAACTCAAGCTTCTTCTTCAGATCATCTTCTTTTTCAACCTTATTTATTTTCTTTTGCCCACGCTTCTTGTTCAAATCATCTTCTTGGCTTTATCTTCTTCTTCATCAACTTAATTTGACTTATCTTCTTCAGATACTTTTCTTGGCTTCAGATCCTCTCCCCACACTCTCTCTCCCTTTGTCTCTCTCTCTCTCTCTATCTCTCTCTTCATCTTTGTTTTCTCTCTCACTCTGTTATCTCTCTCTCACTGTTTTGTTTTTTTATGGATTTGTTTTAGGCAGAGAGAAGGGTTAGATGACACTTGTTTTTGGTGTAACAAATTGGAACAATTGTCTTCCGATTGATTTTTAATTTGGTTAATTTTTTTAATTTTTTTTGTTATCTAGAACCAATATGAGGACAATCGATTTTTATTTGTTAGAATGTATATGTTGGTAATCTAGAATATTTTATATTAAGGTAATTTGATTAGAATAGAACATCTTGAATGTTTTAACACATGTTTTATATATATTTTTTAATATTTATCTTCATATATTTAAAAATCATCATATATTTTTTATTAATAAAAAATTATAGAACCGCATATACTCCCGCATATACTCCCGCATACCGCATATACTCTGTGCGGTACCCTAGCCGCACGTAAACCGCATACCGCATATCAGAACACTGATTATAAATATTATCTACATGCAATAAACAAAATTATTCATCACTTTTCATCACCCCCCCCACCCGAAAAGTTCTAGATGGTGGTCTCAAGAGCAAGATAAAAATTCAGGGGATGTTTAGTGTGTGTAGGCAACACAACATGTGAATATGTGATGAGCAAGATAGAAATTGAGGAGATGTTTAGTGTGTGTAGGCAGCACAGCATGTGAATATGTGATGCCTCTTACTTTAGGCAAAAAAAGAAGAATTTCTTTATATATTAGTCATTGACAAAGCATGCAAGTTATATTGATATGTTAGAAAGTACATTAAGTGAACTGATCTAGATTTAACTTTTTGAATGATGATTCTACAAATAGAATTTAACTCAAGAAAGAAAATATAGCTAAAGTATTACTTATCCATTCTCGTTGAGAAAACTTCTTACTGCTATGGGAAGTGATGCTTGTCCTTAGCTATGATTATCAGTACCTATAAAAACATATGGCTTAGGTTAGTATTTATTAGTATATCCATGATTTGATGTAGTAGTGGTGCAAATACTTATGAAGCATGTGAACTGAAGTTGGATCAAAATATGACAAAGTGCAAACATGTACTAACAATCCATGAAAAAAGTAATTGATATAACAAACAATAGAGTTTATGGGGCATCAAACATTGAACATTCCATGAAAAGAAGTCCTTCACTGTTCTGTTTATATAAATTAGTCACACAAGCATTATCACAAACATTTACACAATGCTTTCACCATCTCCCCTAGACACACTAGCATTATCACAAACATTTACACAACACTTTCATCATCTACCCTAGTCACACAAGCATTATCACAAACATTTACACAACACTTTCATCATCTCCCCCACTCATAGCAAAAAATTCATCAATGCATCAATTTTTCCTAAAAATGCTGAAATCAATGAATAAAAACAGAGAGAGAATCGATTTTACCCAAATTCGCATGAGATCAAGCCTTATCATCCCACAAACACCATGGATCAGAGAGAAAACTCATCGACAGGCACAGATCTACAAAATCGGAGAGAATTAGAGAGAGATTTGCACAACAAACCAATCAAAGGAGATAGAGAAGTTGCTCGACCAATTGAGGAGTTGATCGTTAGGGTTGTGGAGGAGATGGAGAGATTGCCTGCACATGTGGTAGTCGCCGCCCGATGGAGGAGGAGGTCGCACGACTGTTGGTCGCTGGTGGAGGTGGTCGAAGCCCTGTGGAGGAGGAGGTCGCACTGCTGTTGGTCACTGGTGGAGGTGGTCGACGCCCAGTGGAGGAGGAGGTCGCACGGGTGGAGAAGGTTTTGGTGTTTGATTTTTGAATTGTTTCAATGGAGAAGGTTTTAATGTTTGATTTTTGAATTGTTTTGATAGAAAGGTTTTAATGTTTCGATGAAATTCGAGGAGGAGGTCGCACGGGTGGAGAAGGTTTTAACGTAGCGCGTTTTTTTTCGGTGAAATTCAGGTCGCGCGTTTTTTTTTTCCGATGAAATGTTTTTAGTGTGTTTTAGGAACGGTTACAATAAAAAAAATTCTTTAAACTATGGTAACGTTTAACAAACTGTTGCTTAAAGTGTTATATAGTGATAGTTATATTAAAATTGTTACCTAAAGTATTGAATATTGTGTAAAAATTTACAAGTCAAACTAAAATCAATTGGTTGAGTCTATTTAGCTACGGTTTTTTATAAAACGTAGCTTATGTATATTTATAGTAATAATTTCAATCAACCGTCGTCAAATAAATGTCATTGTATCACATTTTTCTTGTAGTGAATATAACAACTTTGTTTTTTTTTTTCTAAAGCAGATTAATAAAACTCTAATTCATAAGAAACTCAATTTCCTTATTTTTAAATAATTAACGTACTTTTTATATTTAAAGTTGAAATAAAGCTCTTTATTAAACTTTTATTTTTTAAACAATTTTTTTTTTTTATTTAGAAAAGAAAAGATCAATTCAAACAATATAATGGATTCAGGTCAAGAACGAGAGGGGAGTGCAACAATGGAGGGTCAAAGTCAACCTTGTAGACCACGTCAAGGTCCCAGTCTTCCCCGCCGGACTCTCCCCTCCGGCCTACGACGAGCTCGTCCAAGACTACGTATCGAAAGTCGGTATGGAGCGGCTCCCGGAGAGCCGTCCATTGTGGGAGCTCCACGTAATCAAGTGTTAGAAACTTTTATATAAAGTTTGGGTTTCCCCCCATTTTTTGATTCAAAAGAATTCAAATAAGTTTCAAATGTTTTAAAATGTTTTGGAGGGAAAAAAATATGTGTTTCCTCTATTTGTTTTAGTGATTTGGGACTTCAAAACATAGTCCCATATTGGTTATTTTTTCTTTCTTTCCTCCTTATAAGGAAGAGGGTTGGTACTTGGGTAGGATCCCAAGGGAGGGCAAGGGCTTGTGGATTGCATTTGCATTTGCATTTGCATTTTGTATTTTGTATTTTGTATTTGGTCTTTGGGCTTGGGCTTGGGCTTGGGCTTGGGTCTGGGTCTGGGTCGTCTGGAAGAGATAACAGAGATAGAGAATTTTCGTTTTCTGTCTCAGTCGTAACAGTCGCCGCGGCGCGATCTGTAACCGCCGTGATTAGGGCGACGCGATTCGTAACCGCCTTGATTAAGGCGCCGCGTGATTGAGGGCGAACGTTCGTCCGTTCGAGTTTTGTCTCAAACGGCTCTCTTCCTCCCACGCCTATATAAACAGGCTATGGGAGGACTGCAAAGGAATGCAATCTCAGCGTTCTCTCTTCTTCATCCAGAAAAGTTTTTTGTTCTTCTTTTGGCGATTGTTCGAGTCAGCGACCGGTTCACGAATTCTTCTTCCTGCTGCACCAGAGGAGAAGATCAGCGAGGCTGGGTGGTTGTATCCGGGGAGCAGATCGTCGAGTACCCTGTGCGATTGAGGGGGCGATTCTGTTCTTAAGACAGCGTTCTACGTGCCTCCATCCAGGCCATCTCTGAACCCTTTCTGTTTTGATCTGCTGTTTGGTCATCTGTTTATTGTTTAATCTGATTTCGACAAAAGATTTTCCAACAATTTAAGAACAGAATCCTTTTGTTTTCAGATTAAACTTGTTTTATTCCCTTCACACACCACCATGGCCTTTAATGATGATAGAGAGTCTGCCAAACCCGATACCAAGTTCAATGGAGAGAACTTCAAGAGATGGCAGCAGCAGGTGAAATATTGGCTGACCACACTGGGCCTTATTTCTGCCATCTCTGTTCCCTCTGTTGACTCCGGAAATGGTTCTGATTCCACCACCAAAGTCACAGACCAGTCTACAAGCAAAACCCCTGATGCCCCTTCTGTGAGTCCTCAGGATCTTGACTATTTATGTCACGGTCGGATCCTATCTACCCTTTCTCCAGATCTATATGATGCATACTGCTCCACCAAAACATCCTTAGAACTTTGGAATGCCTTAGAGGACAAATACGGTTTAGAGGATGCAGGTTTAGAAAGGTACCATTTCGTAGATTGGCTAGAGTATAGGATGGTAGAAAACAAAACTGTTACTACCCAGATCCTAGAGTACACCAAACTGATTCAGAATGCCAAAGCCAAGGGTTTCAACTTGGAAGAGAATATCCAAGTTGCTGCACTTGTTGAAAAACTGCCCCTTTCTTGGGACAACTTTGCAAAAACCCTTAGGCACCGTCAAGGCCAAATGTCTATGTCTGATTTGATCAAATCTTTGAAAACTGAAGACATACACAGGGTCAAAGACAAAAAAGTCAGTCATTCTGAGTCCAACCTAGTAGAGGGAAAGAAATTCAAACCGAAAGGAAAGAATTTCAAACCCAAAAAGAGTCTCTTCAAGAACCCAAATGCCAAAAGTGACCCCAAGTCTAAACCAAACTCCACCAAAAAGACCTACCATTGTTATGTCTGTGGGAAGCCCGGGCACTTTGCAAAGGACTGTCGTCACCGCAAAGACCCAAAACCTGGAAACTCTTCCTACACTGATCCTCCTCCCCAAGTCCACATGGTGACCTTAGAAGGAAAACCCGTTGATTTCACTGATAGGTATGTAACTATTTCTCCTGAAATAAATGCTGTGAGCATTTCCACTGATTGGTGGATTGATACTGGGGCCAACACTCATGTTTGCTTCTCTCCTTCTTCCTTTTCTGAATATCAGCATTCCGATGGAAGAAGGGTGATGATGGGTGATTCCGGCGCTGCAGACATCAAGGGATCTGGACGAGTTGACCTGAAGTTCACTTCTGGGAAGGTCCTAACTCTTCGAGAAGTGCAGCACGTACCAAACATCAGGAGAAATTTAGTTAGTGGATCCTTGTTAATCCAAGCGGGTTACAAGTTAGTTTTTGAATCAAATAAGGTTGTAATAACTAGATTTGGATCCTTCATTGGGAAAGGATATTTGTGTGATGGTTTATTTAAATTATGTACTGTTGACTCTTTTGATTGCAAAAATGATAATAATACTCCTGTTGTTTTTATGACCGAATCATGTGATGTTTGGCATGCTAGGCTAGGTCATGTTAATCATAACTCTATGAGAAAATTGATGAGCATGGAATTAATTCCTAAAAGTCAATTTGATAACTCTAAGAGGTGTGACATTTGTGTGCAATCTAAACTGCCTAAGAAACCTTTTAGAACTGTTAACAGAAATTCTAGTATTCTTGAATTAATACACACTGATGTATGTGATTTGAATGGAATATTGACTAGAGATAACATGAGATATTTTGTGACATTTATTGATGATCATTCTAGATATTGCTATGTTTATTTGCTTAAATCTAAAGATGAACAGTTTGACAAATTCAAGATCTATAAAAATCAGGTTGAAAATCAATTAGAAAAGTCTATTAAAAGGGTAAGGTCTGATAGAGGTGGTGAGTACACTTCTAATGAATTAAATTTATTTTGTGAACAAAATGGTATTATTCATGAAATGACTGCTCCCTATGCTCCACAATCCAATGGAATTGCTGAAAGAAAAAATAGGACTTTAATTGATATGGTTAATTCTTTATTTGCTCAATCTGGTGTAAATAATAAATTTTGGGGTGATGCTTTATATACTGCAAATTTTATTTTGAATAAAATTCCTTTTAAGCATACTGATAAAACTCCACATGAATTATGGTATAGTAGGAAACCTTGCATGCAATATTTGAAAGTTTGGGGCTGTTTGGCCAAAGTTAAAATTCCTGAAATCAGGAAAAGAAAACTTGGGCCTAAAACAGTAGATTGCATATTTTTGGGATATGTAGAACATAGTCATGCAAATAAATTTCTTATTATTAAATCTGAAATTCCTGATTTTTGAGTTAATAATATTTTTGAAACTAGACCTGAAGATGCTATTTATTATGAGTCTATTTTTCCTATGAAAGAAAAAATTATTAGACCTGTTGGTGATAACTCTTCTCATGTTGCATCTACTTCTGAATACCCTATTTATGATGAACCTGAATTTGATGATAATCTTGGGAGAGGTAAAAGAATTAGAACTGAGAAGAATTTTGGTTCTGATTTTTATATCTATCTCGTGGAAGATGATCCCAAGACTTATCAAGAAGCTATGAATTCCGTTGATGTTGGTTTCTGGAAGGAAGCCATAAACAACGAAATTGAAAGCATAATGAACAACAACACTTGGATTTTATGTAATTTACCTTCTGGTTGTAAATCTATTGGTTGTAAATGGGTATTTAGAAAGAAATTAAAACCTGATGGATCTATAGATAAATTTAAAGCTAGATTAGTTGCAAAAGGTTTTAGTCAAAAAGAAGGTGTAGATTTCTTTGACACTTACTCACCTGTTTCGAAAATTTCTTCCATTAGAGTCCTAATTGCCTTAGCTGCCATATATAAGCTCGAGGTCCATCAAATGGATGTTAAGACTGCCTTCTTGAATGGTGATCTTGATGAGGAGATATATATGGATCAGCCTGAAGGCTTTGTGGTTCCAGGACAAGAGAAATTGGTGTGCAAACTGGTTAAGTCTTTATATGGACTTAAACAGGCACCTAAACAATGGAATGAAAAATTTCATAAAATTGTTTTATCTGCTGGTTTTGTGAGTAATGAATCTGATAGCTGCATTTATAGTAGAATGAAAAATGATGCATGTGTAATTCTATGTTTATATGTAGATGATATTCTGATATTTGGTACGAACATGTTAATCATTAACGAGACTAAGAATTTCTTATCTAGTAAATTTGACATGAAAGATCTTGGTCCTGCAAATATAATTCTGGGCATAGAATTAACTAGATTGCATGATGGCATTTCTATTTCTCAGTCTCATTATGTTGAAAAAATTTTGAGAAAATTTGAATATTATGATTGTAATCCTGTTTCTACACCATATGATCCCAATTTTCATTTAAAGGTAAATGTAGGGGATCCTGTCCAACAACCTAGATATGCACAAATCATTGGTAGCTTAATGTATTTAGCTAACTGTTCTAGGCCTGACATCTCTTATGCTGTAGGAAGACTGAGTAGATACACTAGTAATCCTAATGCAGACCACTGGAAAGCCTTATGTAGGGTCTTTAGATATCTTAAAGGCACAATTAGATATAGTTTGCACTATTCTGGTTATCCATCTGTTTTAGAAGGATACACTGATGCGAACTGGATCTCTGATTCTGATCAGACCAAGTCCACCAGTGGATATGTTTTTATTCTAGGAGGTGCTGCTGTGTCATGGAAGTCTGCTAAACAAACTGTTAGAGCAAAGTCCACCATGGAAGCTGAGTTCATTGCCTTAGATCTTGCTGGTGAGCAAGCTGAATGGCTTAGAAACCTGCTTTTAGATATACCTATTGTTAGAAGACCTCTTCCACCTATATCTATTCATTGCGATAATAAGGCAACCATAGATAAAGCCAAACAGTCTAAGGACAAACCCGGAAAGAGATTCATGAGGCTTAGGTATCAGAATGTAAGGGACTATGTCTTACATGGAGTGATCTCACTTGAATTTGTTAGATCAGTAAGTAACATTGCAGATCCCCTTACTAAAGGATTAGCGAGGAGGCTAGTCTTATCAGCATCGAGAGGGATGGGGCTAAAGCCCTTAGAGTAGCACCACAGTAGATACCCTACCTTATCAATTGGAGATCCCATGAGATAGGTTCAAAGGGACAAACAAGCTGTTGAGTGACTATGTAAAAGCACTAAAATCTAAAACCATCCCTATGGTGCTAGTGCTTTAACTGTGATGGTTTAGGAAGAGCTAAAAAACTCTGAATGAATTCAAGGTCTTTAAGACAGGGTATAGGACCACGCAGTATACCCTTGGAGAATTCTACTATAAGAGTGTGATCGTGGGGCCGCGATCTATGAGAACACGGGCTGATCTCTAGAGCACTCTCGAAACCAGATACGCGTAATGGCCGTAATGCGCACACCGACTTGAAACCTGGTCTAGTACTCGAGCTATGCTGTGTGACTAATCGAAATCTGATCAAAAGGGTCTAGTTCAAGACCTAGTTCACTACGTCCCTTCAGATGGAAATCAGTCAATACTAAGTGGAGGTTCAAAGCCCTAAGCTACCTCTACCGAATGCATAGTAAAACATCGCCATATTTTATTTTCTTTAAAACTTTGAAACTTGAGGGGGATTGTTTGAAACTTTTATATAAAGTTTGGGTTTCCCCCCATTTTTTGATTCAAAAGAATTCAAATAAGTTTCAAATGTTTTAAAATGTTTTGGAGGGAAAAAAATATGTGTTCCCTCTATTTGTTTTAGTGATTTGGGACTTCAAAACATAGTCCCATATTGATTATTTTTTCTTTCCTTTCCTCCTTATAAGGAAGAGGGTTGGTACTTGGGTAGGGTCCCAAGGGAGGGCAAGGGCTTGTGGATTGCATTTGCATTTGCATTTTGTATTTTGTATTTGGTCTTTGGTCTTTGGTCTTTGGTCTTTGGCCTTTGGCCTTTGGTCTTTGGCCTTCGGTCTTCGGTCTTTGGGCTTTGGGCTTGGGTCTGGGTCTGGGTCTGGGTCTGGGTTCGGGTTCGGGTCTGGGTCTGGGTCGTCTGGAAGAGATAACAGAGATAGAGAATTTTCGTTTTTTGTCTCAGTCGTAACAGTCGCCGCGGCGCGATCTGTAACCGCCGTGATTAGGGCGACGCGATTCGTAACCGCCTTGATTAAGGCGCCGCGTGATTGAGGGCGAACGTTCGTCCGTTCGAGTTTTGTCTCAAACGGCTCTCTTCCTCCCACGCCTATATAAACAGGCTATGGGAGGACTGCAAAGGAATGCAATCTCAGCGTTCTCTCTTCTTCATCCAGAAAAGTTTTTTGTTCTTCTTTTGGCGATTGTTCGAGTCAGCGACCGGTTCACGAATTCTTCTTCCTGCTGCACCAGAGGAGAAGATCAGCGAGGCTGGGTGGTTGTATCCGGGGAGCAGATCGTCGAGTACCCTGTGCGATTGAGGGGGCGATTCTGTTCTTAAGACAGCGTTCTACGTGCCTCCATCCAGGCCATCTCTGAACCCTTTCTGTTTTGATCTGCTGTTTGGTCATCTGTTTATTGTTTAATCTGATTTCGACAAAAGATTTTCCAACATCAAGTACCCCACCAGCCACGGCGAGGGCACCACCATGCCCTCGGCGACAGCTTCTCACTCATGAGCGCCCTCTTCTCCTGCGACAAGAGGGCCGACGACCCCTCCCTCCCCCTCTCATTCCCCAGCAACAACGCCGCCGCCGCCAAGAAGGTCGGCCCCTGCGGCCCTGGTCTTGTGTCACTGGTGATGAACACGGTGAGAGACTTCGCTTGGGGGCTGGCGAAGAGCACGTTCATTGAGGACGGGGTGAGCCCGATAAGGTCCGGGATGGACAGGGTCGAGTTCAGGCCGATTGAGATCTCGTTCTTGACGTTCTCACTCGATGACATCCGGCGAGTTAAGGCCAGGATTGGCGGGGTGAGTTTTTTGGAATGCCATATAGATAGCGTAAAATATTTGAATTGTCCTCAGAGTCGCTTAATAGTAAAAGTTTACATGTGATAACAATGTTTTGATTGCTACAAAAAGAAAAGAAGACTGTAGAACAGTACATCAACTTCTCCATGCGCCTTTTGTTAGAAAAACTTGGGTTTTGACCATGTTTTGGTTAAAATGAGTTTGGGTTTTACTAATAATGTTTAGTGGAAACCTATTGGATTGTGTTCCTCTCATTGAGTAGATGAATGTAGTATATTTACATTCTCAAAACCAATTTTAGGTGAATGAGAAAATTGAATCCAAAGTTCTCCCAATAATATGATGAAAGTGGTTGGTGGTTGGAGAAGAAAGAAAAGCTATAGACCCATATTGGTTAAATAGAAAAAGTATTGAGGATTTATAAGGTAGGTTTCTTGTACTCTAGTGAATTCCTTTTGGTGGACACCCTATGGTGGACCTTTACATGCGGGCGCGTGGGGCTTATTGGACGTTTTAGGGCGCACTTGACACTTCTGCGGGGCGGATATAGTCTCAAGGACATAGAGTCCAACTCTAGCCTCGATCGTTCCAATAACAGAACAGATTCGCCAAATCAGTACACCTCTATTTCGTTCTATTTCGTTTTAATACTGTCTTGATAACACCTTTTATTGAATATATATGGTGTAAATTATTATTATTATGACCAACCCTATACTATTATGAATGCATTCCTATTTTGTCTAATCCGTTTTTAATAAAATACATCTTTTTTTTTTATTAAATGAAAAAGTGTTCTTTTAATTTTTGTGTAAAGAGTATGCACGTACAATTCATTGTATATCATTTTTATGAATACGTATTTTTTCATGATGTGTATATCTTAACAAAATCAAAATATCAAAAGTGGGGTTGTGTGCGAGAATGTAGTCGGGAGTGTGTGTGATATTATCTATAAAAGATTACAATGACGGAAGAAGACTTCTTTTATAAACGAACTATAATTTCTCTCTCTTTGTCCATATATATATATATGAACTGTGATCTTTTTTATAACCATTAACGCAGTCTCATATACCTCAACATGCCTGGTAAATCAGACGATGAACGACATCATCTGTGGAATAATATTTCACGGAACCCAGCTCTACATGCAAAGTGCTGGCGACGGATCCAATTCAGCTCAAGCAACAGCGTTGGTGTTGCTCAACACCAGGGTCATTGACAAAAACTACAAGAACCCCAAAGAAATGACCAAACCTGATGCGGAACCCCCATGGGGGAACAGATTTGGTTTTCTACACATCTCCATCTCGACTCGAGACGGCCCCGACAAGGATGACCCACTCAAAATCATTTCGAAGGTGAAGCGGCTCATCAAGAGGAAGAAGAGCTCTCTCGGAGTTTTCCTCACTGGCCAACTCCTAGAGACCATGAGGAGATTTCTAGGCCCAGAGGTTGATACACACACACACACAATTTATGACCTGTTAGTCGCAAAAATTCTTTATAACCATTGAGTTATGCATCTAAACTCGACCCGGTGACATAGGTGACCGCGCGATACGTCCATTCGACGATGAAGAACACGAGCATGGCCATATCGAATTTGATCGGTCCAAAGGAGAAGATGTCGCTTGCCGATCATCCCATACGGAGCTTCCACTTCATGGTTGTTGGTGTCCCTCAGGTGATTTAATTTGATTAATGTTACATGTTTTGTGACATAAGAGTACATAAACCAAGATGGTTCTAAATAGTTTTTTTTTTTATTGATGTCTTGCTCATTACAGAGCCTCAGAATAACTATTGTCAGCTACATGGGGAAATTGAAGGTGGCAATGGGGACAGAGAAAGGTTTCATTGACCCTAAATTGTTAACAACATGCATGGAGAAGGCTTATAAAAGGATATATGAAGCTGCTCTTGAAGAGAATCCTTGAATTGTAGATTGAATTTGATTGCCTGAACTTATATAATTTCATTATTTTTCCTACGTTACATAACTTATTTGATCAAATTCAATATATTTATTTGATTTCTATTATATTATGATTTCTATTATATTAATATTATATTAAAATAAAATTATTTGATCAAATTGTGATTTCTATTATATTAATATATAGTATGTCCATTGAGAGGGCACATGCAACAAAGAGCCATGTTGTCAAGAGGTTTCTTCGGATGTGTGTAAATAAATGCAAGGTTCGTTACTTTTGCAAACTTATTTATCTAATTAGGTTGCGCTGGATCGGACAGCCAGTGGCGACTCCAGGAATTTTAAGAGATGGGGTCATCTGAAAAACTAAGTACTACAAAATTTTCAATAAATTTACACTTGTTATATATTTATCAAAAACATAAAATTTTATTTTGAAAATAGAATAATTGACATTAAAAATAATCATAAAAGAATGGAGATCAAGGATTTCTAATACATAAAATTTTATAATTGTCCTTAGTGAGAATTCATATTTGCAAAACCCTTAATGATAACAATAATTGTTTTAATTATAGCTACATTTACAATGTTATTTTGAATATCATGATAACACAGCTTGTTATTTTTAAAGTATTCTACAGTAAAACTTCATTGATAGATTCATTATGATCAGTCAAAAAACTGAAGAAACTCTAAAAAATTCCTTTCATTATTTGAGTCATCAGATTTATCATGATCATGAAAAGTTAATCTGTGACAAAGAGGAATCTTACGGAATCAATTGAAGCATTTAAGCAAATCCGATATTGAATCTTCATTTGTTTTTTATTGTTTAGAAAAATCAAAACAATTCCAGTCTCAATTCCAATTCTACATGTGTCGATAGAAATTTAACAAAACTAATGTGGCAATAGATTTTTTTAACATTTTCTATAAATGCATCCGTGCAATTCATTGAATCACATGCTTCATTTTTGTGAAAGCATATACCTCTCATTAGATGAGGTACATTATTTTTAAAATTCAAAACATGTGTAGACTGGAATTGAGACTGGAAACATGGATGTATGTAACATTATCCTTTCAATTTTGGGTTAATGTGGAGATAACCGAGTAGGTTTGTTTAAAAAATATTGATGGACCCCACCAAGCCACCACAACATATTACATTTGTCACCACTCACCCTAGTGAGTCCACGTTTTTCTTAAGTGGGGTTTTATATAGGGTAATGCTTTTTATTTTTTTTGGACGGGGTTATTGTATAGGTAATATTTAATATTTTTTAATAATTGGATGGGGTCAATTGACCCCACAGTCACCAATGTGGCGCCGCCCCTGCAGACAGCTGACATTATTTTTCTTTGATGATGATGTTAAGGCAGCCTCCGGCGAGTGACACTATTTGTTTTTTTGTGATTGCTTGTGTTCATCATCCCTATACATCTATTATCATATAGATTTATTTTCCGAAGAAGGTTTGTTCCACAAAAACTAGTTTAGAGCAGATCTGATATGTTACTGTAGTGAAACAACTGGTACCACAGTCATCTTCTTGATATTCGTTGATTGGGATTCGAGTGTGAGTAATGGCTGCAGAAGATGAAGAGCTAAAAATCATACGTGAAGTTCAATCGACACAAGCATCGGTTGTTGGAAGATGTGGATCAAAGAATATACAAAACGATATGTATTTGCACATAGCCTTTTAGAAGTCACGAAGAAGCTGAGTATTATAACGGATAAAGCATGAAACATCTTCAACTGGAAGGCCTACGCTATTATCTAGTTTTAATTTTTTTTATCTCGCAATCGGTCACCGACAACACCACCAGGAGACAACGACGAATTCTCTCATGAAGAGACCTTTTAAAACTTGATCTATTACTCCTTTTGCTTGTGGGGTTCACCGTATTCTTTTAGTTTATGCCATTTAAAGCTTTTTTTTTTTTTTGGAAGTAGCCTTCGATAGATTTATTGGTCCTTTTACATCATTGCAATGGAAGTAGGGATGTTTATAAGGATTTGAAAAGATAACCAGATTGGAAACATGGATGATCACAATTCACAAACATTTAATGTAGAGACAAGTAAAAAGAGAATTCCTCTATTTTCCGTCAAGAAATGAGAATTAAAGTGGTTGCATGGTTGTTCTAGAAAAATAATGGGCCCCTTGTTTATTTATTTTTGGTGAATAATGGTCGTTTATTGAAACTAGACATTTTTTTTTGCTTGGTAAATAAGGTTTTTTCATTCAAATATATATAACTTTACAAATGAGCAACAGATCTTACAAAATGGGATGGAGGCCATTAAAAATGTCAGTCCCCCCTTAACCGGATAATTGATGATTTACATAGGCTTAGGAGAATGATTTCCATTAGGGAGGATTGCAGGTTTGCAGACATGGACGGGAAACTCGTTGTTGAAGTTGGCCCTCCTTGTCTTCGAGAATAAGCTTTTGAAGATTTGAATCCAATTGGCTTGCATTGAGACAAGAGAACCCAATGGATGACTGCCAATGTGCTAAAGTGTCGACGACTCGATTTCCCTCCTAAAAAACATGGGAGGCTTTCCACTTCGGAAGCAGAGTGACTAGTTGGTTTAATTCATGAAGATCACGTAGAGCTGTCCATGGTATAATCCCCTTTCCTTTAGCCCACGCCACCGCTGTAGTAGAATCAGATGGGGACCAAACTTTCAATCCATACTCTTTGCAAAGTCTAAGGCCAGCAAGAATACCTTTCAATTCAAGAATATTGTTCGAAGTTGCTCTAGATCGTGCAGCTATGGCTTGCTTACAATCACCAGAGGGACCTCTAACAATTGCACCAAACCCATATCGATCATCCGACACCGATCCATCTAAATTAGCTTTTACCCAACCCACAGGGGGGGAGGTGTTCACGTTACCAAAGACACTGCAGAAATTTTAGGGACCAAGCAAATCCCGAACAAGTCCCTACAAGCTTTAGAAAGATTGGAGTCTGAGTCCTCCATCGAATGGCCATAGAACTTTGCTTTTATATCCGAAAGAATCAAGTGCACTTGTATGATCTTATTAGGGTCAGATTGGTTGAAAATCAAATCATTTCAAGCAGTCCAAATAGACCATAAGGTTAGGAGTATAATGTATTGAAGGATTTGTTTCTCATCATCAGTGGTTGCACATTTAGTGAACCAAACATAAAAATCCCCCAAAGCATCTCTACTTTCCCTCTAGATCTGTAAAGAGTTTAAGATGGCATTCCATATGAATCCTGAAAATGAATAGTGAAGAAATAGATGGACATTTGATTCTTCAGTGGAGTTGCAAAACCTAGATTGATTGGATTGTACCAAATTCCATTTAAATAATCGATCACAAGTTGGAAGCTTATTCAATGCAGCTTGCCAGCAAAGAAGACTTCTCCTGGGGGGGTTGGATTGGATTCCAAATGGATTTTGTCCAGTCAAGAGAGGTACTCGACCTCCTTACTATATTCCAAGCTGCAGAACAAGTAACGGTTCTTGTCTTACATCCTGTCCATACTAGAATATCGTAGCCCATTCCTCCTGTTTCCAATTGGGATATATCTTCCTAGAGACTATCAAATTCAGGTGGCCACCTAGGAGGTTTGCACCATTTTTCATCTTTAATCAGTGAACTGATAGTAGTTTCTATAGGAAGACCCCATAGAAGAAGGGTTTGGCTGTTAAAATGCTTCTTTAGACCCCAACCCTTTAACCATGGGTCAGTCCAAAGATTTATGGATTTCCCCTCAAATATAATATATGTGATCTGGTCTCTTAACCACGAAACTGAATGCAGTATCTTTCACCAAAGAGAGGAGCTGACTGAGGAAGGATCTAGGTCCCAGACAGAGGATTTTTTGCAATACCTTTCATTCATCCATGAGGCCCAAGGGGAAGGGTTATGGGTGGCAATCTCCCATAGACGAGTTCCCATTGCTGCGGCATTCCAGTCAAAATCCTTTTGACCCCAAGCCCTCCATCTGCCTTTGGCAGGCAGATTGTGGACCACCTCACCGCAGTTAGTTTGGCTTTGCCTTCATCCCCTGCCAAAAAAAACCTTGTACAAATTTGTTCAAGAGACGGCATCTTGTGTGTACAACACTCCAATCTCCCCATCTCTCTCAACCTCCACTGAAAGGAAACAATATCAAAGGACTATATCTAATGTTACATTTACTTTTCCCTATATATATATATATTCATCGGCATGTAACAGAGAAAAGGACATCAATTACTGTATCAACTCAACAATTAAACAGATCTGGGACGAAATTGAACTCCTTGAAATTGGGGGTATGGAACTAGATGAGATTATTTGGTGTTGTATATGTGTCACTTTTTAGTATATGGGTAATCTTTGGGTCATTTCTGGCCATTTTTGAAATTTTCATTTTTCGATCGGAGCCGCTACTACAGATGGTTATCTCTCCTCAAAGATATGCATATTATTACTACTCTCTCCATATCATTTGCTCAATTGCCAAGTTGGTTGGATACTGTTGCCTCTTCTAGTGTCCAGAAATCCATTCTTGAGTTATCTCTAACCACTATTATTTGGTACATTTGGCTGAAATGAAATGATTGTGCCTTCAAAAATCTGTCCAATCATAAACTACGTATCCTTCAATGGATCCGAGTTTTCATCAGGTCCAGATTTTCATCCATCACTCTTAAGTCTCCTTTGTTTACTGAAGTTGCTTAGATGGATTCCTCCTTTGGCTTTTCCATTTTGGAAATTCGTGAGTCTCAGATTGATGTTCATTGGGCTCCTCTCATATTGGATGGACCAAATTAAACATGGATGGCTTCTTAATAGATGATAGGGGAGGCTATGGTGCTCTCCTATGCAATGAAGACTCTGGTTTTCTTTGCGGTCTACCTGTTTGATATGATCTCCTAATGAAGCGTACGAATACGCTCTTCTGCTAATTCGATCAAAGATGCAAATTCGCAGGCTCCAGCAACGCTGTTGATTCCTCAATAAAAGAATGCCAAGGATGTTGGGCTTTAAAGATCTGTTGATTTCTGATGAAATACCAGATAATTAGAAGTTCTATGTAAATATTAGTCCTTCTAACAAAATATAATAGAGAAAATAAATAAACTCAAAATAATTAATAATCTGAATAATCAATTGGGTTACATGCCTATTTATAGAAGAGAATCCTTAACAGATTATGATCTCAACTGATTATTCCAATCTAAACTAACTATGATCTTAACAGATTATGTAAATCTGTAAATATAATTAATACATCTTCATTAAATACTAACTAATATTCAAATTCGAATTCCAACTAATATTTAAAATTCAAATCTAAATATAGTAAATACCAACAAATGCACGAAATCCTAACAAACTCAAAACTACATAAAAATAGTAAAAATAACTTTGAACCGTCGATTTGACCTCTAAGATGATCTCAGAACACTCCAAAAATTGGCGTACTGGCATAGCGACTACCCCTTGAGGGCACGTTGATACCAACGCGTGGACATTATAATAGCGATTCTGATTTTATGGTTCAAACGTTATGGCCGTTTGAAGTCATGGTGCTCCCAAACCATTAAGATGTCTTTTCTTCTTTTGTTCCATTTGATCTCAGTCGTTCATATAATGTGTGGCTATGATGTCTGCATCATCTCCTCTCGATCAACTTGTTAGAGCTCAAAGCTATTGAGGTGGGAATATGGCTTGCCATCAATACAGGGGTTCAAGGGTTATGGGTTGAATCGGATTCCACTACCGTAATTGCAAAGGTTAAGGGGAAAGGCTCGCGTCCTTGCATCGCAATCCGTAACCTTCGCTCTATTCATTGTGGTATTCATATTTTGGAAGATTGGAGAGCAACCCATATATCTAGAGATGGAAATTCTCCAGCAGATCTGATTGCTTCCTACCAATCTGAAAGAGGGGAAACTCATCTCCTCCCTGCAAATATCTGGCTGAACTTCGGGTGGCTATCACACAGGACAAATCTGGTGTTCCGTATGTTCGAAGGAAAAGTTGACCTTCTTTTTGAACTTGATCTATAGTTGGGCTACAAGGAAGGATTTAGCGATTTCAAAGGGATGATGGTGACTTGGTTTTGTCCCCTTATCCTCTGTTTCTCTAACACTTTTTTTATTTTTCTATTTTGTGACATTTTCATACTTGTTGTAAAGTTTTTTCACAGTAATACAAATTTTCATTGCCAATAATAAAAAAAATTAAACAGAGATGTATATACTTCACTGGATGACTACAGATATGTATGCATGCATGGGACTACATTTATGACTATAAAAAGGATTGTGAGTAACAGTGCCATTTATGAAATGTCATAAAAATAAAATATATACTACAAACAATTTTATTTGGTAAAATAATATTGCACATCTTTTTGTATCTAAAAATTTCATGTAACAACATTCATTCTATTTTTATATGCAACTGCAAAAAATTAATGAAAAATGTTAGATTCAGTCTCGTTTTCAATTTCAAATATATTTTGCATTATTTTTATTTTTCTAAAAAAGTAGTATACTTCAACAGTGATTGTGTGTGTGTGCTGTGTGTGTGGTAGAGTCGGCGGACGCCTACGGACATGAACACGGACACGAAAAAAAATTTCATCGTTGCGTCGATAACCCATAATAACCCTTTTGCCACTTTTTTCCACGTTTCCCGACTCCGCGGAAACAGCAATTCCTCCAACCCCCCACCCCCTCGTGTCCTGGCACCGTGGATGCTCGCAGACGTGCTCCCAAATGGAGCTTTCATCTAAATAGGTATGTAATTTTGTAAAAACAATTAATAAAATATATACCTAATGAATTTTATGGACTCATTTTTCGAAAGTGTAAAAAATATCTAATGTTGTATATGCTTTATTAAACTAATTCTTTTTTACAATCCCAAATGCAGCTCGTTAGCGCTCTCCACTCATTGTAACGAAATACATACTTCATTAAAAATATTTCATATTTGCTATAAACGATATCATTAAATTCACTAAAATATATAATACACATTTTATAAAAGTACATAGCTTATTAACTGAGATATATGATTTAAAAAATTGAAAACATGAAAGGACTGCATTTAGGAGTGTAATTGTGACTGAGTGTAACATTTTACAATGAGATTATATATATCCTTGAATATAAGTGAATAACAAGATACATGAGACTATAAATAAGATTGTAAGTGAGTGTAATAGCATGCCCTTGTCTTCTCAAAATTGTCCTAAAACTTGGGGGGGGGGGGGGGATTCAACACCGGTGACATATTCACCCCACCTTGCTAACTAACCCACTCCACCCAAAATTGATGAAAAGCTATGCCACCTCTTTATGTATATCACACTTCTGCAATTGCAAGCCCGCCCACCCCCCACATATTTTCTCATCTCTCATTTTCCCTTCTCTCCATATGTCGATTAGGTCCCCAATATCTCCCCTCTCTCCTATCTCTCCCTCCGGCGGTCGTTCCCCTACCTGTTGAGAGGACTGCCCGGTGGCCATCAAGTGCCACCTCTCCCTATTTCACATCCCTATCATGGCTGGCTTCTGACGTCCACCATTCCATGCTCCATATCGAATGAAGAAGGTTAGGTCCCTTCCTTTTTCTCCTTTTTTTTTTTACATGTTATACTCAATGTTTAGGTCACATTTGTGCTATATATTCTTGTATACATTTTATATAAGAAACCCTAGATTTTTTTTCAAGCATAACTCTATTTTTAGGTTTGTTGGTTAAATGATTGATTGTAAATTATTTTTTGAAATGATTTCATGTTTATTGGATAAGGAAATGTTTATTTCATATTTCACCATTTTTTTTGTTGTTGGCCTTCAATGATGATGGATTTTGCTTGTTAGGTTTGTTACATCATAGATTCATGTGACTTCTAAGTTTAAATACAAACTAATATATGTTGAACTCTAAAACCTGATGCAAGAGGGACAATTATTAAGTCCCTCTCAGTGGCCCTGGAGTGTGCAAGTTGGAGACAGGGCAGGTTAGATGTAACTACACAGTTTTTGAAAATACAACTTCTTGTTGAGGATTTTTTGGGAATTTCTCTTTAGATCACCAATTCTAGCAGATAAATGATAGAAAAATATATACAATAACTGATGGAAGTGTTGATTCATCCACTTGTGAAGCTAGAGTAGCTTATGTAGTAGCTTCTGTAGAGAATAATGGTTCTAATCTATGTAAATTTTGCAACATAATCATCCTTATCCTTTTTTTTTCTTTCTACATGAGCTGTGAGAAAAACCACTTTACATAGATTCGTAGATTTGAGGAGCTCCAAATGCATGAGTACTAGTGATTTTTTTAATCCAATATAGCTATGAAGGAACGTGTTCGACCTGCTGCTTATTTTAGCGTTTCACGATAGCAAAATATTTGTAACCGTTGGTACAAGGAGAAGTATGCATCTGGTGTTTTACAGAAGCATATGAAAGATATAATTGACTACTATCAAGATAGCACGCATCTTTCCCCTTTGATCTCTTCGGGCACATTGGGGACTAGGGAACGTCGTAGTAAGGGAATAGTCGTAGTAAGTAAGGGAATAGTCGTTGTTCGCAACACTGAACTAAGCCCAGTCGATAATTTTTTTAATATTTTGACTGAGCACTAATTACATCCATGTATCAAATGGGCCAGTAGTATGCCTTTTTTCACTATTATTATTTTGACTTCTTATGTACTGGCTGTTGTTCAAGGTTTCTTGAACTATTTTCTTCGAATAACTAAATCCAATGATGTAGGTATTTGTTTATGATATGATGGCTACCAGGTTGTGACTTAAAAAATTTAGAGTTTATGAATTTTAAGTGTTACCATGGCTACCAGGTTGTGGGTGATTCTTTTCGTGTACAATGTTTGCGAATATTGTTGAATGTTAGTCAATGTAGTGCTTATTTGAAACCATATAAATTTAATATTAATGAGTTTGAAATGTATTGGTTGAATGTGTAAGTTTTGAACAATCACTAGCCCATGCCTGAATTAGTTAATAGTCTTGATTCTGCTTTCGACACTACCATTGTTGACAAAATCAAATTCTATCGACATTTATATTGTCAAATTAAGCAGAACCAATATGTATGTTGACATCAACATTGTCAAACTGAGAACAATCCTTCGACATTAGGGGAGTCGAGCTAGGGACAGTGGGTCCAGTACTTTTGTCAACGTAATGACTGTCAAACATAGAACCATACGTCGACACTACATGATATTTGGAACTAATCACACTTCCATTTTATCCATCCAGTTCTAATTCCCTACATTTTGATGGCACTGGATTCTGGGTTAATGCAGAAGTCACACATGGAGAAGAAGCCTTTCATTTGCTTTTTTTTTTCCAGCCCTCATATGTGCAACAATTGAGCATATATGTTTGGTCTTATAGTTGTGACGTTGAAGCCTTACATTTGCTTTTTTATTTTTTAGTTCTCTTTTGTGTTATAATTTGAGCATGCTTGTTTTTTTCATGAATTAGTTTTTTTTTTTTTTTTTTTTTTTTTTTTTTTTTTTTTTGTAAAGTAGCTAATGCATTCCATTTGTTTTTTTTTTTTTGTTTATCATGAATTAGGTGGTTGTTATCATGAATTAGGTAGATAAAATACTTTTTATCTATCATTTCTACAAGTTATATAAGAATTTTTCTAAAATCTAAAAGAAGCAGCAAGATGGGCCAAATCGCAAAAGGTAAAAAATCTCCAAAATTCTTTGGTGACAACTAACTTATCCGTCGCAAAATATGTAGTTTATACGGTTTTATAAAAAAAAAATGCTATCGTAGCAGCAAATTTGCGATGGTAGAAAATTGCTATGAATGTATTTGCGACAGCTAAAAACTACTACAAATACCCAAAATACCTTTTGTGACGATGTTTGATACGAGATGTGGCCTAAACCGTCGCAGAACCATCGCAAAAGATATCTGCGATGGTCGCGGAGACTATCTGCAACAATTTTTAACCATCTTGAATACATGTTTCTCTTGTAGTGAGTTAAAGAATTTATGTTCATGCCCCACTTATGGAATATCTGAATGAAAAAAAAAAAGAATCTGACAAAAAAAAAGTTGAGCCTATAAAAGTTATGTGGTATTTTCCTCCAATTCCAAGGTTTAAAAGAATAATTTGGTTAGCAAAATTGGGAAATAACTTGACATGGCATGCATTGCTCGTCAAACAAATAATGATGGTAAATTACATAATCAGACAGATTCTCTGACATGGAAATTGGTATACTTCAAGTGGTCAGATTTTGCTATCGATTCCAGAAATCTTTGGCTTGCAATTTCAGTAGATGGAATAGATCCACATAGTTCTATTAGTAATAAATACATTTATTGGGCGGTTATAATGATTTTTTATAATCTTCCATTGTGATTGTGCATGAAAAGGAAATTTATGTTGTTGTCATTGCTAATATTAGGACCACCCCAACCTGATAATGACATTGATATGTACTTTGACACCATTGGTCAATGACTAGAAAACTCTATGGTAGGTAGGCATTGAAACTCATGATGCTTACCAACAAGAATCATTTACTTTGAAGGTCATACTCCTATGGGCAATTAATGATTTTCTGGCATATTCTAACATGTGTGGTTGTGCTGTAAAGGGATATTATTCTAGTCCGATATGTGGTGAAGATACATATTCTGTTAGACTGAAGTTTCAGGTCATCAAAGATTGCTTCCATGTTCTCATCCATATTGAAATTAGAGAAACACATTTGATAATTCTCAAGAGTTTGCATTTTCTCCAAAACTTTTGGTGAGAAGATATTTAGAAAGGTTGAATATATGAAGATATCTTGGAAAAAATGAGGAAATTCTAAACCTAGGGCTGATGAGACAGTAAAGTGTTTTAAAGAAGAAGTCAACTTTTTTTTTAAAACTTGAATATTGGAAACATTTATATGTTCGACACAACTTAAATGTAATGCACATAGAAAATAATGTTTATGAAAGCATCATAGTATGACATATTGAATTTTTTTATTCCTTTTACTTTGATTTTATGTAGTTGGCTAAATTGTTTTCTTTAAATTATATGTATATTTCTTTAAATCTTGTTGATCATTAATCTAAAATAATAAATTATTTATTATTTGAATCCATTAGACAAGGACTTTATAAAGCGGAACAAAATAGTAATAAATCCTATGTATTTTATTGCTCAAATTTTTAATTATAAATTTTAACATATTTTAGAATTTTATGTCTACATTGTTTCGAAGGGGGATTGATAATATAATACATTCATAGGTGTTTCTTCAAAGAAAAAAATTCATAATGGATTCAAGTCTCGGTATGACTTATCATATTTTAAATTTCTTTTTTAATCATAAATTTGATTTATTTTTTCATACGCAAAATTTTAGTGCCCGACATAAAGGAGAACATCAAGTGTGGTTATTTTGTTATGAAGTATATGAGGGACCTCATCGACGATTAAAGCATTCCAATTCAAGAAATGGTAAGATCTATATTTGTTCTTTTACTTATTTTGCTGATGTAATAAAATTTATCAACTAGCTAATAATATACACAGTACAATTTAAAGTAATATCCACATATAATGAAGATGAAATAAATAAATCAGTGTAATTCAAGAACATATGTAATTGATGCATATATAATACATTCAATTTTTTGACGTATTACAATCTCTTTTTAACTTCAACAATATTTTGTTCTTTTACTTAATTGTTATTGAATCTCAAGAGTCAATTATAGAATTTTCAGAAATTTTCTTTTATGTTATACATGTACTTGATGTTTTATACATTACATTGTGAGAATCCATTTTATTTTGATAATTATGTTCGTCATTTCAAGTGGTTTTAAAATTTATTTACTTTGTGGATATATAGTTCAGGTTTTTATGTATGTAGAACACTGCGAGGTGAAGGTCATTGACCAAAATGTTTTGTTTTTTTTTTGTTTTTTTTATAGTGATTAGAAAAACAAGTTTCATTTATAAATTCCTCTATATATATATATATATATATATATATATATATATATAAACGTGATCATTTCCTCTGCAATGAACATGGTTTATTCTAGAAATGTGATTATTACTCATGATCACCCTTCAAAACCGTGATTGAACATATGATATAAACAATCACACCCTCAGAGATCATGGTTTTAAAATGTGATCAATGTCAAAAATTATAGTAGTGATAACAAGGATACTAATTAGGGGTCTTTGTAAACTCATCAATAAGTAACATGAAATGTCACTAATTTGTGTTATGGGAGGGAGTTGTATATCATGATCACCGTTGGATGAACCACCTACCGTTCATCTTTCAATAGTACATCCATATGTTCTTTGGGCACGACTGTCGATGGTGATTAAGAGATCAGGTATGTGGATCAGTTAGTTGGCACATTCAATGTCATCTTCATTATATATAGTCTTCCTCTTCCAACATAACAAGAGCTACCACTCAGTCGTAAGTAAGTATCCCCTTCACGCTAATGGGGTCAAAACACTTAGCGGTGGAGGAGGCCGAGATCAGAGAAGATCTCAAAGAAGAGAGCCGTTCAAGCCGTTTTAAAGAAAATGCTCCATCCGTTTCACAATTGTCTAACCCTATTTACGTGGCAGTTACAATCCTTCTCGACTATTATGATTGAGACGAGATTCTCTCTATCTCTGTTATCTCTTCGTGACCCAAACCCAACCCAACCCAACCCATGCCAAAGACCAAAGACCAAATACAAAATGCAAATGCAAATGCAATCCACAAGCTCTTGCCTCCCTTAGAACCCTACCCAAGTACCAACTAAATGGGGCCATGTTTGAGGAGTCCCAAACAAAGAGAACATACAGAGGGAACACATTTTCCCTCCAAAACATTTTAAAACTTTTGAAACTTATTTGAAATGCTTTTGAACAACTAAATGGGGGGAAACCCAAAACTTTCAATTCAAATTTTCTAACAATTCCCCTCAAGATTCAAAGTTTTAAGAATAAAAAATGGTGATATTTTACTATGCATTCAGTAGAGGTAACTTAGGGCTTTGAACCTCTACTTAGTATTGACTGACTTCCATATGAAGGGACGTAGTGAACTAGATCTTGAACTAGACCGTTTTTATTAGATTTCAATTAGTCACACAGCATAGAACAAATACTAGACTAGGTTTCAAGTCGGTGTGCGCATTACGGCCATTATGCGCATCTGGTTTCAAGAGTGCTCTAGAGATCAGCCCGTGTTCTCATGGATCGTGGCCCCACGATCACACTCTTATAGTAAAATTCTCCAAGGGTATGTTGCGTGGTCCTACACCTTTGTTTAGCGACCTTGAATTCATTCAGGGCTTTATCTCTTCCTAAACCATCACAGTCAAAGCACTAGCACCATAGAGATGGTATTAGATTTTAGTGCTTTTATATAGTCAGTCAACAGCTTGTTTGTCCCTTTGAACATATCTTATGGGATCTCCAATTGATAAGGTAGGGTATCCACTGTGGTGCTATTCTATGGGCTTCATCCCCATCTCTCTTGATGCTGATAAGACTAGCCTCCTCGCTATTCCTTTAGTATAAGAGGATCTGCAATGTTACTTATTGTTCTAACAAATTCAAGTGAGATCACTCCATGTAAGAAATAATCCCTTACATTCTGATACCTGAATCTCATGAACCTCTTCCTAGGTTTGTCCATAGACTATTTAGCTTTATCTGTGGTTGCCTTATTATCACAATGAATAGATACAGGTAGAAGAAGTCTTCTAGGTATATCTAATAACAAGTTTCTAAGCCATTCAGCTTGCTCACCAGCAAGATCTAAGGCAATGGACTCAGCTTCCATGGTTGACTTTGCTCTAACAGTTTGCCTAGGAGAGTTCTGTGATACAGCAGTACCTCCTAGAGATAAAAACATATCCACTGGTGGACTTGGTCTGATCAGAATCAGAGATCCAGTTTATATCAGTGTATCCTTCTAAGACAGATGGATAACCAGAATAGTGCAAAGAATATTTAATTGTGCCTTTAAGATATCTAAAGACTCTACATAGGGGTTTCCATTGGTCTGTATTAGGATTACTACTGTATCTACTCAATCTTCCTACAACATAAGATCATATCAAGCCTAGAACAATTAGCTAAATATATTAAGCTATCAATGATTTGAGCATATCTAGGTTGTTGGACATGATCCCCTACATTTTATCTTTAAATGAAAATTGAGATCATATGGTGTAGAAACATGATTACAATCATAATATTCAAATTTTCTCAAAATAATTTCATCATAATGAGACTGAGGAATAGAGATGCCATTATGCAATCTAGTTAATTCTATACCAAGAATTACATTTGCAGGACCAAGATCTTTCATCTCAAATTTACTAGATAAGAAATTCTTAGTCTCATTAATGATTAACATGTTTGTGCCAAATATAAGAATGTCATCTACATATTAGCATAGAAAAACACATGCATCATCTTTCATTCTACTGTAAAAGCAACTATTAGATTCTTTACTCACAAAACCAGCAGATAAAATAATTTTATGAAATTTTTCATTCCATTGTTTAGGTGCTTGTTTAAGTCCATATAATGACTTAACCAGCTTGCACACAACTTTTTTTGGTCCTGGAACCACAAAGCCTTCAGGTTGATCCATATATATCTCCTTATCAAGATCACCATTGAAAAGGTAGTCTTTGTTATATATGTGTCACTTTTAGCCCGTTTATGATACTTGGGTCATTTCTGTCCATTTTCTTTTTTCGATCAGAGTCGCTAAAATTTTAAATTTTTAGCTATCTACGTGAGTTAGAGTACTCCGATTAAAAATATAACTGCATATTATGGGTCTTGGTACCATTTAGTACTATTCATAAAATTTTTATCGAATTCCGATGTTTTAAAAATTATGCAGTTTTGAACTGTATCCGGGTTTTGGTTATTACTGGTTTCGTGGGAGAAATAATGTTGGGATATTTTGGTGTGTGCGGTGACCCTAGGTAACCTTACCCCCTTGCTTAGTGGTTAAGTATCACTTGGTTATTTTCTTTGTTAGTGGGTGGTTTTAGATTATCTTTACCCCCACCTTTTTCCCTTCTCATCACCCCCCCAAAGTGAGTTTGGATCTCACTATCTCTACTCTCTCTCCCTCGAATGTCTCCCTATCCCTCTCCCTCTCTGTTTTTGAGTGTGTGTGTGTGTGCTAGTTTTGAAGGAAAAGAAGGAGAAGAAGGAGCACAAGTAAGAAGAAGGCACAAGAAGGTTGGTTTGTGTGCACATATGTTGTTGTTGTGTTGAATCTCTCTTTTCAAGCCCCCTCTCATGCCTTTCCACACTTGTTTTAAGTCAAAATAGAGTTGAGGAGTGGTGGTGGTGACGGTTGTGTGGTTTTGGTGCACCAAGAGCACCCGAGTCTCCCTCTTTCCTTTCCCCTCCTTTGGTAAGCCCTCCTCCTCCCTTATCTTTGTTTTTTTTTGTTAGGGCTATTAGAGAGGTCATGCATGCTATGTATGTGGGTTAGGGTGTGTGTGAGGGCAATGGAGAGGATGGGAGAGGTGTGGGCACGCGCGCAGGCGCACGGGCGTCCACGCGGGGCGCTGGCTCGAGCGCCAGTGCGCGCAAGTGTGCGCGGGCAGTGCCTTTGGCCGTGTCGTTGGGTGTTTGGGCGCGCGGGCAGCGCGTCTGGGCACGCGGATGGGCGTGGGGCAGTGCGCCAATGGTGTCAGGGTACTCGGACATGCGTGCGTACATACGTGCTCGCATATGTGCGAGCCCGTATGTGTGCATGTCTAAGTCTTTGGTATTCCTAGATAATTCCTTATATTTTTATGTAGTTATACTCACCATTTTGATGCCCTTGTCGTGCAGATCTTGGTGAACGGTCACCCAACGATCCGGGTAGTGGTGAGTGGGTCGATCCAACCCAGTTGGGAGGCGTTAGATGCACGCTGACGTGCATTGCCCTCCCAGGGGCACCATAACTGCATATTAACTTGTGTGATTAAATATATATGTTAATGCCTATCTGCTATGATGCACCCATGCCATGTTAGACATTGTATGCTGGGGTTATACATCCATGTATCATGTATAGAAGCCCATACATGTCTAGATACCATGTCCCATGTTAGCATAGCTTTGATCTATGCATGTTCCCATATAGTTTAATTTAATTAAACCAAAATGAGAATGTATAAGTATAAGCATGCCTTAGATGATATTATAACATGTTATTATATTATTTAAAATACTTCCATGATTAATTCCTTGCTTAATTAATTATATCCTGTATATTATCCTTATACTTATATGAGGCCATGAAACTTACCTAATGTGATTAAGCAAGAGTATGACCTCTGATGGGGTCATACCATGGCACTAACGCTATGAATGATATGATTTTTTTCCACATCTGAGTTATGCGCCCTTGAAAGAATTCATGAGAATTCATTACCCTTTTTCGATGTCTAACAATCGATGACGACGGATCCATGAGGATCATATTTGCGAGTGTTGAGTGTTCTCCCCTTCGTCGATTTCTTGTTGAAGTTGCCCGGCTTGTATCTGTCCTGCGGGGTGCTCCCAGACGCTATTCATGACACCTGTTGGTGCGCCCATTCGGTAGAGGTAGCAGTCATGGAGAGGCTACTAGGTAGAGGCTCCTTGGGAGAGGGCTACCGGATAACGAATGGTGTAGGAACAATCGACCTTATCCCTAAAGTCCTATGTCACCCTGTGGGGGTGAGGGTACGGGTCTGGTTGGCTGGGGTTGATACTCGACCCACCAACGTAAGTAGTTGATTCCATCTGGTGGAATTTAAATTTACTTGGAATGATTAATATGAGTTGCGTTGCACGGATTATTTCATTCACTGAGCGTGTGGCTCACCCCTTGCATATGTTTTCCTCCAGTTGTCGCTGAGTCGGATCTGAGACAGGAGCTCCCCTAGGCGCAGTACCAGTAGCAGAGCAGTGTTCGTGTTTTGAGTCTTGCAAGTGAGAGGCCATCATCATCCCCCTTTTCCTTGTATGTTTTGTTACTCGTGCTTGTACACAGTACTTGTATGTTGATGTCTTTTGTTTTATTTTGGCTATCATATGACAGTTGATTATGTACTCTGGTTTATAATATGTCTTTGAATTACAGACTGTGTCGGGTTTGATTCATGTATAGGGTTAGTAAGAATTAACCTTCTATGTTCGTGTTCATTTTCATAGGATTGAAACATGTCATTGATGCTTATCATTCATGTCTAGGGTTTAATTAATGTTTAGGGTTGATTCATATTTAGCGTTTGATTCATGCTTAGTATATGAGTGGTTCAGAAGAGTAGAAAATTTTATAGGTACAATTCCAATTTATTGTTGACCAATCCACAAGAGGAATGTGTAAGTATGATTGTCCTTTATTACTTAATTGAGTTCATGTTTATGTGGATTTAAACAATGGTTTGATCAAGTGTATATTTCAACAAGTATTTTGGTTTTTATTTGCACTTGTTGAAATGGATATGTTTATGTAACTTAAATTATGGTTTCATTTGCCGCCTATGTTGACTTTGATCAGTATTGTATCACGCGTGATCGCTATCCATTACTAGAATATGCATTCTTCAAAGAATGCTTGGTTGGTCAGAAGGTTTATGAGCCATACCTACCAGACCGATTTCTTCGATAACTTGGGTTGTTAGAGAATGCCGCAATAAGAGGGTGAACTACCATTGAACATCATTCAATGAACCTTTGTAAAATAGGGAAGTTTATTTTTTACTGTATATAAATTTATAAAACAAGATCGTTTGACATTTTGTTGTTGCTAGGTTTATAAGTTGTTTAAACGTTTGAGTGTTTCAATATTGTATATTTTTTTAGTGTTTCAATATTGTATGTTTTTTTAGTGCTTCAATATTGTATGTTTGAGTTAATGTTTCAAAGTTTGAATATTTTGGTTAATGCTTGAAAGTGACTTTATAAAATTTCAATGTTCAACTCTTTGGATATATGCTTGGTTGCTTTAATGTTTGGATCGCTGAAAAAATAAAGGATGAGATTAGTCTGCTTGTATCGACACTTACATTGTCGCTATATAGCTAACTCGTCGACACACCCAGAAAATGACCATCGAGTTCACTGATTCGTTCTTCGACAATACCACCGTTGACAATAATAACAATCCGCGACAAACATGGTGTCGACGGAACTTATAGAGAGAGGACAGTTCTGTGTTACCTTTGACAAAGGAGATATCAACAGTTATACAATTTTTCCACGTTACAAGTGGTGAATAGATTTCCAATGCTGAGGTTGAGTTATGTGACCCCTTCAACACAAGGGTTATCGACGATAATACGAATTATCGATATCTGTAGTGTCCACTAGGTTCAAGAGGCTATGGGATGAGTTATGTGTTCACTTCGACACAAGAAATGTTGACTTTTCTACAATTAGTCGATGAACATAGTGTCGAACGTTTTACAGAAGGGACGTGTATAAGATCCGAATATAAATAAACATTTTAAACACAACCCGATTAATAGGGACATGCACCTCAAACAAGGTGTGCGAGTTGCGGCACCCCAGTCAGTATCGGCCAAGTATCACACATTGCACAAATAGTTGTGTTATTATCACTACAACAAAATAGGATTTTGATGACGGGTGAAAACCGTCACCAAAACCCATATGACTGTCACGAAAAACCTATAGTGACGCTCGGACGTGCGTCGCGGCTGGACCAGTCACCATATCTTTTCGTGACGGTCAAAGCCAGTCTGTCACCGTACATGACATATAGTGACAGACACACCCGTCACCATTGGTTGACAATAGGTGACAGACACAAATGTCTGTCATCATTTACTGACATTCAGTGACAAGCGGTGCATAAATTTTACCGACGGTTAACACATGACTGTCACCTTTGACAATATATGGTGACAGACGTATCTGTCAACATAAGCCGATAAATAATGGATCGGTAGTTAATGTCAGTCAACTTTTGTAGACATTTAGTGACAGATTATCATTGTCATTATAAAATATATAATTAAAATCAAACTTTTTCGTGACAATCAATAATCATAGTTGCTCTATCAATAATAAAATATTTCAATATAATAATTTATAAATAATTATCATACTAAAAAATATAATCATAACATGTACAATCACAATTTAAAAAGTAAAAATAATAAAAACATTTCATATATAAGAGAATCTCAACAATTCATTACATTATTTCAACCAATATTCAATTACATTGTTATAAGGGTTCCAATATGCAAAAATAAAATATCAACATCCTTGAAGAATATTGTTCTTCTTTACTTTCGTCCAATTTATCTCCACCTACAAAAATATTAATTATTTTTTTGTTATAATGGTTGTCACTTTCCCTATCATTAGTTCATTGGATGAGTGTCGGCCAAGTATCACACGTTGCACAAATAGTTGTCACTTTTGTTTTTTTTATTATAAATGGTTGTCACTTTCCCCATTCAATCACCTCCTCCATCCTCCAACTGTGCATTTGTAATGCTGAAAACAATATCACTATTCCGTGACATATGTCCTCATAAAAATTTAATCATGAATAACAGGAACATTATCACTGTATTGTCATGAATACGATGGACAACCACCACTACTTTAATTCCTACTACTTTCTTCGTAACTCTTACTCTTCACATTCCTAACCCCACCTCTTTAACATCCTGGTATATAATCCCATCTTTTATGACTTGTAATTTTCAATCTTTATACTTCCTCTAAATAGAATAGAAAATAGAAGACTTTAATCATATATTACATAACCAAAAAATGAGAAAAGAAAATCTTTATAAATTTGTCTATCTTCTTTACTTTATGCATGTTTTTATTGTTTGGGTATTTTACTTAATTTACAATACATTATCAGCACGAAAAAAGCTCTCGTCTACTGAATCAATTTTTTTTTCATTGATTTGTATTTTTGGTGAGTTCTTGGTTTATGCATTTACTATGCACAGTGAATGTCACCTATGTATGCAGTGCAATTCAAATCATGAGGTGGGTCGACTATCCGGTGGACGAGGCAGGGTGGAGAACGCGAAGACGAAGGAACGGCGGTGCAGGGGAGCATATGAAGGGAGTGGGCGAGGGGTCGTGGAAGTCGAGAAGTCAGGGAAACAATAAGAGGTGGGAGGGTAAGACGGCATTCGCAAGGAAAGAGCAGTGTTTTCGCTGTTTGGCCTACGGACACAGGCAATGGGAATGCAGAGATCCAATGGTATTTAGGATTTGTCAGGGCACTGTCCATATGGCCGTGGCATGCCTAGCAAATCGGTCGGCCGAAAGACAGAGGATGACGAACACCTCGTTACCCCCGAGTCTGGAAATTCAACTCGGTGATGACTTCAACCTGTGCGATGAAGAACGGAGACAGCGTTGCTGTGTGGTGGTGACGACGAAGGGATGGAGCCCTTCCCAGGAGGAGGTCACACAACTCATCAGTGAGTTATGGGGCGATAAACAATGGAGGATGGACTTGGCACTAGGAGGGGGATGTTTCCTGATACACGTTCAATGCCCAAAGATACATGGCAGGATGACCAGGAAGGGTCTAATCCGTGGGCAGGAGGGACTACTCCGTTTGGTGGCGTGGCTGGAGGAGTGGGGCTCCATACCGGCGGAGTCCTTTCGCTGGATGATACGGCTGGAAGGCCTGCCACTCCACTGGCAATCACCAAACGGGCTAAGGAAGATAATGCACGGGATCGGAAAAATCACTGACTTCGGTCCAAGTGGAGTGAGCCCCACTGTGATGCCTAGCCTATTGAGGGGGAGACCCAACAGTCCCAAGAGGCCTATGGATCGGGTGAGGGTGAGGGTTTGGTGTTTAGTTTCACATCGCCTAATGGGAGGAGATAGTCTGTGCTTATATGTGAGCACAACTCTTACACATCAATACGCGTTTTAAAACCGTGAGCCCATTTAGGGGCAAAGCAAATAATTTTTTATTGTGTAAGCTTGGGGTATTACAATTGGAATCAGAGTCTGTCCTTTTCACGATAGTGGGTGTGGCCCTACATGAGGACTTGTGGCCCATTAGGGGGCGGTGATTGTGAGGCCGGGCCAGTTGAGGGGGAGACCCAAGATTCCCAAGAGGCCCATGAATCGGGTGAGGGTGAGGGTTTGGTGTTTAGTATCACACCGCCTAATGGGAGGAGATAGCTTGTGCTTATATATGAACACAACTCCTACACACCAAGACGCATTTTAATGCCATGAGCCCATTTAGGGGCAAAGCAAACAATTTCTCACTGTGTAAGACTGGGGCGTTACACCGACGGGCATTACGTTCAAAGAGTTTACCATGGTGGCAGGGGTGATGAGGGTTTTGCCAGCTAGCATGTTGGTGGCTTACGGACGAGAGGCTTATTAGGCACGCCTGTTGGTACGACAGACCTGTCGGTGTCGAGAAAATTCCGCATGTGTGGGGTTTCTTCGGAGGGCTCGGATCGGATGCGTGCCCTGGCGGGCTCGGTCGGATCGTCTTCTCGGAAGGGGTGAGGGTGTGGTTCCTAGTTGAGGCGCCCGACAGCGGCTCAAGAGGATTCAAGGGGGTTTGTGATCGCCACCTGCTTTTTCTAAAAACAGGAAAGGGTTTGGGTTGGATTTGATCGCCAACGTGGGGAGTTTGTGGGGTCTCCGCTCAGAGACACGGATATACCGTACACAGAGGTGAAAAGCAGGTAATCCTATTCTGCTTCCGGGCTTGACTAAAGGAGTTATGGGACAAAGGGGTGTGAGTATGGGGTGTGTATGGGGGGGGGGGCGGCTAGTTGGATCTAGCCGTCTGGTCAGGGGCGGCTAGTAGGGTTTAGCCGTCCCAGGCCTGGTTTGATTTGGGCAGGGGTTTGGTAGGAAATGGGTTTGGTTTTGGGCAGAGGCTAAGCTAGGTTTAGCCCGGGCTTTTGGAGGGTGAGATGAGAGGGTATTTTATGTGGGGAATGGGTGTTTCTCTCACAAAAGGGCTCTCTCTCTCTCTCTCTCTTGGGATTTCTAGTGTGAAAAGGGAATGTGAATTGTGGGATGTTGGTGTGGAAGGGTTGTTCTTGGATTTGTTGATTGATCATGTTATATTTGGGCTTGGGACCCCTTATAGTAAAAGAGGGGCAGGGAAATATCCCGAGGGTAATGGAGTGGGTTGGCTTTGATTGGACCTCTCATTAATGCTCTGGTTCTTCTGCCAGAGAACAGGTGAAGGGCGGCTAGTGCTAACTAGCCGCCCGGGATGGGGCGGCTACTTCCTGGTAGCCGCCCCTATCATGACCTGCCAAACGTCCCATCTCTGACAAGCGGTGGCTTGGGTCGGCTACTTGGTTTGATCCGGCCAAGAGAGGGCGGCTAAAGGTCATGACCCGCCGCAATGATCAGCATTTAATATTGCTTTATGTCCCATCCAGGGAACTGGTCCAAAGTCGGCCAGGGGCGGTTAGGGGGGCGGCTAGTGTGAACTAGCCGCCCAGTGAGGGGCGGCTAGTTAGGGTTAGCCGCCCCTTTCTAGGGACTTAGGTTTTTTAGGGTTTTGGTTTTTTTTAGGTCTGGGTTAGGGTTTGGCTTAGGTTTAGGGTTTGGGCGAGGGTTTGGTTTTAGGTTAGGGTTTTGGGCTAGGTTAAGGTTTAAGGTTCCGGTTTAGGTTTAGGTCAAGGCTGGGATTAGGGTTTAGGGCTAGGTCAAGGCTAGGGTTAGGGTTTCTGGTTTACCGAACCTTCGGTTCTCTTATTTGTGTCCACTTGTGGGAGATTTCCGTGTGTTACTTGAAGTATTTTCGTCTCTCTGGACGGTCAAAATTGGGGTATCTACAATTGTCCCTCATCGGACGGAGTCTTTGTGCGAAGCAGGAAAGACTTCGACCGATGATAAGGAAAGAGACCCCTATTTTGGCCGGCCCGACCTTCAAGAAGTTATGCTAACACGAGCAGTACTTTTTCGGGGAGTTGATTTAGGCTGTCAGAGGCTAGGTCTTGACTTAGAATTTTTATCTGAGAAGATGATCCAGGTGGAAGGCGGGAAAAGTAAATGGTGAGTGATCCAACCCGCGGTCGGGGTTCTTAGCTATCGTGCACGGAGCAGCCCAGCGTCAGTTTCCTCGTGCCTACCGTTCCTGTGTTTGGGAAAACTCAGCAAAGAGGGGATATCGCCGACAGAAAGCAAGTAAAAGATTGATTTGGGTGAATTGGATCATCCGAGGGATAAGAACTCTAGAAAAGAACCAGAACTGAAGAAATTTGAATCTGAATGGTACTGAATGTGTTGCAAAACTTCGGGAGAGTCGTGTTTGATCAAGTAATGTCTGGGAAATAAGCCAATACATGGCTGTTTTGGTATGGAGAACCTTGAATTTTAGGGCTGAAAAGATTGGAAGGGGGTTTTTTAAGCAAAAGAGAAAAACTGGGAGGGGCGGCTAGTTGTAACTAGCCGCCCGAGAGGGGGCGGCTACTCACGGGTAGCCGCCCTTCAACTGGGTCCCTTATAACCGAAAAGACCCTCTCTCTCCCCATATGTTTTTAAAACGGTTTCTCTTCCCTCTTCTCTTCTTCCCTTCGGTTTCAAACTCGAAAACCCTGATTTCTTTGCCTTTCTTTCCTCCATTTCGACCTCAATCTTTCTCTTCCCCTTGATTTCGAAACCCTAGTTTGGGTTCTCCTTCTTCTTTTCCAAACCGAGGAGATGACGAGGTCGAAGGCGATTGCTTCGAGGGGGAAACGACCGCGGGTGGCTCGTGGAGAGCGATAGGCCGGAGGTCGAGGCCGTGGGGGAGGGTATGGGTACGACGGAGGTGCCGCCGGTGGATATTGGCGTGGGTGAGGTCGGGGTTTTGCCTTCGGGGGCTGTCCCGGAGGTAGGGGGGAGTGTGATAGGCTATATACGCAAGAGGAGGCGTGGGGATCGACCGGTGGTGGCCGAGGAGGCGGTTCCGGGGGTTGGAGGATCGATTGAGGGTGCAACCGAGGGGGTAGGGGTCGAGGGAGTTAGTGAGGAGGTGAGGGCGTCGTTGGATGCCCTCGTCGGGATGTTGGATAGGGAGGCCACAGAGGCCAGGGTTGAGGAGGAGGAGAGTAGGGCTATGGGGGCCTTTGCGGAGTTTATCTCCGGCGTGGGGAGGGTGGAGGGGATAGGAGAGGCTAGGGAAGGGGCCAGGGAGGCCGAGGGTATGGGTACTGGGGCCGCCGAGGCCGGTGTGGGTGTTGGGGCTGAGGCCGAGGAGGCCGTGTTCGAGGAGGATGAGGAGGAGGATGACGATGGGATGGACGATCCCGACGAGGCCGAGGTGGACGCTCCTGGGTCCACACGGGCCGTGGTATGTTCCTAATCCTTTAGTCTTTGCCTTTTATGCATGTGTTGGGGGTATGAACAGGTTGTATGTGTGTATTATACTCGTATATTTGTGTTTTAAATAGGCATGCTTGTGTATAAGTTTAATCACGGTGGGATGTGTAAGCATGCTGTCATGGGTTTGTTTTTATAGGGAGGGGGACAATTTCTATATATATTTATCCATGTTTGTCAGATGCATGTAAAGGAGAGAAATGATATAGCTAATATGCTTGCATGCGATACTTTTCTATGTGTATGTGATTTCGTACGTGTTTGATCATGGTAGAGCATGAGGGGTGTATGCATGCGTTTCATGGGTTTGAGTTCCATATGGCTGTATTGCTTAGGTGTGTTTGATAGGCTTGATGTAAGAAAGTGTGTGAGTGGTGACCACGGTGGGATGTGTTTGGATATTTGTCTAGCATGCGTGATCATATGAGGAGTGTAGTTTCTTACTTTCATTCTTTTAGTATGTGGGAGTTTTGATTTCGCTAAGCATGGTTTAAGACGATTTCGTAGATTTGGACTCTTACCTCTCGCTCGTTTTTAAACTAACCCATGTTCCCTTCGCTTGTTTTGTAGAAGCCGAATCGTATCCGGGCTTTATGGCATGGGACGAAGAGATGGTACAATGCCCTGGGGCAGGAGGAGAGGAGCTTGGTGGATGGAGCGGGCTTCCGTTCCTTTTTCTTGATCGAGCCATTCCACGTCCACCGTCCATATGTGGAGGCCTTGGCGGAGAGATGGGATCCGGAGAGTTGCACATTCATCCTCCCTACTGGCGCTGTCATGCCGACGCTCGAGGACGTCCATCGGATCACCGGCCTTCCGGTTCTGGGGGAGGCGGTGATCGCGGCCACCCTAGCTGACTACAGGGGGCTTTTCCGAGAGTTGATCGAGGAATGGGAGTTCGTGGAGCGGGAGCGGACGCTGAACCGGATCCCTTTAGGGCGGCTTTCTGGGCAGTACGGCCTCGGTTCCTTCACAGAGCGTCAGAAGGGTGAAGCTGCAGCTAGCTTCGAGAGGCGGCGGGCGATGATCGAGGCGAGAGAGGCGGCCGCGTGTCCACAGAGGGCACGGAGGGAGTTAAGAGCGTTCTTCCTCTACTTCTTTGGCCGGGTCCTTTTCTCGACGGCCTCTGATAAGGTCTTCTCTCATTCCCTTCTACTGATGCGGGACTTGGAGGGCATGGGGCGCTATGCTTGGGGAGCGGCGATGCTTGCCCACTTGTTTGCGGAGCTCTCGAAGAAAGTCAAGAGGGCTGGAGGAAAGAACCTTGGTGGCTTCGCGCCATTCCTTCAGGTATGTGTAAGTGATGAGTGTCTTCTTCTTGGTTTAGCTTTACTTTGGTCATGATAAATTCCCTCTTGCTTTGTTAGATTTTCGGGTACGAGCACTTCGCCATTGATCGCCCGACTTTGGCTCCGTTCGATCATGCCCTCCCTTGGGCCATGAGATGGGAACCCCGGGGATCTTCCCGTTTGCATCGCCTCGCCCAATTCTGAGAGGCCTTCCGCGTCTTGTCGGAGGAAGAGGTATAAGTTTTCTTTGAATCCTTTTGGTTTGTACTTGGTTTTCTTTTGACTAAGCGCTCTTCCTATCTTTCGATGCTTTTTTTTTTTTTTAGATGACATGGAGGCCTTACTCGGAGGAGGTTCCTGAGGCCCTGGCGCGAGACATCTGGCTGATCTACTTCAATGAGGTCGTGTTCCATGCGATCAGCCGGGTCGTCTGTCAGCTTTGGTACCATCAGTGGGTGCCCGATCCTCTTCCGCGGCGCCCTTCGATTCCGGTGGCCAGGATTCCTCGGGATACGAATCTCCCGAGGAATTACACGACGTACGTGGCGGGATGGATGGGTCGAGGCGTCTTGGTGGAGCGTCGTCCTGAGGTGACTTCGAGCGACGAATACCTAGCTTGGTATCGTCGGGAGTATGCGGATATCCTCGGGACGATGGAGGAGGAGATCCCGGACGCTTATGTAAGTTTAGAGAATCTCTTTTCTTTCCTCGTTTTTTGTTTGAACTCTTCTGAATGGTATTTCCTTTTGCAGGTTGAGTTGAATGAGATGGAGAAGAGGCTCAAGACTGCGATCTTCCCGTTTGCATCGCCTCGCCCAATTCCGAGAGGCCTTCCGCGTCTTGTCGGAGGAAGAGGTATAAGTTTTCTTTGAATCCTTTTGGTTTGTACTTGGTTTTCTTTTGACTAAGCGCTCTTCCTATCTTTCGATGCTTTTTTTTTTTAGATGACATGGAGGCCTTACTCGGAGGAGGTTCCTGAGGCCCTGGCACGAGACATCTGGCTGATCTACTTCAATGAGGTCGTGTTCCATGCGATCAGCCGGGTCGTCCGTCAGCTTGGGTACCATCAGTGGGTGCCCGATCCTCTTCTGCGGCGCCCTTCGATTCCGGTGGCCGGGATTCCTCGGGATACGAATCTCCCGAGGAATTACGCGACGTACGTGGCGGGATGGATGGGTCGAGGCGTCTTGGTGGAGCGTCGTCCTGAGGTGACTTCGAGCGACGAATACCTAGCTTGGTATCGTCGGGAGTATGCGGATATCCTCGGGACGATGGAGGAGGAGATCCCGGACGCTTATGTAAGTTTAAAGAATCCCTTTTCTTTCCTCGTTTTTTGTTTGAACTCTTCTGAATGGTATTTCCTTTTGCAGGTTGAGTTGAATGAGATGGAGAAGAGGCTCAAGACTGCGACTGAGCACCTCCAAGCGCGGGCCAGGCAGATAGAGGCGTTGCGGGCACAGAGAGGACGCTTGCAGGACCAGGTCCGGGTCATCGAGGCTCAGGTGGATGCTCTGTCGAGAGCGAGGGCCGATGGCGCTTCTTCTTCTTCCGTCCCTCCTCCTTCCATGGTGTCCGAGCGAGAGCTGGAGTTGACGAGGGAGTTGGATGTGGCCCGGAATGAGCTGACGGCCACAAGGATGGAGTTGGGCCAGGCGAGGGGCAGGGCTTCTCGGGCTGAGGAGGAGGTGGACCGGCTGAGGTCCATGATAGCCTTGAGGGAGGCGGGGTTCATTACCCTAGGCCGTGAGAGGGACTCCCTCCAGATGAGGGTGTCGGAGTTGGAGGCTTCGGCGGGTGTTCCTGGAGGTTTGATGGGGGACCTGGTTCGTTCTCTCCAGGCGGCCGGGGATAGGGACAGAGAGGCACTCAAGGCGTCGGAAGCGAGGGCGCGGGAGTTGGAGGAGAGGTTGAGGGCTGCCGAGGATCGGGCCAGAGGGACGGAGAGTCGTCTCCGACAGAGATTGGAGAGAAGAGACAGGGATATGCAGCAGGTTCGTCTCTGGGAGGCGACTATGAGGGGAAATTGGTCGGAGGGGGCTCTATGACCGAGGCGGACCTTGATCTTCTTCCACTCGAGCCTGACCATTCTCTCTCGGCTTCCTTGGCTACCGGGGCCACTTTTAGCCGTGCATCTCGCCCTTCGGTGTCTCGGAGTCGTGGGATATATGCGAGGGCCGCGTCTTCGGTTCGAGAGACTCCTGCTGCTCCCGATGCTCCAGAGGTTCAGTCTTCTCCTCATCCGCCACTCCCTTCTCAGCCAAGTCAGGACGTTCCTCCTACTCAGCCTCCAGCGGATGATGATACGCCGAGGTATAGCTTTTGTGTCTTGGTTTTAAGTAGAAGAATAGTACATATGCGATGAATTCATGCTTTTCTTCTTTTGTTTTTGGTTTTAGGTGATATTTCGGTGAAGTATAGCTCAAGACTTCGGAGTTTGGAGCTCTTGGTGGACCTATCTCTTCTTTACTTTTTAGGTGTTTAGAAGACAATTTACGTTTATGGTCATGGTGGGACAATTTAATTTCTTGTTTGTATGCATGGTTTGGTATAGTTTAGCATGGATGGTTAATGTTTTTTAGAAAGCCTTCCTAATCTATAGGGATGTGTATGTGTGTGGATGGATGAACTTGGTGTTTATAGGTCTTGATTTATGGATGGATGTAGAATTCTAATATATAATCATTATAGCATGGTATCGGTACAGGTCTTGTGTAATGAATGTGTGTCTAAAATGTGTGTATGCATGTTTGGGAAAGGAATGTTTTGACAGGTATTCAAAGGAGTTGAAGAGTTGATTGAGGCTGGGACTGACAGGGCAGATGGGGTAGCAGGTGAGGGGCGGCTAGTTGCGTTTAGCCGCCCAGTGAGGGGCGGCTACTTGCATTTAGCCGCCCCTTGCCTGGGTTTTTACCTGGACAAGAGGGCAGGGGAGAGGGGCGGCTAGTATAAATTAGCCGTCTCCAGGGGGGCGGCTAGTCGGGTTTAGCCGCCCCCTGCCTGGGACAATTTTCTGGTTTTGCTTCTTGTCTGCTGCTGCTGAAAGTCCTCCTGAGTGCTTTATCCTTCGAGACCTATAAAAACATTCTTTCCATGGACCAAGTGTTAAATCCATCCAGATTGCGCCCCTGCACTGACTTCCGAGCCCTTCTTGCTTGAATCGTCAAGGGCTACAATCCATCTTAAGGCGGAATGGAAATATAAATGCGAGAAAGTAAAAGTGCGGGAGACCAGGCTTTAGTGCGCAAGGAAGGGATTCCAAGTGCGTGAGTGAAGAAGAACTTATGTGTAGGAGTTGGGGACAATTTCTTCTCACGCATGTGCGGAAGGGCATGAGGTGAGTGGAGGCAATTTTAATATTTGTGGGGACAATACGTGGGGACAATTTTAATATGTGGGGACAATTTTCAAGAAAATCGGATGCCAAAGTGTTTTGGAAAAGGAAAATGCACGCTTATGCGTAAGTATATGTGGCATAAGGGGGTATTTTAGTTTTTCAATGACTTTTTAGGTGAGAGGGCAATGTTCTCGATTTCCATAAGTAAAAGATGCCATCAAGTCCCCGTGGAGGAGCCCTTGTGGTCACTCATGTCCAAACCAGGATTGTATTTAAGAGGTATAAGCCTTAGGCGTCGATTTTCCTAGGTTCATGGTTTTCAAATGCTTAATCGTATTATTCTAAACATGCTGAAAAATCCATGAGTGTACCAAGAGTTAAGTCAAACAAGCTTCCTTTGGATAGGCAAGTTTCTAAATGAATTCGCGTGAGTGTGTGTGTAGGTGTAAACCTGGACGTGATCTGCCTTCGGTCAAAATTTCGCTTTTCCTGGTGGACATAGCTCAATTTTGAACCCCCCATTGCAAAAAAAAAATAAAGAGGGGAGAGGGTGAATGGGGTCAGAATAATATCTTCCTTTCGGGCAATATTTTAGAATTGTCCCAGTCTAGCATATGTCTTACTTCCTAGGTCCCTCTGGCTTTCTCCTTTTTACCACTTCTTTATTTTTGGGTGGAAAGGTACAGTCCGTTGTTTGGATCTGTACATGGTATAGCCGTTGTTTAGCGTATACCGTGCGTAAAGGCGTGAAAGCCTGCTAAATAGAGAGTTTAACCCGTTCACTTGGGTGTTTGGCCTCTCCTTGCCTATCTTTCTCTTTTTTTTTTTTTTGTTTTGTGTTTTGATTTGAGTTGAGGGGGGGCTCTTCTGTTTTTCACCCCGATTCTTTTCATGCTTCCCCTCTAGAAGTGTTTATATAGTACCAGAGCCAGTTTTTGGGACACATGCTAGGTCCGGGTAACTCCTCATTTTGACCTAGGGTTAATACGAGTGGGGCGAAAATAAGGGATATTTTGCTTTGGGGAGTTTTAAATTGTCCCAGTCTACGGGGTAGGCAATTTTTCTTCCATCAGGCAAATCTAGTCCAGTTATACGTGTGTGAAGGGAATGACATGATCTGGCGAAAACGTGTTCAAATAGATACGAGTTTATCTTTGAGAGTCTTATAATTCTATCATCAAGTACTAAACGCTGAAAATCGCAGGAAGGAAGTATAATAGTTCTTAAGTATTGAAAGTTTTTCATGCATGGAATTTCTTTAGATAAAGTGCATTCCACGAACCTGGAACCTCGACTCCTTCGGCATCTACCAGGCGGTAGGCATTCCCGGAATAGGCATGGGTGATCACATAGGGTCCCTCCCATGTGGGTTGCAGCTTTCCTCTCGGGTGAGGCTGTCTTGATGGCATGATTTGCTTAAGTACTAATTCCCCGATTTCGAATTTTCTTTTTATCACCTTCTTTTCAAATGCCCTTGCCACCCTTCTTTGGTAGGCCTGGGCATGGTCCGCCGCTCTTAATCTCTTCTCGTCCAGTAGTTCTCTCTTTTGGTTTTTTTTTTTTTTTTTTTTTTTTTTTTTTTTAAGCGTGTAAAGGTTTAGAAATAGTAAAGCATGTAAAATATGGTATACGTAGCACTGAAGGATGACCTCCAGGAATGATAGTGCAAGGTGAGTCCTCTATGGAGGCTCAAATTGCAGGATCTTTAGGGGAATGATACTTGAATTTTCTGATGTATCATTCATCGTGTATCGATTTTCCTCTATCTTGAAGCGCGTTTGACACCTTCTCAGCCACCGTTGTTCAGCGTCTATTCTAACAGCATCTATCAGAATGTCAAAACCTAAAAGATGTCGAAAGCGTGGGTGGCGCTTGCTTTGCCATGGACCCTTAGTAGGAGGAGAATCTTTCCTCAAAGGTGGGTCAGTCAATAAAGATGTGGATATGGAAAAGCAAGTCGCAGGGGCGACTATTGACTGAACAAGCGCAAGGGAGGAAATTTTATCATAATATTGAGGCCCTAATGATGGTGAGGGTAAAGACTTATCTACTGGTGCAATCAGGGGCTCACGGGCCAGATATGGGATAATTGATTTGGATATGGCGGGGGAATCCTAAGGAAGGAGATCCTCAGGCAGATGATATGGCAAGTACGGCAATTTGGATGTCTTGACTGCCCCCTCAAATTGTGCATTTTTAAATATGAGTGGTTTCGTTTCGAAGACACGCACAATTGGTTGAACCGGATCTGGATCGGTCTCAGAATCTGATGAGTCAGAAGGTGAGTCATCTGAGACCACCAAGGTAGGTTCGACGGGCATTGATATGATTTGATCTTGAACAGGTAGAGACAAGGGGTATTCAGATTTAATCTGTTGTAAGGTTTGGATGATGGATTCAGGTTGTGTTCGGGAAGGGTAAAAGAGTTCCGATAGTTCTCCGTCCAAAAACTCTTCATCATCGTCAGAATCCTGCTTGGGACATTCTGCGGATTCAATAATTTCAGATGTTGGGGACTCATAGGTCGATGGGGGAGGAATAGCGGCGTATTTTCTTTGGGGTAGTTGATGGGGAACAAAGGCTTGTGTCCTTGGTGGAGTAGGGGGACAGGCAGGAAGAACTCTGGCTTTGTTGCCGAAGGACTGACTAGGTTGTGTATGGGAGAAATGGTTCAATGGTTGGATGGGACCTTCCTTCATGGGATGAACTAGAACGGGCTCGGATATTTCTTCTGTGTATAGGGGGAGGGGTTTGGTAGGGTTTGGGTGTATTGGGGAAGGTGTCGGAAGGATCAGGCCACCCGGAATGATCCTAGGCAGGTCTTCTGGTTCTTCCATCAGGGGTTGTATAGTAGGTTCTATCTTTTGCTTCCCAATATTCGTCGCAGGATCTGTACGTACGGAGATCTGATTTATAAAGTCTTGGAATATAGGACTTAGTCGTGTCGGCACGGGGACAGGTACTGATCGAGGGGTAAAATGTTGATTCGCTTGCCGAGGCGGTGCATATCCGGATGAACCGGGCATGTACTGTCTCGGAGCTGTTCCTCGGTCAGGAACTCGCGCTCCGTTCGGGTAGAGTGCCGATAATTGGGTGATAATCCCCTCTACCGTGGGGGTTTGTGCCTTACGAGGCGGTTGTCCAACCCTATGGCTGATAGGTGGGGACTGGGTTTGGACTGCTGGGGCTGCACAACGGGAAATCCTGTTGTGGCGGTCAATCAGAAGTTGATACGTAGTGCAGTCTCCGTACGAAAGGCTCGTACGGAGCTCTGGACTCAGGCTCTGTAACATCATGTCAATTTCTTGACATTCTGTGAGTTGCAGACCGGTTCGGTGGACAAGGGTGCGCCACCGAGACACGTATTGTTCGAATTCCTCCCTAGGCCTCATTCTCTCTACGGTTAGATCTGAAATAGAGGGGGTTCTAATCCTCTGGTAACCGTAGCGGCCCAAGAATTTCTCGCTTACAGCCGAGAAATTCGACAAGTGATCTACAGGGAGGGTGGAGAACCATTGTAGTGCTTCTCCTTCCAATGATTTTTGGAAGAGGAAGACTAGTAGAGGTTGATTATCTAGAAACGGGCGTGCGTCTAGATAAAAGGCAGTCAAATGAATGTCTGGGTCTCCACGACCGTTGTACCGGCGGAATTTGGGGACTTTGAATCCCTCCGGTAGGTGGACTGATGGGATTTGTCTCAGGTTATGTAGAGACATGTGTTTGGGGGCCGAGGGACCAGTCTCGGAGAGAATTCTCCGGATGGTATCGTCCAGTGTTTCTCCCCGTGGAGGGCTGCCTAGAGGTCCCGGGTTTGGGGTGGTTTGGTAGGGGCCTGGAGTGGAAACAACTGGGAATTTTGGATTCGCGGGGGAAAGGGGGGTGAACGAAAAGACACTCGGGTTGACCGAGTGACTGGGTGTGAATGGGGTTTTGGGAATGGGTTTTGGGGTTTCGACAGGGGTCTCCTGTCTCGAGGTCTTGGCATGACGGTAGTCAACGAGGTCATGAAACATGTCCTCTACCGTTTGATACCCTAGACTAGCCATCCTTTCCTCTAGATGGGTCAGGAACTGTGTGGCCTGACCCTCTTGGTGATTCCTTTCCTCTAATATCTCCTCTTCCATGTGGGATTCCATGACGTAGAGTGGGGGGGTGAATGCAGATTGAAAGCAGTAAATAAAGCAGTAAAGGATTGCGCAGCTGTGTGCGACTTACGAAAGCAGTAAAGGATTGTGCAGCTGTGTGCGACTTACGAATGCAGTAAAGGATTGCGCAGCTGTGTGCGACTTACGAAAGCAGTAAAGGATGTTATAATGCACAGTAGAAGAGGATTTAATTCAAGGAGTGAGAAACTCTAACCTTCCTAGAGGGTTGATGGCATTTTAGTCAAGTTTGTAAAAGGGGGCAGAAGAGGATTACCTTTTGTTGTTTTTCACGAGGGAGGTCCCACCGTGATCGCCAGAATTTGTCGGTGTCGAGAAAATTCCGCGTGTGTGGGGTTTCTTCGGAGGGCTCGGATTGGATGCGTGCCCTGGCGGGCTCAGTCGGATCGTCTTCTCGGAAGGGGTGAGGGTGTGGTTCCTGGTTGAGGCGCCCGACAGCGGCTCAAGAGGATTCAAGGGGGTTTGTGATCGCCACCTGCTTTTTCTAAAAACAGGAAAGGGTTTGGGTTGGATTTGATCGCCTACGTGGGGAGTTTGTGGGGTCTCCGCTCTGAGACACGGATATACCGTACACAGAGGTGAAAAGCAGGTAATCCTATTCTGCTTCCGGGCTTGACTAAAGGAGTTATGGGACAAAGGGGTGTGAGTATGGGGTGTGTATGGGGGGGGGCGGCTAGTTGGATCTAGCCGTCTGGTCAGGGGCGGCTAGTAGGGTTTAGCCGTCCCAGGCCTGGTTTGATTTGGGTAGGGGTTTGGTAGGAAATGGGTTTGGTTTTGGGCAGAGGCTAAGCTAGGTTTAGCCCGGGCTTTTGGAGGGTGAGATGAGAGGGTATTTTATGTGGGGAATGGGTGTTTCTCTCACAGAAGGGCTCTCTCTCTCTCTCTCTCTTGGGATTTCTAGTATGAAAAGGGAATGTGAATTGTGGGATGTTGGTGTGGAAGGGTTGTTCTTGGATTTGTTGATTGATCATGTTATATTTGGGCTTGGGACCCCTCTATTTATAGTAAAAGAGGGGCAGGGAAATATCCCGAGGGTAATGGAGTGGGTTGGCTTTGATTGGACCTCTCATTAATGCTCTGGTTCTTCTGCCAGAGAACAGGTGAAGGGCGGCTAGTGCTAACTAGCCGCCCGGGATGGGGCGGCTACTTCCTGGTAGCCGCCCCTATCATGACCTGCCAAACGTCCCATCTCTGACAAGCGGTGGCTTGGGTCGGCTACTTGGTTTGATCCGGCCAAGAGAGGGCGGCTAAAGGTCATGACCCGCCGCAATGATCAGCATTTAATATTGCTTTATGTCCCATCCAGGGAACTGGTCCAAAGTCGGCCAGGGGCGGTTAGGGGGGGGCGGCTAGTGTGAACTAGCCGCCCAGTGAGGGGCGGCTAGTTAGGGTTAGCCGCCCCTTTCTAGGGACTTAGGTTTTTTTACGGTTTTGGTTTCTTTTTTAGGTCTGGGTTAGGGTTTGGCTTAGGTTTAGGGTTTGGGCGAGGGTTTGGTTTTAGGTTAGGGTTTTGGGCTAGGTTAAGGTTTAAGGTTCCGGTTTAGGTTTAGGTCAAGGCTGGGATTAGGGTTTAGGGCTAGGTCAAGGCTAGGGTTAGGGTTTCTGGTTTACCGAACCTTCGGTTCTCTTATTTGTGTCCACTTGTGGGAGATTTTCGTGTGTTACTTGAAGTATTTCCGTCTCTCTGGACGGTCAAAATTGGGGTATCTACAAGACCCCCATGGCTTCACAATGTTCTTGGGCGGACCTGGTTCGGGAGAGGGAGGTGGAAAACTCCTCTCCACGCTTTGATGGGGAAGTAGGAAGCAAAGGGGAAGGTAGGAACCTGAGTCAACCCACCAAGGGAAGGAGGCGGAATCGGAGAACGCCTTGGACCTGCTCGTCGAACAACCAATCACCTTAGGATCGTACATCCGGGACTAGCTCGACCTGTCACACTGCCACAGTGCAAAGTCTACCTTCCACCTCGGGCCCCAAAATTAAGTAAGAGATTCACATCATTTGGATAGAAGGGGTCTATTAGGAACCTTTGATTTTGGAGTCCGAAGTCGTAGCACAAAGGTTGAACATTGGGGATTCGAGCCCAAGGGATACAACGAAAGTTAATCAGACCCAGGAGCCGAACCGGGCAAGAATTCATGGACATGGAGGTTGATCCATCAAGACCGACAAAGAATGGTGGAATCTCATCCAATTCCCACGCCCGTTTATACAGGGATCGAATCCATGGTCTTTGAGTCTCCTATTAATCGGACGCCGGAAGCTGGCCTCGAGGAGGAGCATATGGAGGAGGTGAAAGATAGTCAGCAGGTTGTGGAGGGTCGACCCAGTGCGTGTACTAGGGCGATAGTTCTGGTTTTCAAGATTGAAATGGAGAGCGCGCAAAATCACTTCGTAAACAAGGTTCGAGGAGAATTTGGTGCATGTGGACCTTTCAACCAGGAGGAGGAGAGGGTGGAACAAGTAAGGCATAGCGCCTCCCCAGGGCCATTGGAGCATTGGCCTGCGGCCAACATCGTGACCGTAGCGCAGAGGTGGGGCTTCGAGGATGAGGTGGAACCAACTTTGATTATGTTTAACACATTGAATTGGTACATAAGGGGTCTAAATGACCCAGCCAAACGTTGTGCCATCAGGGACCTGGTGTCAGAGCATAAACTGCAACTGAGCTGTGTGCAAGAGACAAAAATGTAACTGGTCAACAGACAAACGGTGAGGACTTGGACGCCGGGATATTGGACGATTGGGCGTTCAAAGCAGTGCGAGGTGCAGTGGGCGGGATACTGATATGCTGGAACTCGGCATTATGGCGTGCACAGGACGTATCGATGGGCAATTCTCCATCTCTGATATGTTGGAGGAGAAAGCGATGGGCAAAAAGTGGTGCTGCACCAGTATTTACGGCCCTCACGAGGATAGCGAGCGGGCTATCTTATGGGAGGAGCTGTCTGAGGTGAAGTCGCGGTGGCAGGTACCTTCGGTCTTCTTGGATGATTTCAATATTGTTCGAAATGTAGGGGAGCGTAATAAGCCGTCACCGGGAACCACGGTGTCGGTGTTGGGGAAATCCGCGTTTTTGCGTGGGGGCATGTGTGGGGGTTTTTCGGAGATTCGGATCTGGTGCGCGCCTTGGTGGGCTCGATCGGATCATCTCTCGGAAGGGTGGTGGGGTCTCGTTCCCTGTTAAAGCGCCTAACAGCGGCTCAAGGGGATTCCGGTGTGTGTGTGATCGCCACCTGCTTTTTCAAAAAGTAGAAAAAGTTAGGTTGGATTTGATCGCCTTGCGGGAGGGAGTTTGTTGGGTCTCCGCTCTAAGACACGGATATACCGTACACTGAGGTGAAAAACAGGTAATCCTATTCTGCTTCGGGGCTTGGCTAAAGAAGTCTTGGGACACATGGGTGCAGGTGGGAGGCGGCTAATGGGTTTCAACCGTCGGATAGGGGGCGGCTACTTGGGGTTAGTCGTCCGGGGTCTGGGTGGATTTGGGCAGAACCTGGGTAGGGAATGGGTTTGGTTTTGGCAAAGGTTAAGCTGGGTTTAACCTGGGTTTTAGAGGGTGGACTGTGAGGGTGATTTTGTGTAAGGAATGAGTTTTCCTCTCACAAATGACTCTCTTTCTCTCTCTCTCTAGGGATTTCAAGTGCTGGAATGGGCTTGAGAATGGGGGATTGAAGGTGTATTGGTGATTGTGAATTGTGAATCAAGATTTTGAATGTATTAGAAATGTTTTGAACCCCCTCTATTTATAGTAAAAAAGAGGTAGGGGAATATCCAGGGGGTAATAGAGTGGCTTGATTTAATAGTGTGTTTGATTAAACCCTTCATTAATTCTCTGGTTCTTCTTTCAGATACCAGGTGAAGGGCGGCTAGTTGAAACTAGCCGCCCAATATGGGGTGGCTACTTCCTGGTAGCCGCCCCCATCATGACCTACCAAACGTCTCATCTCTGACAAGCGGTGGCTCTGGTCGGTTACTTGGATTGATCCGGCCAAGATGGGGTGGCTAAAGGTCACAACCCGCCGCAATTATCAGCATTTAATGCTACTTTATGTCCCATCCAGGGAAGCAGTTTGGGGTCGGTCAGGGAGGCGGCTAGTGGAAACTAGCCGCCTGGTGTGGGGCAGCTAGTTTTGGTTAGCTGCCCCATTCCAGGGTTTTTTAGGTTTGGGCCAGGTTTTAGGGTTTCTAGGGTTTGGGCCAGGATTTAGGGTTTCTAGGGTTTGGGTCAGGGTTTATGGTTTCTGGTTTTCTGAAGTTTATTTTCTATTTGATGCCCAAATGTGGGTTTTTTCCAGGTGTTACTTGAAGTATTTTCATCTTTCTGGACAGTCAAAATTGGGGTATCTACACACGGCAATGAACATGTTTTCCGCATGGATTGAGGACGAGGGTTTGCTAGATCTCCCCATTCCCAATCATAAATACACTTGGAGGAACCTACAGGATATCCCATCGATGGTGCTACTTGATCGAGTTCTGGTGGATGAAGAATGGGAAGGTGATTTCCCGGATTGCCAGGTACGAGGTCTCACCAGGTCATTTTTCGATCACATTCCCCTTCTGCTCCAGGTGGGAGAGGAAGGAAGGTGACACAGACCTTTCAGATTTGAGACGTGGTAGTGTCATATCGAAGGCGTGGAAGACTTGATCGGAAATTCCTGGTCACGAAGTGCTAGCGGGCTAAAAGGAGTGTGTCGGGTAGCGTTCAAATTGAGACGCCTGAAGTGGATGTTGTGCAAATGGAGCTTGACAGTGCGAGCACTCAGAGTTGAGAAGAAGCAGTCCTTGCAAGGCCTAATCAACAGTCTGGACACAGAAGAAGAAGATGGGCCATTGGAAGAGGACGATCGTAAAAGAAGGGCTGTGGCGAAGGAGGAACTCTCAGAACATCTGAAACTAGAGGAAATCGAATGGAGGCAAAAATCTAAGGCCTTTTGGCTACATTCCGGGGATAATAACACAAAATTTTTCTACAAAATGGCAAGTTAGAGGACGAATTAACCGCATCTCAAATGTCCAGATCGAGAACACCATGTATGAGGACCACGGGGAGATCAAGCGGGGACTAGTTGATCACTTCAATAGATGTTTTCGCAAACGCAGGGGATGGACTCCGCGCTGGCAGGATAGGGACTTGCCAACTGAATGAAGGTTATGTGTGGGGGGCTGAATGAAGAGGACGATCGTAAGAGGACGATCGTAAAAGAAGGATTGTGGTGAAGGTTATGGCGAACTGAATGAAGGAGGTGTGTGGGGGGCTGATCGAGAACACCCAATCGGCATTCTTACCAGGACGGATCCTCCAGGAGGGGTATCTCACGACGCAAGAAATGGTGTCCGCGTGCTTCAAAGATCGTAGAAAAGGAATTCTCTTCAAACTCGATTTCACGAAGGCAAACGATAGTGTGGATCAGGAGTTCTTACTACGGATGATGTTGATGCACTGCTTTTCAGATAGGTGGGTGAGAATGGTGCGGCAATGTATCAACATAGTGCATGCATCCTTGATCATAAACGGTGAGGTGTCAGGCTTCTTACCGCTGAACAAGGGGCCACGTCAGGGAAATCCTATGTCCCCGATGCTATTCATTTTGGTAGCAAATGTGCTTAGCCGCCTTTGCGCGAAGGTGGAATAGGGAGGGTGGGCCTGGGGCCTCATGTGCGTGCCTAACACCCAGTTGACAGCCATCATTCAATACACGGATGACACTCTGATTCTCAACGAGGCGTCGGAAAGCAGCTTGCGTGGATTTCGATTTACTCTCTGGTGCTTCGGCCTACTCAGGTATGAAACTTAACATGCATAAAAGTCAGATGTTCGGGATGAACATCGAACCAGACGAGGAGGAGAGATTGGCCAGATGCATGGGCTGTCAAGTGGACAACTTCCCAACGACGCACTTGGGATTACCGCTGATCAAAGGCAGGATGAAGGAGGAAGATTGGGCGCCTCTCATGGTTCGTTTCAAGAAATGTTTGGCCGGATGGAAAGGACACTGGCTGAGCTGTGGGGGATGATTGACTATGCTACAAGCGGTGATCACCAACATGCCATTGTTCTTCTTCTCGGTCTTTAAAGTCCCCGAGGGGATAGTGGAGAGGATCGACTCGATCAGGTGCAGATTCTTATGGCGGGCAGTAGATGGGGATAGGAAGACTCCTCACCTGGTGGACTGGGGCACTGTGTGCAGGACCAAAAAGGAGGGAGGCTTAGATGTTCTAGACCTGCGGGAAAATGGGTGTGGTACTGGCTAGCCGGATCTGCATCGGTGTGGAGCACAGTGATGAAGGCGCGGTATGGAGGCATTGGCATAGGAGAGAAACGCTGGCCCACACGGACCGCGAGGATGTCAGGCATATGTAAGGGGATCCGAAAAGCAAGAGGTGAGCAGGGCGATCGGATGGGTGCTGGGGGGAGGCGCATCCATCCACTTCTGGACTGACTGCTAGTGTTGGGAGGAGAGCCTGGAGGAAGTCATACCAGAGGTGTTTCGGATTGCCAGTAACAAAGAGGGGAGAGTCAAGAGTTCTTTCAAGTTAGAGAGACAAGCGGCGAGTCGAACATTGCGCTCAGGCGAACAAGGTCAGGGGAGAGCACAACAAGGCAGTTCGAGTCTCTCATGACCATACAGGAGCGCTACATGGTGCGACCAGGAGAGGTGGATAACATCCAATGGAGGCCGATGATGAAAGGGGAGTACTCAGTGAAAGGCGGATACCGGTGGTGGCGTGAACGAAGAACGGGCACCACTCCAAGTTATCCCCAATTCAAGCAGGTGTGGCGCCCGAAGATCCCTACGAAAATCAAAGTGTTTATGTGGCTCTTATTTCGGGAACGCGTCCTCACGAAGGTTTACCGGGTGAAGTGGGTGGCAAATGACACAACGACGTGTTTTTTTGTGCGGAACGGAACTGGAGACCGCTATGCACTTGTTTTGTGAGGCATTTCTGGGACGAAGTGGGGCGCACAATGGGGCTGTCGACGTCCTTTCGAAGCATACAGGAGCTCAGGGAGGCAGGGAAGGCGTTGGCAAGGAACACAACAGACGGCGAATCAAGAACGAGGGCACAAATCATAGTGCCAACGGGGGCGTGGATGATGTGGCGTACTAGGAACAAGGTCATATTCCGGGGAAGTCATGCGTACATTGAGAACATGGGGGACTCGTTCGAGGCAGCCATTCGGGATTGGCACCGGTTTATAGGGAGGGAGGGAGTGGAAAGGGCCATGGCTGGAAACCCCATAAACAGGACGTAACTGCCGGTACACGCCCTGTTCTGAGCAGGTTTAGACGTCTCATCTAACCTGGGTCGGCCGGTGTGAGGGCTGAGGCTTTGTTGGCTGTATTTACATATTGTCTCTCTATGTATCCCCCTCCTTTCCATCCCCCATCCCCATTCGGAGTTTGTAATTCGATATTCATTAATGAAAATCGGGTAGCAAATATCTACCTTTCTTTAAAAAAAAAAAAAGTAATGGTTTATAAAGATGTCTGTAGAGAACGAGTCAATTCTTTTGTCAAAGTAGTCGCATATGCCATTCTTGTAACTAAATTTCATTCTAAAGTAGTTTCTTTTGTCAAAATAGTTACATATGCCATTCTTTAGCTCATTTTCATTCTACAATGGTTTCAGTTTGGTATGTTTGTTGTAGCTTAAATTTACAGATTATATATTATAACTTATAGATTTATCTTTTTTGATAAGTTGTAGGCATGTTTGTTATAACTATTTAAAAGTAGTAAATAAACAGTTGTGGATGTTTTTCTAATAAGTTGTAAAAAAGCCTTTTGTTGAGTAATTGTAAAAATAACCCTGCACTATAGAAGTAAAAAAAAATTGATTTATGTTTAATTAAATAAGTTAATTTTTACATATATAATATTTTTTAATATTACATTATAGAATTTTAATAAATTGAGTGTCAAATGAAATTATAAAAAAAACTAATAATGTATTTTTTGTAATAGTAAAAAAATTTAGAAAATGAAAGGTGGTTTATTGATTTTTGGTGTAATAAAAAAATAAATACACATATTATTAATAAAAAAGATTAAGGGCATGAGTGTCCAAATAAAAAAATTTAATGCATTTTATAAACTATAATTTCAAAAACATATATTTCTCAGTTTAGAAATTATGACTTTTTAAACTGTTTTTAATTAAATTAGTTCTAATAATTAATTTTAAACAAACATATAAAAATTGTTTATTTTAAATTAAAAGTTATAATGTATAGCTTATAATTTTAAAAAAACATGTACTTTGTCGAAGTAGTTATGTATGACATTATTATAACCCATTTTCCTTCTCCAGGGGTACTGTATTGTTTCCTCGTATTTATCAATTGAACATGTCACATCAAGTAAAAGGTAAGTCCTTTATTAACGTCAGCCACGGAAGTGAATAAGCATTTAAACATGGGCATGTAAACAATACAAAGTTTGTGGTTGATGACAGTAGTTTGTACTAACCATTTTTCATTTTATTGTAAAATCTTGATTCATTCGGTTACTTTATCTCTTAATTTTTAATTAATTAATTAATTTTGATATTGGAGAGATCTTACGTGACTGACTTTATAACAAGCTGAGAAGACTACCTCCGCCTTTTAATTTATCGTTCTTAACAGGTAAACAAATTTATGCATGCATTTTGCATGTATATGAAATGATGTATGACATTGATTTTCATAGTTCATGCTCATATTGCGGTTCTCTGACTGAATTCATGAGATAATATTTTTACGCTATAAGCTATTTGTGTTTATTAAAATGTAATATTGATTGTAATTAAGCATGTATATAAGTGGGCTTTACATCGTTTTCATGACTTTGTTGTCATACTTTCTGTTGACAAGCAAATTATTTAGAATTTCATTTTCGTTATTTATGAAAAACGAAAGAGATGGAAAACATATTTTGAGACAAAAATCAGGTTACATGCACATATTTATCGTTACACTGCTATTTGATAAGAATGTGCTGTGTGGACATTTTTAACATATTTTAAATGGATATACTAAACTTGTTAATTAGCGTGTTATTTGCTATATTGAATTTGGTGAAATTAATTTTTATTACACTTGATATTCAATAAAACTAGCAAGTATTCTCGGATATTTGATGTGAAGATAATCTTTTTCATATGTCCCTACAGGTTATACAAAAAAAAAAAGAAGGGATTTTTATATGCAATTTCATGATCGGTCTCTCCATTCTTCATATTTCTTTTTAAGTCCCCAACATTAAACATTTGATTCATTATTAGTCCTTATGCCAAACGTCTGTCTATTAGGATAACAAATAGTTGAAATTCATAAACTACCCTTTGGAATTTTTATTTTTAAATCTCTGTAAGCTATGCTATTTAATGACTGATATCTGCAAAATATGTTATTTAGTAATTAGTCACTATAAACAAATTTTTTAATATCATCTAATTTTTTAAATTTAAAACTCTTTTGCTTATGCAACCAATCCTTAGCTCATTAAATAGCTAATACTATAATGCCCCGTTTGGGAAACGGAATAGGCGGGTATAATGATAGTATAAGAGCGGTATAAGAATGGATAAGGAAAATGGTTGTTTGTTTGCATAGTATAACTTGGTATTACTAAGCCAGTTTAAACGAGTATAAGAGAGTATAACAATTCTAAGTAACCCTTAGGATAAGCTATACTCACTTTATCTATTCTTATAGGCCCACAGGGACTTTAAAATAAAAATCTCATTTGATTGATGTTTGGCACATGGACTAATAAAGAAATAGGCGTTTGAAGTTAAGGACTGCAAAATAAATATGAAAAGAGGGATTGATCACTAAATAATATAATTTACAGGGACTTAAAAATAAAAATCCCAAAATATTATTACATGGATCTCCATTGGACTGTGTAAAAGTTATGATTAATATGTCCTAGTAGGACCACACCAAAAATTTTATATAAATTTTTTTGATCCCTAAGCCCTCGTTTGGGAAACGGGTTAAAAATCGGATAAGGGTGGTATAAGAATGGATAGGGAAAATGACTGTTTGTTTGCAGAGTATAACTTGGTATTACTAAGCCAGTTTAAACGAGTATAAGAGAGTATAACAATTCTAAGTAACCTCTAGGATAAGTTATACTCAGTTTATCTATTCTCATGGGCTCATACGTCAAATCAACTTTTTACACCTTATTACATCAAATCACCTATCAACACCTCTTATGCATCAAAGGGCCCAAATGTCAAATCAACTTTTTTACACTTTATTTATATTTTACTTTTTATCAATCAAACAACTCAACATTTATTTTTACGTTTTTCAATGAGAATAATAAAAAACACAACCAAACAAAAAATCTCTTATTTATTTTGTTATCTATACTGATATAGTTATCTATCCAGAATAACTCAATTCTCAATCTAAACTGGGGGGGGGGGGGGGGGGGGGGAGAATTATACAAAACCAAGGTCACTCATCTCTATAGGACCATACAAAAATTTTGGTATTTTATTTGGGTCCTTGAAGGATATAAAAAAATGACTATTTTGTGTCCCAGCAATAACATATAACATTATGCTTATCTTTCAACACTATATTCAATATATTTCAAAGTGAATATCCCACTGAGAAAAACATCAACGTGTATGCCTCGAACACACTTCAATAGTAGCAATATTGAAAGATTATTTCTAATTATTCAATATTGGTTTCATGCATTTTAGTTGCAGAACAATGAGCTTTCGAGATAAAAAATCATCTAACCCGATTCATTGGCTTAATATTGTTACCTAAAGCAAATGCATTTGAGACGGTAGATACAGCAATTTTAAATGACAGAAAAAGAGGAAACTTAGCCCAAGTAATACTTAAAATCAAAACAAAAACCCAAGAAAATCTGTAGAAAATACACCCTGCAAATTTGTAAAAATCTGGCATCTGATGTACGATCAGTCATTTATCAATTTTTCTAGTTTAAATTAATCATAATATTATATTTGATATTACAAATTTGATTGAAGTCTCCAAAAGAGTAGATTTATATTATTGGGAGATACAAAATTTTGTATGAATAATGCTCTATATTTATCTAGATCCAAAAGAAATCTATTGAATTTTAAGGATGTTCGTCTCAACGTATATCATATTAAGATTATGGAGTATCTATGTATTAATAATGTCTCATGTCAAAAGCATATATTAGAAAATCTTTATGCTCTCTTCTAGGGGGTAATAATATATAACCTTAAAATCTTTATGCTCTCTCTTCTAGGGGGTTTGAATCCTGTTAGATATCTAATCTACCGGGTTCGACAGGGGGTTGTTCTTGTATCTTTTATTTTTTTATTGTTGTTTTTTTTTCAACTATTTCCTCTCACCCCCAATTCAGACATTGTCCATTTTGACACCTTTTGAAATAGATATGCCTAGAATTTCCTCAATAAAAAAAATGTAAACTTAAAGACACATATGAACCAGAAGTTATATGATTTTTATAATTTGGCATGACTGACTCGGATATCCGTAGTACACGATGATGCGACAAGAAACTTCATAGAAAACTTCATATTTGTCTTATATTGACTCTCACAATACTCAATTGTTATTGAAGTGCAAAGTATCATCCATCTTCAGAAAATTGTAATTAATTGCCAGATGCATTTACTGATATAGAAAAAGTGACAAAGTCACATATTCTTGCTGTAAATACTCCAGCTCGGATTGATATTCTAATTGAAAAAACTATAAGTACTTCAGTTAATGAATACACAAAAACATGTCTGAAGCGTGAATAACCTACAGGTTTAAAGATTTAGTTCCCTGCAAGAGAAAAAATAATGTTGCATAAGAGATTAAAATACTTATAAGATCCACATTACTAACTTCTGCAAAAGATAAAGTCCCTAGAGTGACACATCCCCGTAGGACAAGTATATGGAAATGTAAATTTTTATAAATTAGGCAAAGACAAAAATATTGTGGGATCACAAACAAGTTATCATCAATGATTGGTTTTCATTTACTGTAGCTACAGATTTAATATAGATGATTAATCCTAGGATAACCCTAAAAACACTATAAATAGGGAACTAGCTCTCCTTATTTAGGGATGTGAAAATTCCTTCTATCGAAAACCCTAATTTTGGCTACCATTACTGACTTAAGCGTTCGAGGGTCTTATGTAGGAACCCACCACCCTGTGTCTTCAATGTTCGTGAGGAGCATTATATGCCGATGGAAACAACGCACTACCAGCTGGTTGGAGGAGAGCAGGAGTGGACGAATTCGACTACTTGAACCTGGTAAGCTGATTTTTCGCCCCTCTAGAGTAGTATATCTGTGATCACCATTGGATGAATTACCTACCGTTCATCTTTGAATTGTACATTGGTTCCAGGGCCAGTCCGATATATTATGGGGCCTAAGACAATTAATTAATATTTAATTTTCTTTTAAATGATTAATTTTTTAATTTAAAAACCATTCTTTTAGTTTTTTGGACTGCAAAATTATTAGTGAAGTTTTTATACGTAAGTTTTTATTTGATTCAAATTAAAAAAAGACTGTATTCCTTGTTGTCTACACCACAATTTTTTTTAGTTTACAGCAAACAGAAAGTCAAGAGATTTTTTTTATATAAAAAAGAATAGAGTGAGAAGAATTGTTTTTTTGAAATAAAGAATAAATATATTGAAAATGATAAAAGAGTGTGAAAAACAATAACACTTTTTTAGGCCTCATTGTTTCATATTCCTTTTTTTTTATTCAAAAAAGAATTTAAATCCTATTGGTTATGTAAATTTTTTTGTTTTGCTATTTTTTAGGCACCATAAGATGTTGTCAATTTTTTATTGGTTAATTTTTAACTATATCAAAATGACTATTAATTGTTTTGAAAAATAAATATTTTTTTAAAAGGTGTTAAATTATTATTGGTTAACATGTGGACCTACTTATAAAAATAAAAATTATAGGCCTTTGTGTGTCTAGTAGCCTTAAGGCAATTGCCTAAATTGTCAAATATACAAGAGCCGGCCCTGCAGAATCGGTTCCTTTGTGTTATGCAACCGTCGACGTGAACAAGAGTCTGTGCATCAGTTATTATTTTTTTTTATTTTTTTGATAACAATGGTAGGCCGTCGCCTTTCTATCAAGTAAAGTATCAAACCCATGGATTCAAAGCTAAAATAAACAAAACAAAAGAGAGATAAGGAGGTCCATTAGTTAGTTGGCGCATTCAATGTCATCTTTGTTATATATAAAGACTTCAACAGAACATCAGCCAACACACAGTCTCTAGTTCCTATACACTTCACTCTGATGGGGTCAAAACACTTGGTGGTCGAAGTGGAGGAGGCCAAGATCGGAGAAGGTGAAGAAGAGCCGGTAAGCCCAGCGGGCCAGTACTTCAACAGCTCCGCCCTCTACGTGTCCATCCTCGCCATGTTCGAGTCTGACGTCCCCATAGACGACTCACAAATGTTTCCCCTCCTTGACACCCTCTTGCCCATCAATCCTCGCTTCTCCTCCATCATGGTACATGCATCTCTCTCATTTTCATTCATGAATCACAATCTACATATAGCAACTTTTTTTTTATAAAGCAACTTAATAAAGCTCAAACTCATACTAAGCTCAATTTCTTTATTTTTTTAAATAATTAAACGTACTTTAATTTTATATTAAAAGTTGAAATAAAGCCCTTTATTAAACATTTTTTTTCAAACAAATTTATTTATTTATTTTTTTATGTAAATGGAAAAAATCAATCCAAACGTATTTACAAACTGCCCTGACAATATAATGGAGTCAGCTCAAGAATGAGCGGGGAGTGCAACAATGGACGAGGGTCAATGTCAACCTTGCAGACCATGTCAAGGTCCCAGTCTTCCCCGCAGGACTCTCCCCCCCGGACTACGACAAGGTCGTCCAAGACTATGTGTCGAAAGTTGGCATGGACCGGCTTCCGGAGAGCCGTCCGTTGTGGGAGCTCCACATAATCAAGTACCCCACCAGCCACAGCGAGGGCACGTTCATGTTCAAGCTTCACCACGCCCTCGGTGACGGTTACTCGCTCATGAGCGCCCTCTTCTCCTGTGTCAAGAGGGCCGACGACCCCTCCCTCCCCCTCACATTCCCCGGCAACAGCACCACCGCCAAGACGGTCGGCAGCGGTGGCCCTGGTTTGGTGTCACTGGCGATAAACACGGTGAGGGACTTTGCTTGGGGGCTGGCAAAGAGCATGTTCATCAAGGACAGCGTGAGCCCGATAAGGTCCGGGATGGATGGGGTCGAGCTCAGGCCGATTGAGATGTCGTTCTTGAAGTTCTCGGTAGACGACATCCGGCGAGTCAAGGCCAGGATTGGTGGGGTGAGTTTTATTTTATTTTTTTTGTTTGCAGCAGCTGTGCTTGCATTGACATGAAATTAAGTCGGTCGCAGAAACGATTCTGTCACCATTGACAGCAACTACGCCCTCCTCTGCTTCCTTCAAGCTTGGTCTTTTGTTGATATATGTATGGTATAAATTAAATTATTATTATTATGACCAACTCTAGCTATACAGTCTTGATTGCAATCCTATCGTTTGTCTAATCCAAGTTTACAATAAAATATATCTTTTTCTATTTTATTAAATGAAACAAGTGTTCTTTTAGTTTTTGTGAAAAGGTATACACAATTCATTAGAATATAATTTTCATGATTAACTCTCAACATGCCTGTAAATCAGACAGTGAACGACATCATCTGCGGAATAATATTCCATGGTATCCAGCTCTACATGCAAAGCATCGGCGATGGGTCCAAATCAACTCAAGCAACAGCATTGGTGATGCTTAACACAAGGTTCATACACAAATCTACTCAAGCAATAGCACCGGTGAAGCCCAAAGAGATGAATAAACCTGATGCAGAATTCCCATGGGGGAACCGAGTTGGGTACCTACACCTCTCCATCCCAAGTCGAGACTGCCGCAATAAGGATGACCCACTAAAATTCATGTCCAAGGTGAACCGGCTCATGAAGAGGAAGAAGAGCTCTCTCGGAGTTTTTCTCACTGCCCAACTCCTTGAGACTATGAGGAGATTTCGTGGCCCAGAGGTTGATATAATTTATGGCCTATTGGTAGCAAATATTCTTTATAGCAATTGAGTTATGCATCTGAACTCGACCTGGTGACACAGGTGGCCGCGCGATACATCCGTTCAACGTTGGAGAACACGAGCATGGCCATATCGAATTTGATCGGTCCGAATGAGAAGATGTTGCTCGCCGATCATCCCATACGGAGCTTCCACTTCATGGTTGTTGGTGTCCCTCAGGTGATTTGATTAATGATACATGTTGTTTGACATAAAAGTACATAAACCAAGATGGTTCTAAATAGGTTTATATTGATGTTTTGCTCATTACAGAGCCTCAGAATAACTATTGTGAGCTACATGGGGAAATTGAAGGTGGCAATGGGGACAGAGAAAGGTTTCATTGACGCTAAATTGTTAACAACATGCATGGAGAAAGCTTTTGCGAGGATATATGAAGCTGCTATTGAAGAGAAACCATGAATTGTAGATTGAATTTGATGGCCTGAACTTATATGTTTTCATTATTTTCCCTACGTTCCATAACTTATTTGATCAAATTATATTACGATTTCTATTATATTTAGGGTGTGTTGTGTTTGTGCAAAGGAAAAGTGATGGAAAGTGAAAAATTTTCCTTTAATCATAAAAAATCTAATGTTTATGCAAAACAATGGAAGAATTTTTTTTTTCATTACATTTCCTCTCCTATTTTATCTTATTAGAAAAAATGAAATAAAAATTTTTCTTCCCATAAGTGAGAATTTGAGAGAAAGTGATGGAAAATTTTTCTAACATATGCACACACAATGAAAGTTAGTTAAAAAGAAATTTCTTTATTTTCCTTCACTTTTCCTTTGATTTAAATTCCTTAATTTTTTTTATTTTCTTTTTAAATTTGTACACAAACACACTTAATATATAGTCCGTCCATTGGGAGGTCAATTTGGCAAATGGAACAAAAAGTCAAGTTGTCAAGAGATTCTTGGGATGTGTGTAAATAAATGCATGGTGCATTTCGTTACTTTTGCACATTTAATTATCTAATTAGGTAACGTTGCATCGGACAGCTGATGTTAAGGAAGTCCCAGCGAGTGACACTCCTTTTGTGTGTGTGTGTGATTGCTTGTACGTGTTCATCATCCCTTACATCTATTATTGTATAGATTTATTTTCCAAGAAGATTTGTTCAATAAAAAGTTCAGATCTGATCTATTATGGTATCAGAGTCTGGGTTTGTCATTCTCTGAGATTATTCTCATCGTCTAGATATTGGTCGATTGGGATTCGAGTGGGAGCAATGGTCGTAGAAGATGAAGGCTCCGTTTGGAAACATAGATTGAAAAGTAGATTTTAGAATAAAGCTCTTTTTAAGAGATTTTAGACCTTTGACTTTTTTGTGATCTTTTTTTTAATCAGGAATCAATATTTGGAAGGAGTTTAATGTTTGGTAGAAAAATTGCTTTTCAATTCAAAAAATCGATTCGACCAAAAAGCGTTCTTTTTGAGATTTTAAAAACACGGATTCGAGAGAGAAATTAAAAGGAATCCAGCTTTTGATTCCGCGGAATCCGACCCGTTTGGTTGCGCGTTTGGGGATTTTCGCTTTTCAAAAAGCGGAATCTGCCCAAACGCGTTACCAAACGGGGCCGAAGAGCTGAAAAGAAGCATTTGGTAAAGGTCAAATAACCCAGGCCCAATGATTTTGGCCATGTAAAAAATTCCTTGCAACAAGTTGTTCAACAAGTTTTTGAAGACATTGACCAAGGAATTCTTTCCATGAAATTAAAAAAAATGTAAATATCAACGATTTATTTTTGTTTGTTAAACAAATATAAAAATGAATTAAATAAAAAATGTAATAATTAAAAAATTCAAATTTTTTATATTTTTAACAAGGAAGGGTTTCCTCAGCAAAAATGGTGCAATTACTAATAAAATATTTTTATTAGTGAAACAAATGTAATAGTCCAACAAATTTAAATTTTTTATGCCTTAACTGACGAAAGGATTTCTTGGTGAAAGTGGTGCAATTCTTTTTAAGAATTTTATTAAGGAAAAAAGTCTTTAGTTAAGGTCAAATTGCTACCTGATTTTTTTTGTTTTACCAAGGACTTTGTCCCTTGTGAAAGATGACTTATTTCCCGCTGATAAATATATACAAGCACCAATGAAATTATTTTCTTCGGTAAATATTTCTGCCCTGTTTGGATAGCGGAATAAACGAGTATAAGGGTAGTATAAAGGTGGTATAAGAATGAATATGAAAAATAATTGTTTATTTGCAGGATATAACTTGGTATTACTAAGTCAGTTTAAACGAGTATAAAAGAGTATAACAATCCTAAATAACATCTAGGATAAGCTATACTCACTTTATCCTTCTCATTGGTGCACATGTCAAATCAATTTTTTACATCTTATCCCATCAAATCACTTATCAACACCTCTTATATATCAAAGGGCCTACATGTAAAATCAATTTTTTTACACTTTATTTATATTTTATTCTTTATCAACCAAACAACTCAACATTTATTCTTACGTTTCCCAATGACAATAAAAAAAACACAATCAAACATAAAATCTTTTATTCTTGTAGATTTATTATCTAGCATAGTTATCTATCCAGAATAACTCAATTCCACTATCCAAACGGGGTTCGTGATTGATTTTGTGCATGTGCGGTCCATCAGACTAAAATGCCCCATATGCGAACAGATATATGCGCCTGCTAAAGACTTGGTTTTATTAAAAAAAGATATTCAAAGAATGCTTCTTTTGTGCTTCTTCCTTCGGCCTCATCAACGACTGTGCTTCACCTTCCTCAACTAATAAAGTTTTCTTCTTCTTCTTCTTCTTCTTCTTTCATCAATGGCTTCTTCTTTCTTTCTCATATCTTCTTCAACGCCTTTCTCAGTTCTTATTCAGATCATCTTCGTCAACGGCTGCTTCTTCATCTTCATCAATGCTCTCTTTGCATCGACAATCCCTCTCTCTGCTCTTTCCCTTTCCCCTCGACATCACCTCGTCTTCCTCGACCAATTTGTTTTTTTTTTTTTTGAAAATGAAATTGGTGGATCTGTCACTTCTTTGATAAATCATAAGTAGTACAGTTCCTAGATTAAACAAAGGATAACACCCAAAAAAAAAAACGATATGAAGAAATAAAAAGCACTTTAAAGCCCTGTTAGGAGATCTAACTGGGCATCCAAATGCTCCTTACTTCTCCTCTTCTTCAGGACACAAAAAGAGCATTCTGTTCCACCTGAACGGAATGGGCGCCGGCACAGTAGCAACCCCATGTCGACATACTTCCCTTAGCGCCTTCCCAAATACCCTCCGGCGACACTGACGTCCCCACAAAAATCTTGTCATTCCTCCCTCTCCATATTGCCCACATGACCGCGGGAACAAGAGTTTGTAGAACTTTACTTCGGATGCTCCTATCCTCCCTCCGAGACAATCTGCAACCCAGCTCCCATAGTTGGTCGAGTGTGTCCGGGTTCCACGCTCGACCCACCACATGGCCGAGCTTACTCCACACCTCCCTCGCCATTGAGCATTCGCAAAACAGGTGACGTACGGTTTCCAGACTTTGTTCACACAATGGACATTCTGAATTCTCCCCAGGCCGCCAAATCGCACGGTACGCGCGTGTCAATAGCCTCTCATTGTAAGCCAGCCATAGGAAGAACCGCACCTTCGTTGGAACCTTGCAATTCCAAATCTGATGTGCTTTTCTAGCAACTCCCCCATTAAATGGTCGGTCCTCGACCCACCAAAGATACACAGAGTTGACATTAAAACCAGTTGAAGGTGTTAAAATCCATATGGGTGCATCCTCTTCTGCTTCCATGATGCGGAAATTTGTAATGACACAATATGGCTGAGTGTATTGAAGGAACTCCACATTCGACAGTCTCCTTTGTAAATGGAAAGTCCATCCTCCCCCGTGCTCCGAATCATTCCAAAATTCCCACACCATACCGTCCTTGTTACTTGCAATCTCAAAGAGTTCTGGATATACTGTCATGAGGGGCCCCGATCCGCACCAGTGAAAGGTCCAAAACCTTATCCGGTCTCCTTTCCCTAGTCTCCATCTAATAACTGACGAAAGTGGGGTTCCCACCCTATGAATCACCTTCCACACCTGCGAGGAGCATCTGCTTGGTTTAGGGAGTGGCAGGAACCGTTGTCTCCTGCCTTGAAGGCCTCCTGATACAACAGTTCTCCACATCGCATCCGGAGAATCGCTGAACTTCCACACCCATTTCGCAAGCAATGCTTTATTGAACTCGGCTAGATCTAGAACACCCAGCCCTCCTCGGTTTTTGCTAAGACACACCAAATTCCAGCTCATAAGACGAACTCTTCTTTGTCCCTGCCTCGAGCCACTCCACAAGAATCATCTTCTTAGTGTGTCCAATCGTTGTAGAATGGTCCGAGGAAGCTTGAAGATAGAAAGCATAAACACCGGGAGGTTGGACAGCACTGCTTGAAGCAGCACCAGCCTTCCCCCCGAGCTCAAAAGCCTCCCAGCCCATCCCTCCAATCTCCTTTTGAAGTGGTGCACTAGAGGAGCCCAATCTGCGTTAGCCAGTGGCCGAAGACTCAACGGAAGTCCTAGATACCTCGTAGGGAATGATTCCACTGGACAGGAGAAGCAATCCACAATCTGTCTCAGCGCCGAGTCCCCCATATGGATACCGAAGATAGCACTTTTGCTTAGATTAATACTCAAACCAGAGAGCCAACCAAACACTGTTACTACAAACATAACCCCTTCCACACATTGTTCTTCCCGTGGACACAAGATAGCCGTGTCATCTGCATAAAGAACATGGGTTAGATAGTACTCCGATCTGCCACACTGAAGTCCCCGAATCCACCTAGCATTCGCAGCCCAAGCAATCATCCTACTCAATGCATTGGAGACCATAATAAATAGGAAGGGGGACAAGGGGTCCCCTTGTCGAAGGCCTCTTCTTATCGGGAAGAACCCACAAGGAACTCCGTTGACGAGAATAGACGCCGAGGCCGTTGAAATGCAATCAAAGATAATTTTCACCCATCTATGGCCAAAACCATGGCTTAAGAGGAGCTGTCGTAAGAATGTCCAATTCACTTGGTCATAGGCTTTTTAAAAATCAAGTTTAAGCATAATCCCCTGTCTCTGTAGTTGCTGGAAACCCGAAATAGCTTCTTGAACTGCCAAAAAACCTTCTTGAAGAGATCTCCCCGGAACAAAAGCCGTTTGGTTTACTTCAATCAGAGAACCGATGATCAACTTCATTCGGTTGGCAAGTGCCTTTGTAACAAATTTGAAACAAGCATTGATCAAACTGATTGGCCGGAAGTCTGCAATTTCCTTTGCCCCCTGCTTTTTAGGAATCAGAGCTATGAACGTTGCATTAAGGCATCCTACCCCCTGTACTCCAGCATGAAATTCCGCAAACATTTCAAAAATATCCATTTTTACCACTTCCCAGAATTCTTGGAAGAACCGAGATGTAAATCCATCCGGGCCCGGGGATTTATCCCCTACTGAATCAAAAACTGCCCGTCTGATTTCCAATTCTGAGAAAGGTTCCTCCAACTTCAACTTCCACTCCTCTGTAAGGCTAGGCAGGTCGTCATCCACCCAATCCACCCTTTGTCCCCTAGGGGCCATCACCATCTCCCGAAAGTGATCCACCAATGTACCCTGTACCGCAGCCTCCGAAGTAATTCTGGTACCCTCCACCATCAAAGTGTTAATCTGATTAGCCCTCCGCCTTTGATTTGCAATCTTATGGAAAAAAGAGGTGTTATTATCTCCTTCTTTCAGCCAAATCGCCCTCGATCCCAATCGCCATTCCTCTTCTTCTTGTCCAAGTATGTGTTGCATCTCCCCTTTCAGACTAATCCGAGCTTCCCTCTCCACCTCTCCCATCAGTCCGGATTCTTCGATTGCATCATAAAGAGCAATATCTAAGGCCACCTTAGATTTGCGTTCCACCCGCTTTTGTTTGGCCTCACGACTCCACCCTTTAAGTGTATGCTTCAACCGTTTCAGCTTAAGATAAGCTTCTTTGCTCCCCGGATGCCGCTCATCGGGAGAATCCAAGAATTTGCCACTACCTCTCTGAATCCATCTACTTTCATCCACCAAGTTTCAAAACAAAACTGTGCATTACCCTGTCTAGCTGCACCCCCAGTCAACAACACCGGGCTGTGATCTGAGGTTACCCGAGGCAGACATCTGATTTGGCACAAAGGGAATGCTTCTTCCCACGCATTATCAACTAACACCCGATCCAGCCGAGCCAAAGACGGATGCTCTCGGAGGCTGCTCCAAGTATAAGCCTGTGACATCAAAGGCAGATCTAAAAGCCCTTCTGTCTCAATCCAGTCCGAGAACAATCTCATATCTCTTGATATTCCCCCACGTCTGTTTCTGTCCTCGATCCAACGGGTAACATTGAAGTCACCCATACAGCACCACGGACCTCCCCATTCTCGTTTTACTGCAGACAGTTCGTCCCACATATCTTCTCTAGCTGGTCCATCATGTGGTCCATATATCCTAGAACAGCTCCAAGTCCACCCAGATCTTGAGTCCTCGACCAATTTGTTGCTCTCGTCTCTTCTATCTGTTTTATTTTTATTCACTCGTTTTGCTCTGTCTGGCTCTCCAGCTGTGGTTTCTGTAGTTGAGGGAGACACATGTTCATGGGTGAAGTTGACACTATGACAGATACTTGATTTTTTTTAATGTTTTTTATTTTTTTCATTTATTTGGGTACTCGGGGAGTTATTGCATGTCTAGTGGATTTATATATTGTGTTGACGAAAGGGTGATCGAGTGTATCTTTAAATTTTTCAAGACACTTAATATGGACCATTATTTAATTAATATTGATATGTCATGATTTTTTTAAGAAGACTCATTATGTACCTAATTACATTGCATTTAATGTGAAAATCTAATACATGATTTTATATATAATTTAATCACTTGGCAGCTTAGTCCCAACAGTCATATAATAGTGTAAACATATTATCTTATTTTTAAGAATCATAGCTGTAAATTCAAATTTTATTAATAAAAAATTATAAAACTGCATATATTTCTGCATACCGCATATACTCTATATGATATCCTTATCGCACGCAAACGATATATCGCATATGCAAAAACTTGTTCCTACTATGAGGTTCATAAAAAAAAAATGATGAAGTTTGATGATATTGCTAACATTATGTTGATGAAGTCAACACTCGGGGATCATAAACCAATTATTTGATGAGACTTTGGGTTCAACCTTTAGCCCCCGTTTGGAACAAGGATAGATTTTATTCTAGGATATAGATTTATCCAAGCATAAGTGAGTATAAATAAGGATAAAGTGATTTTATGTTTTGTTGTGTTTTGAATTATTCTCGTTGGTAAATGTAAGAATAAATGTTTGGTTATTTGTGTAAAATGTGAATACCTAATGATAGTTGAATTGACATGTGATTTATAAGAGATGATGACAGTTGATTTGACAGTGGATCCACATATTCTTTGGGTGGAATAACCTATGATAACTTTTATTTTATGAGTTGATTGGAATTCATATACCATTTTATCAGGGTTTATTCTGGCATAATTTATCTGGGGTTATCCAGGGTAAACAAACATCCCAAAATACTTATCCGGGGTTATCCGGGGGTTATACTAATTCCAAACGGGGGCTTAATCCTGAGAAACGAGAAATAAATCAACAAGTGGGATCTTCAAGTAGTAGATCAGAATTTAAAAGAGTCCAACATGGGAAACATTGGCATAATTGATGTAATTGTGAAAAACATTTTGGAGTTGCTAACTCCCGTTTGGATCGAGCAATAAACAATTCTAGGGTTTATACCTATTCGAGGAACATATAACTTTGTCAATGTAACAAATGATTTTCCGTTTGACTGTGTTTTTTTTATTCTCATTGGAAAACGTAATAATAAAAGTTGAGTTGTTTGATTGATAAATGATAAAATGTGAATAAGGTGTAAAAAGTTGATTTAACATGTGGGCCCTATTGATGTATAAGAGATAGTGATAGGTGATTTGATGTGATGAGATGTAATTTTTTTTTATATAATGGTGGGCCCCACCTTCTATTAGAATAGATAAGATGGATATAAGCTTATCACATGGGTTACTTAGAATTGTTATACTCATTTAAACTAGCTTAGTAATACTAAGTTATAGTCGACAAATAAACAGTCATTTTTCCTATCCATTATTAATTATAACACCCTTATACCCCCTTAACCCTTGATCCAAACGGGTAAATGAATTATTATCCTTACTAAAGTAATTAATTTAGTTTTACATTTCTATCAATTTGATATGTATTTAAATATAAAAAAAAACATCTAGTATTTATTGTTGATAAAAAATGTGTCAGGCGAATTTTGTGAATGGGTTATTTTTAGTACTACTAAAATTTTAAAAATGTACTTGTAAATGAACATAGTATGTTGATATATCCGAAGCTTGTTGAAGTTGTCACGTGTTTTGTACATTGTCATAATTCAATGCTCCCCCATCAAAAAACCGTATCAAGGGACGCGGTGCCACCATATTGACCCCACACTACTTACCCCCTAAATGGTTTGGAACATAAGGCAAGAATAATGAAGAATATATAAAAATAACTTTAAAAATTGTTTGTTTTGATAATAGTTATGTCTGGATAAGCTAGGATAAGGTCTGATAACTTTTATTTGTGGAGCATGACACGTTTATCTGATAAGGAGCATTGATCTCACTCCAATCATACTCTTTGAATGACTCCTCTAATAATATTTTATTAATATTTTTTTAAAATTAATTATGTTTAAATTTTACAGTTATAAAAAATAACTTAATGATAATATTTTATTTTCTATATCATAACGGTCATATTTTAATGGCTTTTTTTTAACGGTCATATTTTAGCTTTTTTTTTAACGGTCATATTGTAATGGTCATATTATGACGGTCATATTATGACGGTCTTATTTTGATGACTATATCTTAACGGTCACATTTTAACGTCTATATTTTAATGTTAGATTATAAATAAATTCATATCATCTTTCATTCATCCACCCCAACTCAATTATCTCTCTACATTCTCCAAATAGTATTTATGGCTGGCAACCGTTTTCTCCATATGTTTCTTAAAGATGAACAAGATGCTAACGAGTATGAAATGTTATTAGCAATGACGGTAATTGAAGAACAACAACGGGCTAACGAGAGACGTACATCACATCATCTTGGTTCTCTTTTGGGCCACGCTGTCATTCAACGTGGTAGAGTTCAAGGTCACGAAAGACTTTATCGCGACTATTTTGTTGAAATACCTATATATTCTCCACATCTATTATGGAAGAAGTTTCGAGTGAATCAATCTCTTTTTTATCAGATTCAATATGCGGTGGAAAACCACAATCTTTATTTTGTTCAAAGAAGGGATGCTTGTTTAGTTGTCGATTTATCTTCACTTCAAAAGATTACTGCCGCTCTGATGATGCTTGCTTATGGAGTATCAGCAGATTATGTGGATGACTACGTGAGGATCGGTGAAAACACCTCCATAGAGAGTCTTAAAAGGTTTGTTAAAGCAGTTGTTGCAATGTTTAGTGATGAGTATTTGAGGCCACCAAACAATGCCGATATTACTAGATTGTTAGCGCTTGGCGAACAACATGGCTTTCCTGGAATGTTGGGGAGCATTGATTTTATGCATTGGAAATACAAAAATTGTCCAATTGCGTGACATGGGATGTATATTTCTCATGTTCATGAACCAACGATTATTCTGGAAGCGGTAGCTTCATATGATCTTTGGATATGGCATGCCTTCTTTGGGTTACCTCGATCTCTTAGCGACATTAACGTGTTAGACCGATCTTCTGTTTTGGCTGAGCTAACTGAAGGGTGTGCTCCTGCCATCAGGTATCCAATTAATGGTCACGAGTACACAATGGGTCATTACCTCGTTGATGGTATATACCCCTCATGGTCAACATTTGTAGAAAGAATTCCATCTTTACAAAGAAATAAGAGAAACCACTTTGCTGTAGCTCAAGAGTCGGTTCGGAAGGATGTCGAGCAAGCATTTGGGGTGCTTCAAGCACATTTTGCGATCATACGTGGACTAGCACGTTTTTGGGATCAAGAAACATTCAAAGATATTATGACAGAGTACATAATAAAGCATAATATGATCGTCAAGAATGAGCGACATGCAGACCAGTTCAACTTCAACTGATTCAATTGATGAAATTCCATCTGTGTCAATGTCTCATGAGCATACACCTAAATTACTTGAATTCATTCAAACCCATCAGTATTTCTCAACTTCAATCAGATCTTGTCGAGCACATGTGATATCTACATGGTGGAGATTAGAAAGTATTTTTAGTAGAGGTTTGGGTAAGGATTTTTAGGTGGTAAAAAGTTAAACTGGGACGATGCTTGGCTGTGACGCTTAGAGTGCTAGCTCGCGACCTCTTTATAGGCTGTCTACGTACCCCTGAGGGATCAAGCCACACGTAGTTCCAGACATTCTTCTGTAACCGTTTTGCCACTAAGTGATAGTGGGCTTCTTTCCAGGAAAACGTCCCTATTAATTACGATCCACGTCGACCCTTGATTACCTACGTTCTGTTGGTAGTGGGCCTTAAGTGCCAACGTGGAAGTTATAGCCGTTAGTGGTCTTCTGGCCGTTTCTCCATCTGCTCGGTGTCCCTTGGTGTACTCGCTTGTGCGTTACGTTTCTAAGTATGTCTGCGAGGAGTAAGGTCGACCGACCAAACCTCTGGTCTGGTCGTGCATTAAACTGCTCGTTATCGAGGAGTAGGGTCGACCAACCAGACCTAGTGTCTTGTCGTGCCATAGATTGCTCGTTACCGAGGAGTATGGTTGATCGACCATACCTGGTGTCTGGTCGTGTCTTATACTACTTGTGGTGACATTTATTCATGAGGTATTCGACCGTCTGATTAGATCCTTTAGTCTAATCGTGTCTACACCTCTAATGATGTCACATGAGGTTACCCATCTTGGATCGGGTCTTGTGGGCCCTAACTCAGATGGCTCATGTCCGTCTCATCGTGACACGTGTACTAACGTAGATTTTTATCTCCACAAATGCCCCCTCTCCTGTTCTTTTAAATTGTCGAGAGAGCTGGAGATATGAAAAAAATCATCCCGCATCCCTCCCTTTTCGGGGTCAAAGATCTATTCGCCTGTCTCCTCGGGATTCTCTAATCCATTAACGGCTGATCTGCTGAGTCAGTTTTAATGACATGTGGTCTTCCACAGTTTTCTCTTTGAAAATCCAAACGTCAGCGCCTCTTAGGTTTTTGTGAAACCCTTTTCGAGGCATTGATTGCACCTCAATATCTGCAGTGAATTATTGCTACCGTCATTCCGAAGCGTCTCCTCAACAGTATTTAAAGGTCGAATGGGAAGCGTTGTTCATCCCATCTCATCTTTTGTCTTCTCATACACCCATTGCCTCTGATCATTGAGAAAAACGCCATTACAACAGCCCTTCAAAGAGAATTGGGTATTTCCTCAGACTTCACGGTTAATGAGTTATCTGAGGATAAGGTCCTCACTCTTTTCCTTGACTCTGTCCTCCATCCGAGTTATTTTACAGATGGGGGTCTTTCTCTTCCTCTGCCATGCTTGGTGGCAGAGTTTCTTGACTTCTTCAACCTCCACTCTATCTTGGTCATCCTCAATGTGCACCACATCCTGATGTGCGTGTCACATTGGAGAAGAAGACAGAAGTTGAGTTGGGCCTGACGGAGATCTGGTAGATCTATCAGGTCAAGGGTTCGACCTCCGGGCGGTCTCCTTCCTTCTATATTGCTCGCCAGGCCCGGGCATCAGAACTAGTTCTCGACATGTCCCAGGGTGATATCCACGACTGGGAAAACCACTGAATCTTGGTTCGGGGACCTTGGATGCTAGATGGTTGGCATTCATCCCATCGCCACATGTGTCGTCCCCGTAAGCTGATGGTGGATGCCCCCAGGTCGGAGGTCGAGGAGGTGAAGATAGATGACATCTCTCGGGTAATGGAGTATTTGAACCGATCATGGTGGGAGCTGCTTGGAATGGAGGAACCACGACGTGCTCCACCTGTTGCCAGGTCTCCTGGCGATGTGGTTGAGCTAGCCGGTTGCCACGATTTGGTTCCTCCTCCATCGACTCCACACAATGGAGCGAGGCATAAAGGGGAACGATATCAAAGGACTTTATCTAATGTTACAATTGCCCATTAGAATTTATATACCAAACTATTTAACGGCATATAACACAAAAGTCGACCTTTATTAAAGGACATCAGCGATTCTATCAACTTAACAATTAAACCGGGAATGGATTAAACCCAAGGTGAAGTACATCATTTATAAAGGCATTGAGGTGAACATTTGCTCGGATCCATGGCTAGAGGGGGAAGGTCTTAACCATCATTTTGGGGGAAGGTTGGCACTTCTATTCAGTTTTTCCAAGGATGCCAAACTCAATTGGCTCATTACTTACGGCGTATAGGTTAAACCTTGAAGATGGCCGAATGATCTGGATGATCTATGGGAAACTAAATCAGATAGAGATTGGAGGCCACCAACCTGATGAATTAGTATGGGAACAGAGCAAATTTAGAGTTCTCAGTTTGTCTGAAGCGTGGAAAGAAGTCTGTTGTAGAGCTATCAAACAAAGTTGGACTAATTGGGTCTAGCAGCACCCACAGGTCTCCAAGCACTCGTTCACTTTGTGGTTGGCATGCTTGAATAAGCTTCCTCCTTTAGTTAGACTCTTTCAGAAGAACCTGGTTGCATCTCCTACTTGTGCATTATGCACAGCTTACCCTGAATCAAATCAACATTTGTTCTTTCAATGCCCTTTCTCTACACAAGTGTGGGGATATGTTCTCTCCAAAGCTGGTCTCCAAATGCGTCAAATCTCTTATGTTTCATTGAGATTGCTTGGTTGGAATTGACCTTCAAGGCTGAAGTTCCAAAGGCTATCTTTCAAGTGCTGATTACTGTTTCAGGTGGCACATTTGGTTAGAACACAACCGAAGAATCTTCAAAAGCAAAACTGCATCGAAGGATGAAATTGTCTCCCTTATCCTCAGGGATTCAAAGATTAAAATTAACCAATGTTCTCTCAAAGCTGTCATATCTCTTGAGTTGGATAGAATGAGAAGGGGACTCGATATCCAATTGCTCGAGCTCTCACTCCAATCACAAGAGGTGAGATGAGAAACACCACAAAGTGATTAAAACAAAGCTAACACTGATGGTTCTTTATCTGATGATAGAGCATGAATGATAGAGCATGATATGGACTGTTATTAGGGGACCACTTGGGCAACCTAATCATGGCTGAAGCTGCACGCACGAGGAAGTACTCCATCAACTTTCTTGAGCTCCTAGATATCAAATAGAGTATGAAATTAGCTCGATATTTGTGTACTCAAAACCTTTGGGTGGAGAATGACTCCAAGGTGGCCATTCACTGGGTGACCATGAGCAGAATAGTAGCATGGAGGGTTAGGCGTTTAACAAACTCCATACGAAAACTTGTTCAACATTCACCAACATTAAATTCACATACATACACAGGGAAGGAAACGCTGTTGTGGACTATCTTGCAAGATTCTAATCACAATTGGGAGTGACCAGGATTCCCCCCTTCTCAAGTGCACTATGAATTTCTAGGACTAATTGAGAGAGATCGCAGTGGGATTCCCTTTGTTCGTGAGAAGTTCAAGTTCAAGTACAATTTGGAAGGGGCTGCTTCCCTGTTCTATGTTTGTATGACTTCTCCTTAGATAGTTGATTGAATTTTTTAAGTTATTATTAGTTACCGCAAGTGCACGATCGTTATAGTAGTATAGATCTAGCAAATACATGTCAAACCCATAGAGAATTATTCAAATCAGATTATTAATTGATTTAACTAGTCAAACTTGAAAGAAAGATTGATGAATTTTTTTATTTTTTATTTTTTAAATATGAATATAAAAAGATAACTAGGGTTTTAGAATCCACCATGCAATACCAATTTAGGGATTATATTCAAATATGAAACTTCATCATATAACTCAATCAACATTGAATTTAATCAAATATCAATCAGAAAATAAATATTTACAATCAAATTAATTATTTCATAAAACCATAATTAAAATCAAAACAATCATCTCAATATTCACACATTAGGAAGAGAATAAGATATCAAAATAGTTAATCAAGTATACCCTATCAAACCCAAAACAAGAGATCCTTGAAGATGAATTTTTATTACAAACCATGATTTATGAAAACCCAATATAATGAATGATCCATCTCCCTTCCCTTTATAAAATTTACCAACTCAACATTAAACTTGTTAAGAAGAGCATAAAATATCAGAGAACTTGACCAAAGCATATTTTATCAAATCAAATACAAGAGATTTTTGAAGAAGATAATAAGAAATTCACATAAAAGGTTTCAAAAGAGAATTGAATGAGTGATTGATACTCAATAAAGCAAACAATATGAAGAATTCAAATCTAAATATGAAATCCTAAACTAGCATTGCATGATTTCATCTTCAACCCTAGTTGAAGATTTAGCTAGACATAATCAAACAAAAGAAAAGAAAAATAAAATAAACCACAATATATAAAAAAAATTGAAAATAAAAACACAAAAACTAATATAAAAATTCAGATCTAATAGAATATAAGAATATGAAAACAAAAACAAAAAGAAAACTCTTGAATCTTTCTCCTTTGGTTGTCCCTTTTGTAGATACCCTAATTTTGACCGTCCATAAAAAGAAATTTACTTCAAGTAATTTTAGGAAACAACCACTTTTGGACATTAAATAGAAAATAACCGTAGAAAAACCAAAACCGGAAACCCAAACCCAACACTTAGAAAGAAAAAAACCAAAAACCCTGGACAGGGGCGGCTACTTCTCGGCTACTTGGAAGTAGCCGCCCCATTCGGACGGCTAGTTTTAACTAGCCGCCCCCCTGACCGACTCCAAGCCGCTTCTCTAGAGGGGACATAAAGCAGCATTAAATGTTGATCATTACGGTGGATTGTGGCCTTTAGCAGCCCCATTTCGGCGGTTCACTCCTAGTGATCGACCCAAGCCACCGCTTATCAGATATATGACATTTGACAGGTCATGTGGGGGACGGCTACCCGAGAGTAGTCGTCCCATCCTGGGTGGCTAGTTTCTACTAGCTGCCCTTCATTTGGTCTCTAATAGAAGAACAAATGTTTAATGGGGGGTCAAATCAAATACCCTATTACTCAAAACATTCTATTACCCACTGCACACTCCTTTGCCTCTCTTTTCTATAAATAGAGGGGGTCCAAGGTATTTCTAATAAAAGACATGCTTGAGATCATTCCCAATCCACAATTATCCTCAATCCAACAATCCCCAAACCCACTCCCACTATTTAAAACCCTTTGAGAGAGAAACAGAGTTCCATTTGTGAGAGAATCCCATTTCCCTACACAAATCCATCCTCCCAATCCACTCTCCAAGATCCGGGTTAAACCATGTTTAACCTTTGCCGATGCCAAAACCCATTCCTACCCGAGTTCTGCTCAGGTCGACCCAGGCACCGAACGGCTAACCTAAACTAGCCGCCCCATACCTGACGGCTCAAACCCACTAGCCCCCCCATATCTACACCCCACTTGATTCAAGACTCCTCTAGCCAGCCCAGAAGAAAAATAGGATTACCAGTTTTTCACCTCTGTGTACGGTATATCCGTGGAGCGGAGACCCCACAAACTCCCCCACGTAGGCGATCAAATCCGACCCAACTTTTCCTGCTTTTCGAGAAAGCAGGTGGCGATCACACATACACCAGAATCCACTTGAGCCTGTAGATACCCCATTTTGACCAGTTTAGGGTCCAATTTACTTATTCCTAGCGATATCCAAATCAGTTCAATACTTGTTCCAAATACATTATTTTTCTACTTGCTATGATTTTACAAGTATATAACCCTATGTCATGCATCCATATATATATTTATGCATCACACACACACTCTTTCATGCCTCTCAGGCACACAAGTTACTAGCCATGCATATCTCTCATCCAAACTTATGACTTACTCATCAAAAATCATATACATACATGCATCCCCATACATATGACATCCAACACCACTTCTCATGTGACACTCCCACTTCTCACGTACACCATACCCATGCATCACTTCCACTAGTACACAAAAATGGTCATGCATAAGGTGAAAAATCAAACAAAGCATGGGTTTGATTTGAGAGGGGATGAGGTGTTCATTTTAAAAATATTTTCTTAGGGGCTAAGGAAAGGATGAGTGGTTGTGATTTATTTGAAGTACAAGGAAAAGGAGAAGTGATGGGATGATCATAGGATGGGATGGCTTAGTTTTCAATAATGGGGAGAGGTTGAAATAGTGAGTAAAGAATGGTTTTTCATGGACTATAAATAGGAGGTTTCGGATGGTTTCAAGCGGGGGAGTTTTGGGGGTTGTTTTGCAAGAAATCAAGGAATTAAAGGAGGGGTGTGTTTTGGTTTTTTATTGAAGAGGTGTCCGGGCTGTGTAAAAACAAAAAATGTGTGTGAGACATAGAGAGAGTGAGATAGATTAGTTGTGAGATAAAGAGAGAGAGAAGCTGAGTGTGAGTGAAGAGAAGAGAGGGTAAACGAGAGAGAACAGTGAATGAAAGAGAGAGAGATAGAAGAAGTTGATGTAGGAGCTCAAAAGAATAAAAACAGGGAGTGCTTGATTTTTATTTATTTTATTTAAATTTCATTTACATCATTTAGTTAGTGCATCAATATCAACCTATTTTTCATTGCATTTTAAAGGGGTAAAATCTTTTGGGGAGGGGTTAGTAAAATTATTACTAATCCCCTCCCCAAACAAACCAACGCGGTACGTTTTAGTGTTCATATTTAATTTCTTTTTTATTTTTTATTTTAGAATAATTACTACACTCTTTTTCTGACTGGATCTTAATCATTTTGTGTGAGGTACCTGAGCTTCACCGCGTTGCGTGGCCGGCTGCGTCAACATGAAGAGAGTCCACCATTTTTTGGCAAAGGCGAGTAATAGAAGAAATCCTCTTTTCTTGCTTTTGAGGAAAAGCAAGTGGTGATCACAACAGCGTCTTTGGGAGCGGTCGAGCGACCTTGGACGATCTTTCGAACGGCGATCCGGTGCGTCGCGTATGGACCGGAACCAAGTTCGAAAGAACCCGGATAACGACGACACCTTCCATTCCGTCATCAAAAATCCACATCGACAGAGCCGCTGTCGGGCGCCTCAACCAAGAACGACACCCCCACCCCCCTTCTAAGAGACGATCTGACCAAGCCCATCAAGGCGCGCACCAGATCCGAATCCCCGAAGAATCCCCACACACGCGATTTTTCAACACCGATAAATCTGGCGATCACGGTGGGACCTCCCTCGTTAAAATAACAAAAGGTAATCCTCTTCTGCTTCTTTTTACAAGCTTGACTAGAATGCCATCACCCCCTAGGAAAGTTAGAATTTCCCACCCCTCAATTCAGATCCTACTCTACTCTGCATTACAATATTTTTACTGATTTAAGCCGCACACTGCTGCGCACCACTTTACTGATTTAAGCACACATCTTTACTGCTTTAAGCCGCACATAGCTACACACCCCTTTTACTACTTTCATAAGCCGCACACAGCTGTGCACTCCTTTACTACTTTATTTACTACTTTCTATCTGCATCCATTCCCACCCTTAAATTGTTTCACACTCGCATCATTGAATCCCACCTAAAGGAGGAGATACAAGAGGAGAGAATCACCCAAGAGGGTCAAGCCACATAGTTTCTTAGCCATCTAGAGGAATGGATGGCAAGTTTAGGGTACTAGACACTGGAGGACATGTTCCATGACCTCACTGATTACCACTGATTCAAGACCCTGAGGTGGGAAATCCCCGCTGAAACCCCCAAGGCAACTCCCAGAACCCCAACACCCAGCTACTCGAGTGTTTTCACATTCGCCCCACCTTCCCCCGCAAATCCAATATTCCCAACCGTTTCTACCCAAGGCCCTTACTAGGCCACCCAAAACCTGGGACCGCTAAGCAGCCCTCCTAGGAGAGAAACGCTAGATGAAACCATCCAGAGAATCCTCTCTGAGACTGGTCCCTATGCCCCCAAACACATGTCTTTACACAACTCGAGACAAATTCCATCGGTATAACGGTCATGGACACCCATACGTTCACTTAACCGCTTTTTATCTAGACGCCCGACCGTTTCTAGATAACCAACCTCTGTTAGTATTTCTCTTCTAAAAATTATTGAAAGGATAAGCACTACAATGGCTCTCCACCCTCCCTATAGATAATTTGTCGAACTTCTCGACTGTAAGCGAGAAGTTCTTGGGCCGCTACGATTATCAGAGGATTAGGACCCCCTCTATTTCAGACCTAACCGTTGAACGAATGAGGCCTAGGGAGGAATTTGAATAGTACGTGTCTCGGTGGCGCACACTTGTCCACCGAACCGGCCTGCAACTCAGAGAGTGTCAAAAAATTGACATGATATTGCAGAATCTGAGTCCAGAACTTCGTACGAGCCTTTCGTACAGGGACTGCACTATGTACCAGCTTCTGATTGACCGCCATAACAAGATTTTTCGTTGTGCCACCCTAGTAGTCCATACCCAGTCCCCACCTATCAGCCATAGTGTTGGACAATCACCACGTAAGGTGCAAACCCCCACGGCAAAGGGATTACCCAAATATCAGCACCCAATTCATCCAGATATGCTCCGCCTCGGTAAGCTAATCAAAGTTTCAACCCTCGATCAGTACCCACCCCCTTACCGACACAACAAAATTTCGTATTTCAAAACTTTGTAAATCAGATCTTAGTAAAAGCAAACCCCCACGGTAGATAGATCCTATAACAAATATTGAAAAGCAAAAGCAATAACCTACTATACAACCCCTGATGGAAGAACCAGAAGACCTGCCTAGGATCATTCCAGGTGGCCTAATCCTTCCAGCACCTTCTCCAATACACCCAAACCCTATCAGACCCCTCCCCCTATACACAGAACAAATACCCGAGCCCATCCTAGTTCATCCCATGGCAACAAAGCCAGAGTTCTTCCTACCTGTCCCCCTACTCCACCAGGGACACAAGCCATTGTTCCCCGGCAACTATCCCAAAAGAAAATACACCGCTATTCCTCCCCCATCGACCTATGGGTCTCCAACACCTGAAATTATTGAATCTGTGGAATGTCCCAATAAGGATTCTGACGATGATGAAGGGTTTTTGGATGGAGAACTATTGAAACTCTTTTACCCATCCCCAATACAACCTGAATCCATCATCCAAGCCTTACAACCGATTAAATCTGAATATCCCTTGTCTATACCTGCTCAAGATCAAATCATATCAATGTCCGTCGAACCTACCCTGGTAGTCTCAGATGACTCACCTTCTGACTCATCAGTTTCTGAGACTGATCCAGATCCGGTTCAACCAATTGCACATGTCTTCAAACTAGAACCACTCATATTTAAAAATGCACAATTTGAGGGAGCAGTTGAGCCATCCCAACAGCCAGATCCACTTAACTTACCATCCCATCTGTTGAAGGAGCCTTCTCCCTCTGATTCCCCGCCATATCCAAATCAATTATTCCATATCTGTCCCACGAGCCCCTGATTACACCAGTAGATAAATCTTTACCCCCGCCAATATTAGGGCCTCAACATTATGGTGAACCATGCTCTCTTGCACCTGTCAAGTCAATAGTCACCCTTGTGACTTGCTTTTCCATATCTACATCATTATTGACTGACCCACCTCTGAGGAAAGAATCTCTTCCTGCTAAGGGTCTATGACAGACCAAGCGCCACTCACGCTTTCGACAGCATTTAGGCTTTGATATTCTGATCGATGCTGTCAGAATAGATGTTGAACAACAGGGGTTGAGAATGCATCAAACGCGCTTCAAAATAGAGGAGAACCAATACACAACCAATGATACATCAGAAAATTCAAGTATCATTCCCCTAAAGATCTTACAATTTGAGCCTCCATAGAGGACTCACCTTGCATCATCATTCCTGGAGGCTATCCTCCAGTGCTACATATACTATGTTTGACATACTTTACTATTTCCAAAACTTTACACGCTTTATAAAACAAAACAAAAAAAAAGATTTATTTTTAACCCCTTTACATGCTTTATAATACCAAAAATATATAACAAGAGATGAGAAAATATTAAGAGTTGCAGACCATGCCCAGGCCTACCAACGAAGGGTTGCAAGGGTGTTTGAAAAGAAGGTAATAGAAAGAAAATTTAAGGTTGGGGAGTTAGTGCTTAAGCAAATCATGCCATCAAGGGAGCCCCACCCAAAAGGAAAGCTACAACCCACATGGAAGGGACCCTATGTGATCTCCATGCTTACTCCAGGAATGCCTACTGCTTGGTAGATGTCGAAAGAGTCGAAGTCTCATGTTCGTGGAATGCACTTAATCTAAAGAAATTCCATGCATAAAATATATCAATACTTGAGAAATATTATTCTTTCTTCCTACAATCTCCACTGTTTGGCACCTGATGATAGAATTATAAGACTATCAAAGATAAACTCGTGTTTATATATCCACCAATCATGCCATTTCCTTCACACACGTATGACCTAAGAATCGATTTGCCTGATAGAAGAGAAATTTCCTACCATGTAGACTGGGACAATTTTAAAACCCCAAAGCAAACCCCCTTACTTTTGCCCTTACTTGCATTAACCCAAGGTCAAAATGAGGAATTATCTGGACCTAGCATATGTCCCAAAACTGGCTCTAGCATTATATAAACACTTCTAGAGGGGAAACACGAAAAGAATTGGGTAAAAAACAGTAGTCCCCCCTCAAAACATAAAAAATCAAGTAATGAGAGGCCAACAAAAGAAAAACAACACCCAAACAAAGGGTTAAACTCTCTACTTTAGCAGACAAAAATGCCTTTACGCACAGTATATGACAAACAACGGTTATACTAGAACGTCGGCATCACTACCGCGCCAGTAGAGAGAACAAAGGCGCAGCTCTCCGAGTCCCTCCTCTCTGCCAACGCCTCCAGATATGGGCGGTGGACGTGGAACGGCTCGATCAAAAAGAAGGAGTGGAAGCCCATCCATCCACCAGCTCCCTCTCTTCTCGATCCAAGACAGAATACCACTTCTTCGTCCCGTGCCACAAGGCCCGAATGCGGTTCGGTCACTGAAACGAAGAAAAAAAAGGGTTAGTCTCTTGAGATGGCTTTCAAAAGGTAAGAATTCTAAATCCAAACCATGCATATTAGGAACACCACGTACCAAATTAAAAGCATGGAATATAAGAGATTTACCTTCCTTTATTGCAAAAACTTTCCCATATGATCACATATTTTCACCCTCTTAAATTTCACTGTGGTCGTTACTCGCATACTTTCTTTTACCATTACCCACCATGCTTGCATACCCTTTCATGAACTCACCCAAACACACGAAGGACAATATAGACTCATGAAAATGCATACCCCCTCTTATCCCCACCATGATTAAATACATGTTATGATACGCCTTAAAACATCATATGCATGCAAAACCACCATGACATAACACCTACAAGCATGCTATGTTTTATTATTCCTCCCTTGGGTCTTCCTATGTGTAGCAAATATAGATACATGTATAAAAGATTGTCCCTCTCTTTAGAACCCATGCTCACATACACACACAATCCCACCGTGATTAATTTTCTACATACACATGACAAGCATGCCTATTAAACACATAATTATACACTATCACCTATTCAAGCTACAAATATTTAATTTACCAAACATGTACACAACATAAAGCTAAAGACAAGAGGGAAATGGAGACATATCGTGGCTCGTGTAGCCCCAGGAGCCTCCGCCTCAGCCTCGTCGGGATCATCCATCTTGTCTCCCTCCTCCTCATCCCCCTCCTCCTCAACTCCAGCCTCCTCGGCCTCCTTCGCACCAAAATCAACGGCCTTCTCGACCTCAACCTCAACACCCGCCCCCGCGACTCCTACGCCCACAACCATGGCCTCCTTAGCCTCCTCTCCAACACCCATACCCTCCTCCGTGCCCGCCGCTCCGGAAGCCAACTCCGCAAAAACGCCCATGGCTCTTCTCTCCTCCTCCACTGCCCTGGCCTCTATGGCTTCCCTATCCATCATACCCACAATGGCATCCAACGATGCTCTACACTCTCACTAACTCCCTCTACCTCCACTCCTTTGACCGTGCCCTCGGCCAGTCCTCCAACCTCCGGAACCACCTGCTCGACCACAGCCGGTCGATCCCCACGCCTTCTCTTGCGTGTATATCTGATAGTACTCCCCCCTACCTCTGAGGCAGCCCCCAAAGAAGCCCCGACATCTCCCCCGCGGCAACCAACGGTGTCTCCACCGTTTGGATCACCTCCTCCGCGGCCCTCCTCTATGACCCATCACTCCCCGACGAGCCCGACCCCAAGACAGCCCCTCTCTGCTCTCGGGAAGACCTGAGGCACTTCATCATTGAAGCCATCTTCTTCCACTTCATCATCTTCAAGACTTTCCAAGAAAATCGAAACCCCAAAGGAATCTAGGGCTTGGAAATCAAGAAGATAAGATGATACAGGGAGACATCTAACAAACCCAACCCAAGAGAATCAGGATTTTTTTGGTTTTGAATAGAGAAGAAGATAAGAGGGAAGAAAAAGAAAAAAAAACCGTTTTGAAAAGTGGAGAGAGAGAGAGACCTTATTCGGTTATAAGGGACCTAGTGATAGGGTGGCTACCCCGAGTAACCGCCCCTCCCAGTTTTTTCCAACTTTCACTTGAAATCCCTTTCCAACTTCTTTTCAATCCTAATTCCACGTTTTCTAAAAACAAACAGCCATGTATTGGTACACATCTCTCTAGAAGTTTTATCACATTTCCAGTACGTTCAAACTCGAATTTCTTCAGTTCTAGTTTCTTTCCAGAGTTTTTATCCTGCAGATGATCCATTCACCAACTCAAACATTTTACTTGCTTTCTATCGATGATATCCCCTCTTTGCTGAGCTACCCAAGCACACTACAGGCACGAAATAACTGACGCTGAGTTGCTGCGTCCACGATGGCTAAGAACCCCGATCGAGGGTTGGATCACTCACCATTTTACTTTTCCCACCTTCCACTTGGATCGTCTTTTCGGTTGAAAATTCTAGTCAAGACCTAGCCTCTAACAGTCTAAATCAACTCCTTGAACAGTATTGGTGGTGTGACCTAAACTTCTTGAAGGTTGGGCTGGACAAAATGAGGGTCTCTTTCCTTATCATCAATCGAAGTCTTTCTGTTTCACACAAAGACTCCGTCCGATGAGGGACAATTGTAGATACCCTAATTTTGACTGTCCATAAAATGAAAATTTACTTCAAGTAATATTAGGAAACAACCACTTTTGGACATTAAATAGAAAACGACCTCAAAATAATCAAAATCGGAAACCCTAATCCAACACTTAGAAAGAAAAAAAACCAAAATCCCTGGACAGGGGCGGCTACTTGGAAGTTGCCGCCCCATCCCGGGTGGCTAGTTTTAACTAGCCACTCCCCTAACCAACCCCAAGTCGCTTCCCTGGATGGGACATAAAGCAGCATTAAATGCTGATCATTACGGTGGATTGTGGCCTTTGGCCACCCCATTTCGGCCGGTTCCTCCTTGTGACCGACCAAGCCACCGCTTGTCAGAGATGGAACGTTTGACAGGTCATGATGGGGGTGGCTACCCGAGAGTAGCCGCCCCATCCTGGGCGGCTAGTTTCAACTAGCCGCCCTTCACCTGGTCTTTGACAAAAGAACAGAGGTTTAATGGGGGTCAAATCAAACACCCTATTACATAAAATGTTCTATTACGCACTGGACACTCCCTGCCTCTCTTTTACTATAAATAGAGGTGGTCCAAGACATTGTTGATGAAAAATGAATTTATGTTAGTGGTTTTGGTGAATGAGCTATTTTAGTACCACTGAAATTTTGATAATGAACTTGTATATAACCATTAAAAGTAAGTAAATATACCCGAAGCATGTTGAAGCTGTCGCATGCTGAGTACATTGTAAAGGTGTTGATGCATTCAACATGGAAAGTGCTATGTATAAGAAACTAATTGATGTATATGTTATTTGACCAAACCAGACATTCATCATGAAGTCGGAGTTGCTAGCATATTTATGGACAATCTAGGCAATGAGCATCTGGCAGCTATGAAATGGATCCCAATACCTAGAAGGCATCAAATTATGGTATTGTTATATGGAGGAACTAAGATCATCTTTCATGTTACATGATTCGGATCTCGCTAGAGATATTGACAGCAGTAAGAGCATGACTGGGTGTGTATTTACTTTGGATAGTCCAACAATTAGTTCGGTCTCACAATTATAGAAGCCGAGTTGTGGTAGCAGAGGAAGCATTCAAAATTTCTTGAAGGTGTTAGGAAATAAATTTGAAGATTGCGTACTATTTAGCTCTATAGTTAGAGTGTTAATTATCTCGTAAAGAACTCGATATTCATTCAAGAACGTAGCACATTGATATCAAGTAACATTTCATACGATCTCTTCTCGATTATGGGTGAACCAGGCTAGATAAAATTCATATGAATGAGAATCCTGTGGATATGTTAACCAAGATGGTTACAGTTGAGAAACTGGAAGCCTGTTAAGAATCTTTTAGTCGTCACTCTTAAAAGATCAATGTGATTCTCACACATAGCAAACAAGTCTTGGAATAAAAATAAGTTCTAAAGCAAAACAAAGTAGTTTTGTGGCACGCCTCAAGTGGGATATTGAGATAGTCAAGACATTAACTTTCAAAAGCGATGTTTGGTGGTCCTCAGTAACATCTGAGAATTTCGTCGCATTCTGACATAGTTTTATCAGTCGAGACAAAATTTCAACTAGAGTGTTCGAGTTACATGAAAGACTAGATGCCCCAAAGACAGTTAGGAGTACAATTTGATTCTGCCTCCATTTATAACTCATTTTCGTCAATCATAAATGAACCACCACTTCTCAAAACAAAAACTAAAAAGTGATCCTGCGTGACATGGAAGAAGATTTTTTTGTTATTTGAATCCAAACCACTTGATTTGACCATATGTCTTTGATTTATGACTTGTATCCTCTTGTAACCAGTAAAGGCTTGTAAAACCTTTGAAAAGTTAGTTGCTTGTAATATTTTTTGTTGCCAACATCTATAAACATTAGATTGATGTGTAAGAAAAAAGAAAGGATTGAGAAATAAATAACACACACACACACATGTTTTAAAATGATAAGATGGGATCACCATACCCCTCTTCCCTTAGGTCTCACTTCCATATGATTAAATGGTTTTAATCAAACGGTTAAAATAAATCATCCCATGAAATCACATATTTCCCCATGAATCGTGATCCCTTTTTTCTCCACATGATCTCTCCATTTTTCTGTTGTGATTTTTTTTTGAAAAATTTTCTCACCATCTGATCAAATGCACCCCAATTATATGGTGATTACAAGGTGACCACATATTAAAAGGAGTTAAGGTGTCGTGTTAGTGTTGGGCCCATTTTGAATGACCCATTTCTTGTTTGATCAAAAATTGTGTATTCTTTTTTCCCTTCCCAACACTTTAGTCTCACATCGGTTAAAACCACTTTGTTCTTTCACCTTATACATAGAGACAAACCATTCCATTGTTGAGATTTATTGGGCCAAACCCCTACACGCGAGCACACGAGGTCCAGCCCATCAACCCGTGGGCTTGGATTTCTATTAGAAAAACTAGTTAACCGGGTGGGTGCGCTCGCGCGTCGCGCCTACACACGAGGCGGGCCTGGCCGAATCGGGCTATGGGCCACACATGGGTGTGCCCGCATGCGTGTGCAGGGGGGGTGCAAATCCCTCTCCTCGGGCCATTCTGGGCCCTTTCCGCTGGCTCGAGCTTTACTCGTGTGCGTGCACGGATGCGCATAATTATTTTCAATTAATTGGTTGGTTAACTATTTTAATGTGCACGGTCAGTTTTCCCTCATTCACCATCAACAAAAATCACAAGTCCAAAGCCCTACAATCAGTGTTTTCTTCTGTTTTGGTTTTGCCTTTACAGAGGATTCTTCTCCACCTTCTTCGTTCTTTATCTCTAATCTAAGCATCTGAAAGGATCGCAGCTATTCACTGTAGTCTCCTTGTAGCTCGCACTCCGATGAGGCATAACACTGGTGGTCGTATCTCTCAGTGGTAGGAGCCGTTCAACCCTCTGCGTGAGAGGGGCCTTATTCACCGAGGACATAGCGTCTCTGCTCGCTTCCACCAAAATTGATATGCTTTTCTAATCCTCTATTATTTATTTGTAGAATATTTTGCTGTGTTTTCATATTGGTTTGAATATGTGGCTTTACTAGGTTTTTTGCATTGCCCTTGTCATCAAAAAATTTAACAGTTCGCACCATATCACCTCTCTCTCTCTCTATATATATATATATATAGAGAGAGAGAGAGAGGGAGATTTGTAAGGGATTTTTACTCCATTATTTTTCATTGGATTTATGATGTATTGAAGTATGGATATACCTTACATTGAGGAAATTATGTTTATTGCTCTCTTATTTCGTTATTTAATTTCTTATAGTCATTCATTTTTGTGGATCTATTATTATATAAATCAGTTCTTCGACAAAGGTTTGTTATGCAACAACCAGTTAAACGAAAATTTGATCTGTTTGTACATCATGATTGTATTTTGGAAAGACAACCAAATTAAGGAAGGGAGAAACAAATGGGTTATTAAAGTAGGTTAATGTACAGATATATGGAAACATAATAATATATTTCTGAATGTTAAGGTATTGTTTGTCAATTGAATTTGAAAATATTCTCTACAATGTTATAGAATTTCCTTTTTATTATTGTATTGTTTTATGAATATTACTCGTGTACCATTGAATTTGTATATGATTAATTGAATGTTTCTCATATACAAATGATGTTTTTACTTTTATTACAAATATAAAATATTATTTTAATTTTCAATTAATTAAAAATTAATATGAATATAAAACAATGCTTGATAAAATATTCTATTTGTAAACCTCTTCAAAAAAATAAAAATCTATTTGTATAATGAGGAACAGTCTCACCCACATGCTTTGATATTTTTTAAAAATTGTATGTTTTCTCAAAGGAAAATGTAAAAGTCAGTTTTTTTACCGTATAAAATACATACTACACATGTTTTTATTTTTTTAAAATAATACACAGTCTAAAGAGGTATAAGTTTTGATAAAAAAAAATGTATATCGCTCCATTTCGAGTTAAATTAACTCATTCTTGTAATAAGTGTAACAAGACATTTAACAAGGTATACACTTCATCCAAAGAGATATATATTCCACTTGATGGCTAATGATGTATATGAGGCTGCATTTGGGAATATAAAAATGATTATGTATAACAACACCCTTTATGAAATGTCATAATATATATATATATATATATAGGAGCCGATTAGGTGCGGTTTACGGTCGGTGCGGTGCGCGATCACGGGCCGTCGATCACGGGTCCATCGCATCGGACGGTCGGGTGCGATTCACGTCGACCGTTGGATGTGATGGACCCGCGATCGGACGACCCACGTCGTAAACCGCACCGACCGCATACCGCACGTAATCGCGACCATATATATATATATATATATATATATATATATATATATATATATATATATATATATATATATATATATACACACACGCGAGAGCGATTAGGTGCGGCGAACGGCGGGGCGGCCGCGACGTGGGCCGTTCGATCACGGGTCCATCGCATCCAACGGTCGACGTGAATCGCACCCGACCGTCCAATGCGATGGACCCGTGATCGACGGCCTGTGATCGACGCCACACCCGCCGTTCGCCGCACGTAATCACCCCTATATATATATATAGTTGAGTGATTGGGTGCGGCGGAACGGCAGTGCGGCCGCGACGTGGGCCGTTCGATCGCGGGTCCATCGCATCCGACGGTCGATGTGAATCGCACCCGACCGTCCGATGCAATGGACCCGTGATCGCTGCGTGCGGTCGTGCGGTCGGTGCGTCCGCGATCACGGGTCCATCGCATCGGACGGTCGGGTGCGAATCACGTCGACCGTTGGATGCGATGGACCCGCGATCGGACGGCCCACGATCGCGACCGCACGACCGCATATTATCATCTGCGTATATATATATATATATATATATATATTGCACTCACCTTCTCATATATAAAAATTTGCATGTGACAACATTATATTCATTCTATTGTGAACTGAGCTTCTTCAAAAAAATAAACATTCATTCTATTTTTTTGGCTAACCTAATGTGCAATTCACAGAGTTTAACAAAATTGATGGAAAATGTTAGATTCAACCCAGTTTTCAATTCCAAATATAGTTTTTATTTTTTTTAAGTAGTATACGTCATTTAATGAGGTATATAATTTTATAAAAAAAAATAGATACACACTAATGAATCACATGGAATCATGTATACAATGTGTAAAAAAAAATCTAATGACTATAAGCATTGTTACACCAAGTCCTTTTCACAATCCCAAATGCAGCTCGTTAGCTCCTCCACTCACTGTAAGGAAAGACATACTTCGTTTTTTTTTCATATTTTCTAAAAACAATATCATTTAATTCTTTAGAGTATATACTATACATTTTATAAAAGTACATGCTGATGATGTATATGATTTTTAAAAAAATAGAAATATTGAAGGAATGTGTTTGGAACTGTAATTGTGATTGAGTGTGACATTTTACAATGGAATATATATCTTTGAATACAAGTGAATAACGAGATACATGAGTCTGTAAATAAGATTGTAAAATGAACTGAATATAATATAATGTTGATCGCGGATTACCCTTGTTTACTCAAGAATATACCAAAACCAAACCAAAACCTTAAAACAAAAAAAGGGGTAAATTGTTCAAATACCCCTTGACCATCAGTCCTATTATTTTCGTCCTATATTTTTTTCCCGGATCTGTAGTTTGGTCCCATTTGTTTTTACCCTTGACTAGTACCACATCATACTTTAATATCTAAACTTCTCCCACCTTATTTTTTTGGTTTACAATCACATTATGTGCAATTACATAATATGTACGTTCAACTAGTTCTAGAAACTGTGTATATATTTACAGATGTATCATTCTGTATATATGAACTTTTCTTTTCCCTGCCTATCCATGCAATCTGTGGAGGATGATCAGCTGGTTCTCATGGCCCGCTACATGTAAGTGCAAAGATGAAAAAATAATGATTTTTGGGCCCCACTTTGTAGACCCCATTCCAAGCCCCATGAGGTAGCAAGATTGAAATCCCAATATACCCTTCAATGTAATTTGTGCTTTTCAACCATAAAAGATCCCTTAATTTTCAAGGCGGTTACGATTTGGTTTGTTTTTTTTTTTAAAAAAAAATCAATTCAATTTGATTAAAGGAATGGGGTTCATGTACCATAAGGATAGACGTTCTATGGCTGGTGAAACAAGTAATGGAGATAGATGTGCATCTATGTCCGACTCCAACATGAGACACCTATGCCAAATGATAGACGTTCTATAGTTGGCTCTTGTATTATTGTTATTTCACTTCTACCATCTGAGATGCATATATACTCTACAGCATCAAAGACAATTCCTTTCTCTATCCGTCATTTCTTGTTTTCTTTTCTTTTTTTGTTTCATCTATCAGTCATTTCGTTTGTAGGGAAATTATGAAGAAGATATAAAAACTCTTTCTCTTGAATTTCAAATGTATTATCCTTTCCTGTTAGGCTATTTCGATCTAAAGAAAACATTTTGATCTGAGTTGAGAATGTTCAATTTTTAACATTCATTTTTGAATCCTTATGTACATTTGTGAGATCAGATTTTTTAATATAAATTCAGATACATGTCCGCTGTATCTAGATTTTATATGCATTTTGTGTTTAAGTATGATTTGTATAATCGTTTATGTTGTTGTTAATATGTATAATTATGCATATTGAATTCTTCAACATATTTTAGTCTTGCGTAATCATTTTTCAACTCATATACATTTGTCGAATGTAAATTTTTTATTGACGATTCCAGATACACGTAATGTGTATCTGAATAATTCAGATATACGTCCATTGTATCTGGATTTTATATGCATTTTGTGTTTAGGTACGATTTGTATAATCATTTATGTTGTTGTTTATTTGTATAATTATGTATATATAAAATCCTTCAACATAATCTAGTCTTGCATGATCATTTTTCAACTCATATACATTTGTCTAATGTAATTTTTTTAATGACGATTCCAGATACACATAATGTATATCTGAATAATTTATCCAGCCCAATGTGTTGTATGTCATGTTTGTTCTGAAGATTTGATTAATGTGTATCTGAATAATATTTAATTATTTTTATCAAGTATATTTAAATATATTTATTAATCATATACATGTTTGTAAATCACTTTTCTCATATACAAAAATGAACAATATAAGATACCTCTGGCAATTGTATCTGTATCTGAAAAACTAATATAGGACTGTATCAAAATCTGTATATGTATCTGAGAAAACTAATATACTCATATGTATCTGAAACTCTAATATATTCTCTGTATTTGTAGTTGTATCTGAAAAAAAGTGATGGTAGAGGTCGGAGGAGGTGGAGGCCAGAAGAGGACTCGAAAGGTAGCCGATCCACCTCTCGTATGATAGAGGGCGACGAGAAGAATCCAAGGGTGGTAATGCCAGTCGCCGGAGATGAAGATGCCGGCCGAAATGAATTTTTGAAATGGTGGATGCCTTAGATTTTTCAAAGGAGAGAGGGCCAGGAGACGGTTATACAATCCCTATTAATGAGGGATTGTTGTTTTAGAGTAAAAAAACTCAAATATAAAGGAAGGATAGTATAGTCTTTCTCTTTTTAACTTTTTAAAAAGTTAAACAGGGAACCAATCAAGTAATGACACCTATTGAAGCTTCTCAATGGGGCTTAAATGTAGGGGCCCATGTAGCAAGACCCAAGATGAAATCATTAGTGAAGCGGATAAGTTTTTTCTTGTCCCCAACAATGATTTACATTATCACTTAGTGATTTTAGACATTGTAGATGAGTGTTTCGTGTCATGCAATTGGTGTTACATCATGTTCGTTATAAGAAACATCTGCTTGACTAGGTAATATAGATCAATGATCGTTGACTTATCTATTTTAATTAATAACGCTTTAAGAATGTATCTATAACTATTTTGTGTACATTGAATGTACTTATAGATGATAATGACAGAACTTACAATTTATGAATATATTGTAATGACAATGGGAATATATCAATAATAATTTTGTGTTTAACCATCTTTATGTACGTTGAACGCAATCTGTCGATAACTATTAAATATCTGTAACTATATTTATAATTTGTGTATGTATTACATTATATTTCTATATTTTGTATCTTTTCTGAAAATGGTATTTCAGGTATTATGAAAAGTGAGAGGAAAAAAAAATAACAGCATTGCAGGGGTAAAAGAAAAATAAATAAAGTTCAAGGTTAAAAAATAACAATTACGTTGTTGGTCAATGGGCATTTAAGCAAGGCACGTCGTGCCACCATATAGTCCCCACACTACTTACTACACATGACTAATAGTTACTTTGTGCATACTACGTTACTCGTGTATTTTACATAGGCCCCGTTTGGTGGAGGCGTTTGGGTGCAATGGGGTTGGTGGACACCGGAGGATGCAACTGCCCACAAAACAGGTTTCTCACGTTCGCGTTGGTAACCCAAAGAACTATCTTATATACATTTTAGCTCTTTTTTTGTGTTTCCCATCTCTCTGAAAATACGCTTTGCCCACCACTACCCCCCCACCCCACCCCGTGTTGTGAACTCGTAGAGGTACCCACCAACAATACAAACGGGCCCTTAGTTGACAACACACATCAATTTTTTTACTCTCTGTTTGAGTAGTGGAATAGATGAAGAATAGGTGGATGAATAATCCCAAAAATTTATTTGTTTGTAAAGAATAAATGAGTATAAATAGCTATATCAGAGTATATGAAAATAAGATGTAATTGATATTTCATGTCCCCGTGAACATGTGTTATTCCACTCAATCTATTGCTAGTTATCATGATCTGATGAATCTCTACGGGCCCGTTTGGATAGAGACATAAGCTATTCTGGGGTTTATACCTATTCTAGGAATTGTTGACTTTATCAGTAGAATAAGTGATTTTCTGTTTGGTTGTGTTTTAAATTATTCTCATTGGGAAACGTAATAATAAAGTGAATGTGTTTGGTTGATGAAGAATAAAATGTGAATAAAGTGTAAAAAGTTGATTTGACATGTGGGCCCCATTGATGTATAAGAGGTGTTGACAGGTGATTTGAAATGAAAAAAGAATAATAACAGTGGGACCCACTTATGATTGTTGTTGGAATAGGCTAATTCCATGGAAAATGAAGGATTACTATACCCCTTTATTATTTGTTATTCCAACATCCAAATACCACCTTATTCCCCTCACACAAACACCTTTTTTTCCCTATTCCCTACCTATTCTCACCTATTCCTTCCCTAACCCTCTACCCAAACAGGCCCTACAAGTTTATTCAATATCTAATAAATAAAAAAATTTCTATCTTCTTTGTAATATGATAGTTTTGTTATGTTAGTTGGAAAAAAGTGGTTGTTAATTATGATGGAACCTCTAGTGAGCTAAGCATCATCATTTGGCCTTAGGCCCGAAACCCCCCCCCCCCCCGACCCAGCCCCGTAAGGTCAAAACCCGGCCCGTTGTGAGGGCAGGCAGGACTAAAGACTGATTTTGGAGGCCCGGCCCGGCCCACGGGCCAGCCCAAATTGGGCCCGGCCCATAGGCCCATTGGTGATCACATGGGCGATGGGCAATTCAAACCAATTTTAATAGGGTTTTTTTGTTTTAAATCCCTATAAACATACATATTTAGATATCGATCCCTCATTTATTCATACTTTGGTTTTAGTCCCCAGATTTAAAAGATATGTTTCTTTTTAGTCCCTCCCAGGGACTTAAAAAAACCAAATAATTTAGGGATAGGTCTCTCCCATTGACTAAAACAAAAAAATATGGGCTTTAAAACCAAAATATAAAGAAGTGAGGGATCGATCATTAAATCCTATGAATTATGGTGACTTAAAAATAAAAAACTCATTTTAATAAATGGGAGGGAAAGTTTCACTCCCATGTTTAAATTAAAAGGGTTTAAAATAAAAGGGGAGGGATTGTCTCCCTCCCCATTTGAAATTAAATGAGGGACCCTCCCTCCCTCATATTAGAAAAAAATAAATGGGAGGGTCCCTCCCTCCCTCATTTAAAAATAAATAAATGGGAGGGTTCCTCTCTCATTTAAAAATGATGAAATGGGGGGCCAAGTGCCCCCTATCAGAGTATATGAAAATAAGATGTAATTGATATTTCATGTCCCCATGAACATGTGTTATTCCACTCAATTTATTGCTAGTTATCATGATCTGATGAATCTGTTCATGTTTATTCAATATCTAGTAAAAAAAAATTCTATCTTCTTTGTAATATGATAGCTTTGTTATGTTAGTTAGAAAAAAGTGGTCGTTAATTATGATGGAACCTCTAGTGAGCTAAGCATCATCATTTGGCCTTAGGCCCGAACCCCCCCCCCCCCCGACCCAGCCTCATAAGGTCAAAACCCGGCCCGTTGTGAGGGCAGGCAGGACTCAAGACTGCTTTTGGAGGCCCGGCCCGGCCCACGGGCCAGCCCAAATTGGGCCCTTTTGTAGGCCCGCCCACGAGCCCGGCCCATAGGCACGTTGGTGATCACATGGGCGATGGGCAATTCAAACCAATTTTAATAGGGTTTTTTTGTTTTAAATCTCTATAAACATACATATTTAGGGATCAATCCTTCATTTCTTCATACTTTGGTTTTAGTCCCCAGATTTAAAGGATATGTTCCTTTTTGGTCCCTCCCAGGGACTTAAAAGAAAACCAAATAATTTAGGGATAGGTCTCTCCCATGGATTAAAACAAAAAAATATGAGCTTTAAAACCAAAATATAAAGAAGTGAGGGATCGATTATTAAATCCTATGAATTATGGGAACTTAAAAATAAAAACTCATTTTAATAAATGGGAGGGAAAGTTTCCCTCCCATGTTTAAATTAAAAGGGTTTAAAATAAAAGGGGAGGGATTGTCTCCCTCCCCATTTGAAATTAAATGAGGGACCCTCCCTCCCTCATATTAGAAAAAAATAAATGGGAGGGTCCCTCCCTCCCTCATTTAAAAATAAATAAATGGGAGGGTCCCTCCCTCATTTAAAAATGAAATGGGGGCCAAGTGCCCCCCCCCCCCCCCATTAGAAGAGAATTGACAAGTCTCTAGTGTTGCAGAAACATATCAAGTCTCCACTTTAATAAAGTCTGCACGAGACTTTATTAAAAGTCCCTAACAATCTTTTTATCATAGACTTTGATAAGTTTATCTGTTCTAAAGTTCATAAGAGACTTTCTTAAGCTTTGCAGAGACAACGGTTTGATAACCTTTGTTTGTTTGTTTTTTTCAAATTGATAGTAGTGAGGGAGATGAATTATAGAGAATGGGTTAGGGGGCAACCTCACCTCCAAGTCTCCAACAGCAGGAAGGCCGTTGCACTGGAGGGATTTTTTTATTTTTTTAAATGGTTTGATGTTATTTATAAATAGATATTAAGTGAACCATTCATCTCATTCTCATTTATTTTTAATAAAAAATATCTTCTCTCAACCACATTTTCTACTTTCCAAATATTTGAAGAAGTTCTTTCAACTCTCAAGCTGTCAAGAAGTTTTCTTTGAAGCTTTCAACAAAGCTCTCCTTCAAGCTCTGAAGTCTCAACAAGCTCTCTCTCTAAATCTCTCAATAAGTTTTTTTTTTGTTAAATTGGTGCACATTTTCTATCTCTGATTTCTATTAGTATTTATCATTTAATTCTAGTAATTATTATGGGTAACAATTCAATAGATGATTCAACTGGTTCTCCTTTTGTACAATCTTCAAATCCATCATCTACTTCTACTAGTGCATTAGCATCATCATCTAGAAAAATTAAATCTCTTATTTGGGATTTGTTTGAATTAATTGAAACTATGAAAAATGGGAAAAAAATTCAAAAAATAAAATGTTGTTTGTGTAGTAAACTTTTAAGTGCATCAGCATCTCAAGGTACTAGTCATCTTAAGAGGCATAATGGAAAATACTTTGTAAAAAATAAAATTGATATTAGAGATCAAATGTTACTAAATAGAAATGCTAATGGTAATTTAACTTCATATAGTTATGATAAAGCATATGCACGTCTAGAAATAGTATATTACATAGTTAGATCTGAACGACCATTTACTTTTGTAAAAAAGCATGATTTTGCTCGAATTATATAAAGAGGTTTAGCTCCACAATATAAAGATTTTTCCTGCTTCTACTGCTATAAGAGATGTAATGAAACATTTTTTAGTTGAAAAAGAAAAATAAAAGATTTTTTTCAAAATTATGAAGGCAATATTTCTTTAATTTTGGATTTGTGGACATCTATTCAAAATATTAGTTTTTTATCTATAACCGCACATTATATAGATCAGGATTGGAAATTAAATAAAAGAATAATATCTATTAAAATGCTTGAAATCCCACATACTGGTTTAATAATAGCAAATGCAATGCATGAAGAATTAGTAAGTTGGGGTATTCAAAATATAAAAAAATTCAATCACCCTGGATAATGCTTCAAATAATGATTTAGCTAAAGATCATTTATTTAAAATGTTATTTGGCTTTATAACCAATTGAAATGATTTATTTCGTTTGCGTTGTTGTGCACATATTTTAAATTTAATTGTACAAGATGGTTTATCACTTTTATCACCTTCAATTAAAAAAATAAAAGATATAGTATGTAATATTAATTCTTCTCAAGGTAGACATGAACTATATATTAAATGTTGTAAGGATTTATCTATGAAAAGAAAAACATTAATAATGATATACCTCATAGATGGAATTTCACGTATAATCTTTTACAAATTGCTTGTAAATATAAAAGAGTTTAAATTTGTATGTTCAACAATTATTACATATTAGAAGTTGCAATTTATCTGTCACTGATAATTATGATTGGACAATACCTAAACTTATTACAGATTTTTTAGAAGTTTTTGAAAATTCTACAAAAATATTTTGGGGTGTGTATTATCCAACTTCTTCTCGAGTAAGTCCATAATTATTTTCTATTTCTTCAACATTTAAGCATTATTACAATTATATTTTTAATAATGTTGTACTTCTAATGATAACAAAATTTGATAAATATTGGGGAGCCGTACCTTTGATATATTCTTTTGTTATTATTGTAGATCTTAGATTAAAAATTGATGCATTAGAAGGATGGTTAGAAGTTATATATAATGATGATGATGATAAACTTCAAACTAATATTACTTTTGTAAAATCTAAATTATTTGAATTATATGAACATTATAAAACAATAGTGATTGAACAGTAAATATAATGTAGTTCTCAAGCTCATCATCCACCTCTCATATAGGACCTTTTGCTTTTCTTAAAAGTAGAAGACTATCATCTCTTCTACTTCTTCTTCTGCTGCTTCGGTTCATCTGACTTACACTATTATATTAACCAACCAATCATTGAAACATATGATGATGATGATGAATTTGATATTTTATCATGGTGGAAAATACAAGAATCAAGGTATCATGTACTTTCCATCATGGCACATGACATACTGACAGTTTCAGTTTCTATTGTTGCATCATAAGCTGCATTTAGTGCAGACGGTCATGTTGCATCAGAAACTATTGAAGCATTAATTTGCTTGAAGACTAAGATTTAACATATGAAAGAATGCAAGAAGCTGAACGAGAATCCCAACTTGCAGATGAATTGGCGAGTATGTGATTATCGAGACCTTCATGGATGGGTGACAGTTCTCTTGAAGAATAGACAGTCTTTGTTTTTAATAATTTTATGTAACTTTTATTTGAATTGAAGTTGAGTTATGCAAAAGATTGACATATATGTAGGTGCCAACCTAGTTGTGATATACATATCATGAAGTGATACAGTTTCTCAACGAATTAATTTATTTAATCTTTTATTTTAAAAAAATCTAATGGATGTAAACATTTTTTTCAATAAATATTTCTATAAAAAAAATATCATCACTATTAAAAAAAATATGTATTTATAAAGAGCTCTACTACACAAGCCCCACTATTGAGGCCTCATTCATAAGCCCTATGAGGTGTCATTATCTCATTGGTTGTTTGTTTGACTTTTAAAAAAGGTTAAGAATGCAAAATACAATATTACCCTCATTTAAAACCCACAATTTTCTCCCTCATTAAATCCATCTCCACCTTTCTCAAAAAACATATCAACATGTTCAATTCATTTCAAGAAACCAATTTTTTCAAAACTAATAAAACAAATAATCATTAATTACATTTATGAAAATAGAAACGAAATTCAAATTCTCTAGGATTTCTTAAAGAAAAACTAAAACACGAAATCATTCAAAAAACCCATTTCATCGAAAACACCAAAAAAGATCAAATTTTTGTTTGCGGCCTTTCATTCAACCAGAAAACAATGGCGATAAGAAATATTAAAAAAAATTAAAAAATTGTTTTTAATTTGTAATTTTTTTGTTCCAATCATCAGACAAAGTATTTGTGATGGATGGAAATTTTTTTCAATAAATGCAAAAAAAAACACAAATCACAATATAAAGTTAGAGTTCAAAATAAAATTCAGTTACATTTATAAAATATAATTAATTTTAACAATAAATTTCATTAAAAGTCAGTTACATTTATAAATGTAATTGACTTTGTTTATATAAAGCAATTAAAAGTCGGTTACATTTGTAAATGTAATTGACTTCGTTTATATAAAGCAATTAAAAGTTAATTACATTCCACAAAACTTTGAGATGTAATTGTTAAATAATTTAAAGATCAAATGTCCCAGATTTAAGCCTGTCAGATTTAACATCTGCACTAAATTTAATAAAAAATTTGTAATAAATGCAAAACAAACAAAAAAATAAAAGGTCGCACTTGAATCAACAAACATTGGAAATGACATCCAATCGTTCAATATGATTTCCAATCTGATCGGATGCTGAAAAGTTCAACAAAAAACAAATCAATGCTTGAAAAACCTTCAGTCTTCCGAAAAACAAATTAATTCTTGAAAAACTTCGAGTCATCCAAAAAACAAATCAATGCTTGAAAAACCTCCAAAACAACCTTCTGATCTGGTTCTATTTCTTAAAAATATGTTATGAAAGAGTTATAGAATTTAACTTTTGGCATCAAATTCAATAATAAAAATTGTAACAAATGCAAAACAAGGAATGTGACTTAAATACAAATTTTATTTTAGGTGAAAGAAAAAGAAGCAGTAGATGGACAGACAGATAGATCATGTATTTTTTTTCATCTTATAAAGCAAAAGAGAGAAGACTATTAATTATCAAAAATCATCGGATTTGATCCTCCAAACAAATTCAAAAAATCATGACACATGAGCCATTATAACCAACTCCTTGATTTGGGAGTAATTATTGAAAAAGATAGAAATGATAAAATAGGTATTAGCACTTGTATCACCTCACGGGGCTTGTAAATCATTATTGATTTATAAACAAGTCTCCCGTCCCACACCTTTTAAAAACAATACCATGAAAGACTCCAAGACATGTTTGCATGGGGATAATCAGACAATACATTAGATATTAATGATGGGATCATGTGAGAGGCTGGGAGGGTGTTTGTTTTTTGTTTAAAGTCAATTTTTTAATAACAAATATGTACCAGAAGGGGTAAAAAGAGAAGAAAGTAAGGGAGAGAGTATTTATTTTAATTTTAAAACAAATGGGGAGTTGGGGACGATCACACAATGCATTAAACATTAATGATGGAGAGGGTGTTTTTTTTTTTTTTTTTTAAATATGTACAGGTAAAAGAGAAGAAAGGTGAAAGGATGGGAGAGGGTGTTACAAATAGAGACAATCAGTGTATCAAACAATGGGAGAGGGTGTTTGTTTGTAGTTTATCGTTAAATTTATATATATATATATGTATACAACTCTTCTTTTTTTTTTGTGAAAGATATCACAATTAGGGACAATAAGACAATGCAATCTTTGCTTATGTTTTTTTTATAAAATAAAAATAAAAACATTTTTACAATTCCCACTTAGCTAAGAGACATCAGTAATTTCATGTGTTGCTATGTTAGTGTAATAATATCTTTGTAATATGGTATATTGCTTCAAGTTATAAAAGAAATATAAATTTAAATGTAAAACTCAACTTTTAAAATTAATTTTTGATTGATTTTAACATTAATATACAAATATATAACTTAAAATTAAAAATAATAAAATAAACATGTTTTAAATCTAGGCCCGCAGGCTCGCCCGTGATCCCAAATCCCAATCCCAGCCCGCCAGGCCCTGGCCCATGAACAGGGCCTGGATTTTTTACTCCGGGCCGGCCCAGCCCCTGCCCGCTGGCCAGACAGGCCTGCGAGCCTGGGACCTGTTTCAATGCTTAAGGGATCTGTACAAAAACCAATCTGGATTCTGCAACTGATGTCTCTGACCATGGAAAAGATTCTGTTTCATTTGTCATATTTTTATCATTCATAATTGAAGGTTAGTTTCCTCGTGTTTTTTTCAGGTCCAGGTCGTGCCATAAGTCCTTTTGAAGACAGCATGGATGACTCGGAGATTATGTCCTAAAAACCAACAGTTGAAGGTCTATAAAAGGTGTACATGTATGTTTTCAGGTCTTTCGTTATATATATAAATACTTCAATAGAACAAGAGCCACCACTCAGTCTCTACTTCGTATACACTTCAATCTGATGGGGTCAAAACACTTGGCGGTGAAGGTGGAGAAGGCCGAGATCGGAGAAGATGAAGAAGAAGAGCCGGTGAGCCCGACGGGCAAGTACTTCAACAGCTCCGCCCTCTCCGTGTGCATCCTCGCTGTGTTCGAGTCTGACGTCCCCATTGACGACTCCCAAATGTTGCCCCTCCTTGACACCCTCTTCTTGCCCATCAATCCTCGCTTCTCCTCCATCATGGTACATGCATCTCTCTCATTTTCATTCATGAACCAAAATCTTTTTTATAAGCAACTTAATAAAACTCACCCCCTTTCTTTCTCTATATCTTCTCACCCCAATCAGAATTATACTTCGAAATCAGAAATGAAATCGTGGTAGCTATTTCTATCATTTTTAAAAAAAACTTAATAAAACTCATATTCATAAAAAGCCCACTTTCTTTAGTTTTTTAAATAACACACTTTTTATATTAAAAGTTAAATTAAATTAAGCTCTTTGTTAAACATTTTCCTAGAACGTTTGAAAACATATTTAGTTTTGTTTTATTTATGTAAAAGAAAAAATCAATTGAAACATGTGTTTACAAATGGCTTCTGACAATATAATGGAGTTAGATCAAGGACGAGCGGGGAGTGCAACAATGGAGGAGGGTCAAAGTCAATCTTGCAGACCACGTCAAGGTCCCGGTCTTCCCTGCCGGACTCTCCCCTCTGGTCTACGACGAGCTCGTCCACGACTACATGTCGAAAGTCGGCACGGAGCGGCTCCCGGAGAGCCGTCCGTTGTGGGAGCTCCACATGTTCAAGTACCCCACTAGCCACGGCGAGGGCACGGTCATGTTCAAGCTCCACCACGCCCTCGGTGACGGCTACTCACTATTGAGCGCCCTCTTCTCCTGCGTCAAGAGGACCGATGATCCCTCCCTCCCCCTCACATTCCCGGGCAACAGCACCGCCGCCAAGACGGGTGGTGGCGGCGGCGGCGGCGGCGGCACTGGTTTGGTTTCGCTGGTGATGAACACGGTGAGGGACTTCGTTTGGGGCCTAGCGAAGAGCACGTTCCTCGGGGACGGGGTGAACCCGATAAGGTCCGGGATGGAGGGGATCGAGTTCAAGCCGGTTGAGATGTCGTTCGCGACGTTCTCGCTCGACGACATCCGGCAAGTCAAGGCCAGGATTGGTGGGGTGAGTTTTTTTTTGGGGGGCAATTAACAAAAATAGTATCATTAAAACGAATATTTACAAAAATAGCACTGGTCGGTGAATATTTGCAAACAATAGCACTGACACTGTTTTACAAAGGCTCCTTCATATTTGTATCCCCCATGATGAATGGCATGTTTACACTGGAGGCTCCATATATATATATGGAGCCTCCAGTGTTTTTCAATTTCAAATGGAGGCGCCATATATATACGGAGCCTCCAGTGTTTTTCAATTTCAAAGGGAGGCGCCATATATATATGGAGCCTCCAGTGTTTTTCAATTTCAAAGGGATGCGTCATATATATATGGAGCCTCCAATGTTAATATTCTACAACAGCCATGTATAAATAAGAACTTTTTTTTGCATTAGATAAATTTGCACATGTGCAGGGCGGATCCAAGACATTTTTTCTGAGTGAGCCGAATTAATCATTTCTTGATAACAATATCATTTTTTTTTTTTGGTAGACAAATGATGCACTTGAAATAAATAAATTAATTAAAAGATTAAGTAAAACAATACAAATTCATTAATACAAAAGCTAATAATCAAATACTATATTAAAAAAAAAGATACCAAGTAAAGAAATTCATAATCAAAGTTTAGTCGAGAGTAATTGAGAGAAATTAAAAAATATATATAATAAAACATCTACAAAACATATAATAAATCAAAAGAATTAAAGAATTTACAAATAAAATCAACTTCATTATATACTGTTTCGTGTTTGGTGAAGGGGGTGATTTATTCATTCCACATGTGTAGGTTTATCTAATGCAAAAACAAAAAGTTTGTATTTATACATGGCTGTTGTAGATTTTAATATTGGAGGCTCCATATATATATGATGCATCCCTTTTAAATTGAAAAACATTGGAGGCTTCGTATATATATGACGCCTCCCTTTGAAATTGAAAAACACTGGAGGCACCATATATATATGGAGTATGGAGCCTCCAGTGTAAAAATGTCATTCATCATGGGGGATACAAATATATGGCGCCTCCTTTGTAAAACAGTGTCAGTGCTATTTTTTACAAATATTCATCGACCAGTGCTATTTTTATAAATATTCATTTCAATGATGCTATTTTTGTTAATTATCTTTTTTTTTTTGCAATAGTTGTGCTTACATTTTAGTAATTTTCACAATGTACTTCCTCTCGCTCGACCACTGACACCGCCTCCACCAACTTCCCCGTAGTCTCCACTCCACTGTCCTCTGCTTCCTCCATGCTTGATCTTTCTCCTCCGTCTATGCATTTTATTGATTCCAATGTTTTAAAAATCAATCGTTCAATGATCCAGAATAATCACAGGGTGAAGGATCAATGGTTCAACCATATGAGATTTGAACTGTGACATAATTACAAAATAATAAATATATTAATTATCAACACTAAATAAAAAAAATTAAAATATTTTTAAAAAAAATTACACAAAATTTTTATTTAACATCATAATATGATTTTAGTATACAAAATCTAATTTTTTTTATTAGATTTCATATTTTATAAAGTAATTAATCACAATTTCTATTAATAAAGAACCGATCAGTTTAATCAACTCATGTCGTTCACAAAAATTGTCGATTCAATCGGTGGGTTGATTGTGTTTTATCAGTTTTTTACATCATTGGATTTTATGGGTAAATCGAACTAGAATTTAATGCAGGTAAAATTTTAACCAGTTCAATTAACCGGGTCAGTTTGGGTTTTAAAACACTTATTGATACATGGTGTAAATTAAGTATTATGACCAACTCTGTAAAGTCTTGATTGCAATCCTATTTTGTCATATCCTAGTTTTTATGGTGTAAAAGATAAATTATATCTTTTTATTTTATTAAATGATGTTTTCTTTTAAGTTTTATGAAAAGGGGTATACACAAGTCATTAGTACATCATTTGTATGATTACATATATTTTCGTGATGTGTACAGTTTACCAAAATATAAAATGTGTGGTTGTGTGCGAGATGCAGTCGGGAGTGTGTGTGGCATTATCTGTGAGTCACACACACTATAGAGAATTAAATTATTATGAGGTTAAAACTATTTTATTATAAATAAAAATAAATTAATTTTTTTTAGTTGTATCTTAAATTATTTTTGTTAGGAAACATAATAATAATAAAATAAATTTGTTTGAATAAAATGTGAATAAGTTATTGAGAAGAATTTATAAATGATAAAAAAATATAGCAATTGATTTAGAAGAGGTGATGACAATAGATTTGACAATACGCATACATATTCTTTTGAGTTTAATAACTTAGAATAACTTAATTTCAGGGATAGGCTTGAATTCATATACCACTTTATGCCAATTAATTCAAATATACAGATTCTCATTTATTCCAGCCTTCCAAACACTCAGTTTGACATTATTCCAACTAATACCCACTTATATATGTGAGCTCTGTTTCACACAGTCTTTTTTACAGTCTTAAATGCAGTCTCATATACCTTAACATGTTTGTAAATCAGACAGTGAATGACATCATCTGCGGAATAATATTCGCCGGTATCCAACTTTACATGCAAAGTGTCGGCGACGGATCAAAATCAGCTCAAGCAACGGCACTGGTATTACTCAACACAAGGTTCATTCATAACTATAAGAACCCGAAAGAGATGGCCAAACCTGATGCGGAATTCCCATGGGGGAACAGATTTGGGTTCCTACATGTCTCCGTCCCGACTCAAGACGGCCCCGAAAAGAATGACCCACTCAAAATCATTTCCAAGGTGAAGCGGCTCATGAATAGGAAGAAGAGCTCTCTTGAGGTTTTCCTCACTGCCCAACTCCTCGAGACCATGAGGAGATTTCGAGGTCAAGAGGTTGATATATATAATTTATGACCTGTTTGTTGCAAATATTCCTATAACCATTTAGTTATACATCTGAACTTGACCCGGTGACACAGGTGGCCGCGCGATACATCCATTCGACGTTGAAGAACACGAGTTTGTCCATATCGAATTTGATCGGTCCGAAGGAGAAGATGTCGCTCGCCGATCATCCTGTACGAAGCCTCCACTTCATGGTTGTTGGTGTCCCTCAGGTGACTTGATTAATGATACATGTTATGTTTTGTGACATAAAAGTACTTATGGTTCTAAATAGGTTTTTGTTGTTGTCTTGCTCATTGCAGAGCCTCGTAATAACTATGGTGAGCTACATGGGGAAATTGAAGGTGACAATGGGGACAGAGAAAGGTTTCATTGATGCTAAATTGCTAACAACATGCATGGAGAAGGCTTTTGAGAGGATATATGAAGCTGCACTTGAAGAGAAACCTTGAATTGTAGATTGAATTTGATTGCCTGAACTTATATATTTTCGTTATTTTTCCTATGTTTTTTTTTATTGTTAATCAAGATTTGTATTGCTGTATGGAAAGGAACTTTATAAAAGTACTATGGGCTTTTACAAAATGGAATTCAATTAGAAGGTCTTGGTGCATAAGAGGGAAGCCCGATCCAGGTTGGACTGCATCCCCATGCACTAAGCACACTTCCATTGAACCTAAATCAAAATATAACAAATTTCATATTATCAGTTTCTAGTGCGGGTATAAAGCACTCCATATTGATCTAGGGCAAGAGCACTGCCTAATTCAGACCATAGAGCAGACGGTAATATGATGGATTCTCCTCGGGCTGAACGGAAAGAGGCTAGGATATCCGCTGGTGCATTGCCTTCACAAAGAATATGTGATACCTTCCAATCAAGTAGATAGTCCAATCCTCATAGAATACTTTGGAGAAGCTGAATAGCACTCCACGGTCTGTTGCCTTTTCCTTTGATCCAGGAAATTTTTGTCTTAGAGTCCGACTCGATCCATAACTTGGAGCATCCAGAATTAATGGCTAACCAAATTTCAACTTCAATTGCCTTTAGTTCCAAGATATTGATAGAGGGGAGATCCGTATGACCTGCAAGACCTTGAAGAAAATTAGCATTCTCATCACGCAATAGAGCTCCATAACCTCCCCTGTCGTCGGATAGGGAGTCATCAGTGTTAAGCTTCAGCCATCCGTTGCACGGGGTAGACCATAGTACTTGAACAGAGGAAGTGGGCTTTTCAAAGACCTTGATATCATAAAATCGTGCAATAGAAAGGACTTCAGGAGATAAGATGGAGGGTAGGTGCAATGAGTTGAATCTTGCCTTGATTTGTATTCTGATCGCCTAAAGAACAATGGACTTGTGACTAGATTTTCTATTAAAAATCCTAATGTTTCTCTCCATCCAAATATGCCCAAAGATAGAGGTAATGATTGCCTGAAGTATGGATTTTTGCAAAGGTATCACTGCTGCAGAAGATAACCACTGGTAACACAGCATGAAAACGATAGAAAGATCCAACCAGCGTTGAAATCTTATAAGCTCCTTGAATCCACAAGGAAGAAAACCCAAAGGGAGATAATTTTATTAATTAATCAAAAGTTGTCCATTACAAAATATGGTAGCACTCATTATATAGACCACAAACATCAAATAAATATTCATAATGTTAATTATGACTCTACTAAAAATAGTAAAGACACAATTACAATGATAATTATTAAAATCTAATAAAATAAAATATAAGATCCTAAAAATCCTAAATTCCTAAATAAAATCGCATAAAAATTTATTTTAATAACAGATTTGAAATCAAATATTTTGCAATGATTTCTTTTCAAATATGTCCTACATCAGTCTCCTCTTCTTAAAAAAAATTCTTCCTCGAATTTAAGAAGAAAGGATCTTAGATAATCAGAAGGATGATATTTGATGTAATCAAATACACCAATAAGAGAGATTAAGACCTTTTCTTCCATCTTATTTGATGCATCTTTGTATTTGACCTTTGACAAGAGGAAAGACATCTTCTTGATTTTAAATTCATTCTCAATCAAATCGACCACTGTGGTAGTTACAATGTTGTTGTCGACGATCACATAAAAAACGCTCATGTTGATGTGGCATGTAGTCTGCAACACGAACATTTGCAAGGGCTTTTCTATCTCTAAATTCACTACTAAGGAATAAGAAAATGACTTCTCTTTTTCTCCTACAATAATCTTTTCAGATTCAACAGAGAGAACAACATCCTCCACTTCTTTATTTGCCCTGTCCTCATCAATTTCTGATTCAACTAGAGGTTGATCTGAGGGTCGGTCACTAGATTCTCCTGATTTTCTGGTGGACTTTCTTTGGTCTTCTCCATCGATCCATCAACTATATCTTTATTTAATGCAACATCTAGCGGGTTGATCATGGAAGAGCCTTTAGACATCTCGTGCACCCTTGATCTCTCCAGTTGTGATTCCACTTTTATGGCCGCAGAGATTGCTTCTGTCAAGCTGAAAATCTCATCTGAAGCAATACAATCTTGAACTGTAGACCTCAACCCTTTAAGATAACGGGCCACTCATCGCCATTTAGCTTCTACGAGGTTATACCGACCAGAAAATTTTAAAAATTCAGCGGTATAGTCAAATATGGAACGATTACCTTGGCGACAATTATGGTACAACTGGAGTAAATATTATTTATAATCTAGAGGAAGGAACTGATCCATGAGAAGTCGTCTCATCCTCCTCCATGTTCGAATAGGGGCTCTTCCTCATTGTTGTCTGGTCCTTTGAAGGTGATCCCACCAATTAGCGGCACTGCTCGTGAGTCGAAGCGCCACCAATCTGACCATCTCCTCTTCACGCATCTCCATTATCTCAAAGAATTTATCAATCTATAAGATCCAATCAAGGAACTCATCGATTGACAAATTACCGTTGAAATATGAGATGTCCACCTTTAAAAAATAGTTGTTGTAATATGTGTGTCGCCTTCTCGGCTGATAGTCGTACAGTTCACCCCTTTCATCATCCAAGTCATCCTCATAACTGGGTAGATAATGAGAATGTCGTCGAACACCATTATAAGCAACAGGTTGGCCTCGGGCGAATCCCTCGGCGCACATCCTGTCACACCCAAGTTGTCTGTTGTCGGTGTTGAGATTCACACAAGCCTTCACCTCACGAAGAGTCTGCCGCGTTTGTTGACGAAACTCTTCCCGAAGTGGTTGTTAGTCCTCCGGCAACAGCCGAAACAGCTCCTGCACCCCACGATCACCGTCAAAGGGATGGTTGTTTCCCGCACAGCTGTGTGTCATCAAAATCAGGCGAATCCTCGCTCTGATACCACCTAGCGCAGCGTAAAAATAATAGAAAGATCCAACTAGCGTTAAGATCTCAGAAGCTCCTTGAATCCACAAGGAAGAAAATCCAAAAGGGAGATAATTTTATTAATTGATCAAAAGTTGTCCATTACAAAATATGGTGGCACTCATTATATAGGTCACAAACATCAAATAAATATTCATAATGTTAATTATGATTCTACTAAAAATAGTAAAGACACAATTACAATGATAATTATTAAAATATAATAAAATAAAATATAAGATCCTAAAAATCATAAATTCCTAAATAAAATCTCATAAAAATTTATTTTGATAACAGATTTGAAATCAAATATTTTGCAATGATTTCTTTTCAAATTTATTGTGACTAGATTTTCCTTTAAAAATCCTAATGTTTCTCTCCATCCAAATATGCCCAAAGATAGAGGTAATGATTACCTGAAATATGGTTTTCTGCAAAGGTATCACTACTGCTGCAGAAGATAACCACTGGGGAAGCAGTGACATGGAGCGGGGAAGAAGTTTGGTAATACTCAACCATTTGAGGAGGTTATGCCATATAAATTTTGCATATGAGCAATTAATAAATAAATGATCTACATACTCATTTACAGAGTGGCATAGAAGGCATGAAGCATCAAGTAGAAGACCTTTTTTCTGAAGTCGAAGGCGCGTAGGGAGTTTGTTGTGAAAAGCGATCCACACACATACAGAATGCCTTCGTAGATGGAGAGGAAACCATATCCAAGCAGACCACAAAGTAGGAGCAGAAGGTCTTCGAACCGAATGCCATGTAGAGGAGAGTGTAAGAGACCCCGATTTGCTTGGAGGCCATATGAGGACATCTTCACCACGTCCCCCAACCTCCAATTCTTCCATTGCAGCCCATGTCGAGTTCAATAAAGTAGGCCACCTTGATGGTTTAACAGAATGCCATGCAGAGGAGAGTGTAAGAGACCCCGATTTGCTTGGAGGCCATATGAGGACATCTTCACCATGTCCCCCAACCTCCAATTCTTCTATTGCAGCCCATGTCGAGTCCAATAAAGTAGGCCACCTTGATGGTTTCATCCAACGGCCATTGTTGATCAAAATGCTGAGTGTGATGGAATTCGGAGGACCCCAAATATAAGAAATGCATCCAAGATAATGTTTGAGTCCGTGCCCATTTAGCCAAGGATGTAGGCTTAGGCCGAACCACATATTTCTTGTGTTCTTCGTGTGATTGTGTTCTGTTCTTGTGTATGATCTCGTATTTTATCGACGACTTCCGCGTATCCGTTTCACAACAACTGTTGAGAGTTCAATACAGGAAAACTCCATGAGAGAGTTTGTAAGGTTTTTTTGTATTTTGGATTATCTATTTTTCCCATGGATGTAAGCTTAAGCCGAACCACGTATTTTTGTGTTCTTCGTGTGATGGTGTTCCATTCTTGTATATGATCTCGTATTTTATTGATGGCTTCCACGAAATCATTTCTCAACAACTGGTATCAGAGCTTTAGGTTGCGACCTAGGAAGATATGATCTAAAGAACAATGAAATGACACAGGTTGACATTTGTGTAGACGTCAATGGAGAAAACCGGCAGTGTGGTGTCGGGTTCCATGCGAAAAAGAAAGATACACGAGGAGCCGTGTATTATTGAAAAAAAAAAGAAAAAGGGGGACATTAATGCATGGCTGATGTCATCGTGTTGGTTTCTTTGGAAGCCATGGCTGATTTATGGGATCTTTTATCAGCCGAGATGTGTGTGGCGCACGTGCACAAAGGAGGCTGCGGCATACATGGTGACGAGACAATGACACGGGTTGCGGGCCGAAAGCGCAGGTCACATGCGGAGGCACTTGCGAAGACGCGAGATGCGAGGCAACATGTGACGACGAGCGCGAAGTGGCCTTCGCGAGGCACGTAGTGTGGATGTTCAGTTCGTGCAAAGGAAGAAGATGGAACAATGCAACACAGAGATGACGTTCTAAACCCGAGTAGCGTCCCAGGTGGTTCAGGTAAAAAGTGAGTCCAGTTTCGGAGCTTGTGAGTGTGTTATGTGTTTGTTCAAGGTGGATTTCAGATCCTTCTTCAGAGACACAACACAGAGAATGCGTTTTGAAACCGGGTGGCGTTCTAGGTGGTTCAAATAAAAAGCGAGTCCAGGTTCAGAGCTTGCGAGCGTGTGGTGTATTTGTTCAAGGTAGAGTCCAGATCCTTTTTCAGAGATGCAACACAGAGAATGCGTTCTAAACCCGGGTGGCATCCTAGGTGTTTCAGGTAAAAAAATGAGTCCAGGTATTCGGAGCTCGCGAGTGTAGATACCCCAATATTGATCGTCCAGAGAAACAGAAATACTTCAAGTAACACCCGAAAATATCCCACATTTGAACATCTAGTAGAGAACCGAAATTCAGGAAATCGAAAACCTTAGCTCTAGCTCAAACCGGAAACCCTAACCCTAGCCCTAGCCCTAACCTAAACCCAAACCCTAGCCCTAGCCCTAACCGGAAACCCTAAACCCTAGCCCTAACCTAAACCCTAGCCATAGCCCTAACATAAACTCAAACCCTAACCCTAGCCATAAGCTAAAACCAGAAAACCAGAAACCCAAAAACTCTAAGTCCCTGGCAAGGGGCGGCTAGACCTAACTAACTGCCCCATACCAGGCGGCTAGTTAGCACTAGCTAGCCGCCCCCACTGGCCGACCTTGGACCAGTCCCCTAGATGGGACATAAAGCAGTATTAAATGCTAATCATTGCGGCGGGTGATGATCTTTAGCCTCCCTATCTTAGCCGGATCAACCCAAGTAACTGACCCAAGCCACGGCTTGTCAGAGATGGGACGTTTGACAGGTCATGATAGGGGTGGCTACCAGGAAGTAGCCGCCCTTCACCTGATCCTGACAGAAGAACCAGAGAATTAATGAGGGGTCTAATCACACACACTATTAGTAAAGCCACTCTTTTACCCCCTGGATATTCCCCTGCCTCTTTTTTACTATAAATAGAGGAGGTCCCAAGCCTTCAATCCATCATTCACAAATCAACATCCACAATCCAAAAGACACCAATACACAACCCACAATTTACATTCCCTTTCCCCACTAGAAATCCCGAAAGAGAGAGAGAGAGCCCCCCCCCCCTTTTGTGAGAGATACCCATTTTCCTACATAAAATACCTTCTCATTCCTCCCTCCAGAAACCCGGGCTAAACCTAGCTTAGCCTCTGTCCAAAACCAAACCCATTTCCTACCGAAGTTCTGCCCAAACCAGACCAGGCCCCGGACGGCTAAACCCTAGTAGCCGCCCCACACCAGACGGCTTGATCCCATTAGCCGCCCCCTATACACACCTCATTTGCACCCCTATGTCCCAAGACTCCTTTAGTCAAGCCCCAGAAGCATAATAGGATTATCTATTTTTCACCTCTGTGTACGGTATATCAGTGTCTCAGAGCGGAGACCCCACAAACTCCCCATATAGGTGATCAAATCCAACCCGACCTTTTCCTGCTTTTAGAAAAAGAAGGTGGCGATCACACAAACCCTGAAATCCTCTTGAGCCGCTATCGGGCGCCTCAATCAGGAACGACACCCCTCACCCTTCCGAGAAGACGATCCGACCGAGCCTGTCAGGGCATCCATCCGATCCGAATCCCCGAAGAACCCCCACACACGCACGTGCACCCGCGCACCGCCGGGATCCTTTCCGACAGCACCTACACCTCAGAGGCTTCCGACGATACCGATAAATCTGACGATCACGGTGGGACCTCCCTCGTGAAAAATAACAAAAGGTAATCCTCTTCTGCCCTCTTTTACAAGCTTGACTAGAATGCTATCAACCCTCTAGGAAGGTTAGAGTTTCCCACCCCTCGAATCAGTTCCTCCTCTAATTCACATCACAGCATCATTTACTGCTTTGTAAGCCGCACACCGCTGCGCAATCCTTTACTGCTTTGTAAGCCGCACACCGCTGCGCAATCCTTTACTGCTTTGTAAGCCGCACACCGATGCGCAATCCTTTACTGCTTTGTAAGCCACACACCGCTGCGCAATCCTTTACTGCTTTGTAAGCCGCACACCGCTGCGCAATCCTTTACTGCTTTGTAAGCCGCACACCGCTGCGCAATCCTTTACCGCTTTATTTACTGCTTTATATCTGCATTCATTCACTTGAACCATTTCACACACGTCATGGAATCCCGCATAGAGGAGATACTAGAGGAAAGAATCCACCAAGAGGTGCAAGAGGGTCAGGCCACACAATTCCTGACCCATCTAGAGGAAAAGATGGCCAGTCTAGGATACCAATCCATAGAGGACATGTTTCATGACCTCGCCGACTACCGCCAGGTCAAAACCCTAAGACAGGAGGCCCCTATCGAAACCCCTAAGGCAGTTCCCAAAACCCCGTTCACACCCAGTCACTCGGTCAACCCGAGCGTCTTTTCGTTCACTCCCCTTTCCCCCGCGAATCCAATATTCCCAGCCGTTTCCACCCCAGGCCCTTACCAGGCCACCCCAAACTCGGGACCGCTAGGCAGCCCTCCCAGGCGAGAAACACTGGATGAAACCATCCGGAGAATCCTCTCCGAGACCGGTCCCTCAGCCCCCAAACACATGTCTCTACATAACCTGAGACAAATCCCGTCAGTCCACCTACCGGAGGGATTCAAAATCCCCAAATTCTGTCGGTATAACGGTCGTGGAGACCCAGACATTCATTTAACTGCCTTTTATCTAGACGCACGCCTGTTTATAGATAATCAACCTCTGCTAGTCTTCCTCTTCCAGAAATCATTGGAAGGAGAAGCCCTACAATGGTTCTCCACCCTCCATGTAGATCACTTGTCGAATTTCTTGGCTGTAAGCGAGAAATTCTTGGGCCACTATGGTTACCAGAGGATTAGAACCCCCTCTATTTCAGATTTAACCGTGGAGAGAATGAGGCATAGGGAGGAATTTAAACAATACGTGTCTCGGTGGCGCATACTTGTCCACCGGACCGGCCTGCAACTCACAGAATGTCAAGAAATTGACATGATGTTACAGAGCCTGAGTCCAGAGCTTCGTACGAGCCTTTCGTATGCAGACTGTACTACGTATCAGCTTCTAATTGACCGCCACAACAGGATTTCCCGTTGTGCAGCCCCAGTAGTCCAAACCCAGTCCCCACCTATCAGCCATAGGGTTGAACAACCGCCTCGTAAGGCACAAACCCCCACGGTAGAGGGGATTATTACACAAGTATCAGTACTCTACCCAAACGGAGCACGAGTTCCTGATCGAGGAACGGCTCTGAGACAGTACACGTCCGGTTCATCCGGGTATGAGCCGCCTCGGCCAATCAACCAAAACTTCACTACTCGATCAGTACCCGTCCTCGTGCCGACACAACAAAACCCGGTAATCCAAAATTTCTCGGTCCAAAGTCCTGTAATCTCAAGACAAGGCCAGCCTAGGACCCATTTTTATTCCAGTTTCCTAAGAAGTCATAACCTAAATCCTAGGCATCCCACCCAAGATACTTATAATGAGGTCTTCCCTCCAACATCCTATGATCAGAGACAAATGGGAAAGAGGGACTCTTACCCTCCCCTCCCAGAAATACTAACTAGGATTTTTAGGGTACTAATGAACATAAATAATATCTCCCTCCCACCTGCTAAACCTCCACTCCCCGGGGCCAGCAGACTACGTTACTGTCAATACCACCAACAACATGGTCATACCGTAGAACAATGCATTGTTTTTCAGGATTTTATTTACAATTTAAATGATGACAGGCGCCTTGATTGGGCCATGATCAAAAGCCACTTAGACTAGGGCAATTCTTGAGCCTCCAAGCCACTTGGCATTTTTACTGACCCATTGCCAAGTCACAACCAAGCATCCACATCTGGAGCCCACATGGTAAACATGGTCAGAAGAGGGAGACAACCATCACCACAACCAAGCAGTTCACGAGACGTCACTGACGACAGTCCGTCCGAAGAATCCGAGGAGGAAGAGCAGAACGAGCCCTTCCAGCTGAACCTCAACAATCATGACCTTGCCATACTCTATGGCGAAGAAGGAGATGCAGTTCTCGCCCTTCCCGCGATCATCAACATCGAGTCCGACGAAAGCGGACTAGAAAACCCTGGAGGAGAAGAAGAAGAAGAGCCATTTGAGGAGATCCCCGAAGGAGCTAGCGAAGGACCCGAAGAAGGGGAATGTACGTCGGATGATCTGCATCCGGACGACAACGGGTCCTCCAAGAGTACCGACACTGTCAACGGCCCCCGCCGCCCAATGACCATTTCATTCACTGACCAAGACCTCCCGGATCCCAGACTGCGAGTCTACCCCCTACACATCCGCGGACGACTTCAAATGTTGTGGCTAAACAACATCTTCGTGGATCCAGGGTCAGGAATGAACATAATGACGTGCTCCACCTACCAAAAGATACCCGGACTAGGCTGTCCTCCTGTCCAACCGGCCCACCATACTATTCAATCTTTCAACCATACCGGGAAGACTCTCCACGGCCCCGGAACATTCGAGCTGTCCGTCGGCCCTCTTATCTGTGAAGTAGCCTGCTTCGTGGCCGACATCGACACAAGGTACGCATTGATGTTAGGGCGACCATGGTTAGACAGCATCCAAGCTATCTGTTCCCCCCGACACCAATGCCTTCGACTGCCTTTCTTGAGTCATATCCTGACAATCTGGGGAGAGGCGCTCCTCCAGTACGAAAATGAGAACAACTGGGCGATACATAATATGTTCACACTAGCCCTGCGACCGGGGAACGAGGATGAAGATGGTAGCCCATCTGGGTCCCCTTACGACAACAACTATCCCTCAGAAGAAACAGCCAGGACCCTGCATCCACCAAGCAATCTTACAGTGCCTAACTCGATCACCTTCCTCCCCCATGAAGTCACAAAAGCCGGAGCACGCTTTGCACCCCTCGCGATCACTGCCATACTCGGAGGGAGGGAATTCCGGCATATTCTCATCGATACGGGAGTAGAAACTAACGTTCTTACATATTCCGCCTACCAAAAGCTAGATGGCCGGGTTCCCAGACTGGAGCCCTCGGACGAATACATTTATGCCTTGACAGCACGCGCAAGAACGCTTGCGGACTGGTCACGCTCCCACTAAAGATCGGCCCGGTCTCCACCATCATCAACTGCATGGTAATGAACATTCAATCACCCCACCCTCTGATTGTTGGGAGGACATGGCTCAACAGCATTGAAGCCGTCTCATCCACCCGACACCAATGTCTTCGCTTCCCGTACCGCGGGAAAGTAGTATCCATATGGGGAGAAGCACGCTTTAACGAGACACGGGCCCGGAATTGGAGCATCTGTGTCATGCGCATCCGGCTAGAGGTGCTCGCATGTTAGCAGCCAGGCTCCACCGATGAAGAACTGCTCCATCAAGGGAGGCCCTTGAAGAGACTCAGGGAGGAAGAGTTCGGGAATAGGGGACCCCCACCGGACATCAGTCGGCCGCCCAAGCGAAGCCAACTCGAGGAAACAATACGAATCCAAGAACCAGGTACTGATCCCCGCGTAAGCTTTCACACCTGTACATATTTGTTTACAGCTTTTTCTAAAAAACCAAACTCTCAAAAAATATTTGTTTACCAGCTTTCGCTTTTATCACCCTGTACATATTTGTTTACAGCTTTTTCTAAAAAATCAAAATCAAAAAATATTTGTTTACCAGCTTTCACTTTCATCACCCTGTACATATTTGTTTACAGCTTTTTCTAAAAAACCAAAATCAAAAAATATTTGTTTACCAGCTTTCGCTTTCGTCACCCTATACATATTTGGTTACAGCCTTTTCTAAAAATCAAAAGATCAAAATATTTGTTCACTAGCTTTCATTTTCATCACCTTATACATATTTGTTTACCTGCTTTCCAAGAAGAAACCAAAATCCAAAAAATACATGCTATTCAGCTTTCATTCCCCAACTCTGAACATGTCTGTTTCCAGTTTTACTTCCACTCTTCTTTAAAAACAAACAAAAATGTTTTTCTAAAAAAAAATATTCTCCACACTCTCCTTCAAAACAAAAGTTTTACAAAACCGTATTTCCGTGCTTCCAAAACAAAAAAATAAAACACTTTCCCAAACTTTCTTTACTTGTTTACCAAAACAACGAAAATATTTGCAAACTACATTTCCACACTCTTCTTCACGACGAAAATGTTTTCTGAATCTGCGCTTCTTCAAAACTAAATATTTAACAAAACCATATTTCCATGATTTCCGCCAAAAACGTTTTACAAACTGTCTTTCCATACTTTCCATCTAAAAACAAAATTGTTTTTCAAACTTTATCTCCATTCCTTTTTCAAAAGTATATCTATCCGCCAACGCAGGCCCCTTTTTTAAAACCGTAAATATGCATCTGTCTCCACACTTTTGAAAACATAAAATATCAACAAAAAAATATACCAAAAGAGCGAACTACTAGACGAGAAAATATTAAGAGCGGTAGACCATGCCCAGGCCTACCAAAGAAGGGTGGCAAGGGCATTTGAAAAGAAGGTAATAAAAAGAAAATTTGAAATCGAGGAATTAGTACTTAAGCAAATCATGCCATCAAGACAGCTTCACCCAAGAGGGAAGTTGCAACCCACATGGGAGGGACCCTATGTTATCACCCATGCCTATTCGGGGAATGCCTACCACCTGGTAGATGCCGAAGGAGTCGAGGTTTCAGGTTCGTGGAGTGCACTTTATCTAAAGAAATTTCATGCATGAATAGCTTTCAATACTTGAGAATTATTATTCTTTCTTCCTGCGATTTCCAGAGTTTAGTACTTGATGATATAACTATATGACTCTCAAAGATAAACTCGTATCTATTTTAACACATCTCCGCCAAATCATGCCACTTCATTCACACACGTATAACTGGACGATCGATTTACCTGATGGAAGAGAAATTGCTTACCCCGTAGACTGGGACAATTTAAAACCCCCAAAGCAAAACCTCCCTTATTTCCGCCCCACTCTTATTAACCCTAGGTCAAAATGAGGAGTTACCTAGACCTAGTATATGTCCCAAAACTGGCTCTGGCACTATACAAACACTTCTAGAGGGGAAACACGAAAAGAACCGGGGTGAAAAACAGAAGAGCCCCCCCCCCCCCCACTCAAACCAAAAAAAAAAACAGGCAATGAGAGGCCAGCAAAAGAAAAATAACACCCAAGTGAACGGGTTAAACTCTCTATTTTAGCAGGCTTTCACGCCTTTACGCACGGTATACGCTAGACGACGGCTATATCAGTACAGATCCAAACAACGGACTGTACTTTCCACCTAAAATAAAGAAGTGATAAAAAGAAGAAAGCCAGAGGGACCTAGAAAGTAGGACATATGCTAGACTAGAACAATTATAAAATATTGTTCGAAAGGAAGATATTACTCTTATCCCATTCCCCCCCCCCCCTTTTAATTTTCGCAATGGGATTCAAAATTGGACTATATCTATCGGGAAAGGTAAAATTTCGACCAAAGGTAGATCATTTCCAGGTTTACAAATTACACACACTCACGTGAGTTCACTTAGAAACTTGTCTATCCAAAGGAAGCTTATCTAACTTGACTCCTGGTACACTCATGGATTTTTCAGCATGTTAGAATAATACAATCAAGCATTTGAGAAGCATGAACCTAGAAAAACCGGCACCTAAGGCCTATGCCTTTCAAATACAACCCTGGTTTGGACATAGGTGACCACAAGGGCTCCTCCACGGGGACTTGATTGTATCTTTTACTTCAAAAAGTCAAAAACGTTACCCACTCACGTAAAAAGCCATTGAAGAATTAAAATGCCCACTTATGCCACAATACTTACGCATAAGCTAGCATTTTCCTTTTCCAAAGCACCTAGGCATCCGATTTTCTTGAAATGCTAAAATTGACCCCCCAAACCAATGATAAGATTACCCCCACCTACACTCATTCTACGCCCTTCTGCACATGCTTGAGAGAAAATTGTCCCACTTTCACACGCACTTAAAAGTTTTTCGCCCACGCACTTGGAATCTCTTCCTTGCATACTAAAGCATGGTTTCCCACACTTTACTTTCTCGCATTATCTTTTCATTTACCTTACGATGGATTGTAGCCCTTGACAATTCAAGCAAGAAAGAGCTCGAAAGTCAGTGTAGGGGCGCAATCCGGACAGATTTGATACTTGGTCCATGGAAGGGATGTTTTTATAGGTCTCAAAGGTTGAAATGGTCACAAATGCTTTCAGCAGCAGCAGCAGACAGGAGCAGCAGAACCAGACTGCCCCAGGTAGGGGGCGGCTAGACCCGACTAGCCGCCTCCTTTTGGACGGCTAGTTCACACTAGCCGCCCCAATTCTTTGTTCCAGGTAAGCAATACGCCAGGCAGGGGGCGGCTAAACACAACTAGCCGCCCCCTACCTGCTACCCTGAAATCTGCTGTCAGTCCCATTTTTAATCAAGTCTTCAAGTCTCCAATACCTGTTAAGAACATTTCTTTCCAAAAATTGCATACACACATTTCATACGCATATACCTTCATAAAACCAAAATGAATACACCTCTAAAAACGACCATATCTCAAAATCATATGTCCATCCATGAATCAAACCCATAAAGGCCAAGATTCATTTACACACACATACATGTTCATGAGAATTTAGCTAACTACACCAAACCATGCATACAAACGGAAAATTATAAAATTGTCCCGCCAAGACCATAAACATAGATTATTTTCTAAAAAAACCTAAAAGAGTGCATAAAAGAGAGTCTTTATAAAAGAGTGAGGAAGAGACGTCCACCAAGAGCTCCAAAATTCCAAAGTCTTGAGCTATACTCCACCAGAATATCACCTGAGTCAAAACAAAAGGAGAAAAGCATGAATTCCTCGCATATATACCATTCTTCTACCTAAAATCAAGACACAAAAAAAAAGCTATACCTCGGCGTATCATCATCCGCTGGAGGCTGAGTAGGAGGAACATCCTGGCTTGGCTAAGAAGGGAGCGGCGGCTGAGGAGAGGACTGAACCTCTGGAGCAACAGGAGCGGCAGGAATCTGTCGAACCGAAGACGCGGCCCTCGCATATATCCCACGACTCCGAGACGCCGAAGGACAAGAAGCACGGCTGAAGGTGGCCCCAGTGGCCAAGGAAGCTGAGAGAGAATGGTCAGGCTCAAGCGGAAGAAGGTCAAGGTCCGCTTCGGTCATGGAGCCCCCTCCAACCAATTTCCCCCTCATAGTCGCCTCCCAGAGATGGACTTGCTGCATATCTCTATCTCTCCTCTCCAATCTCTGTCGGAGGCGACTCTCTGTCCCTCTAGACCGATCCTCGACAGCCCTCAACCTCTCCTCCAACTCCCGTGCCCTCGCCTCTGATGCCCTGAGCGCCTCCCGATCCCTATCCTCGGCCACCTGGAGAGAACGAACCAAGTCCCCCATCAAACCTCTGGGAACACCCGCCGAAGCCTCCAACTCCGACACCCTCATCGGGAGGGAGTCCCTCTCACGGCCTAGGGTAATGAAACCCTCCTCTCTCGAAGACACCATGGGCCTCAGTCGGTCCGCCTCCTCCTCAGCTCGAGAAGCTCTACCCCTCGCCTGGCCCAGCTCCATCCGTATGGCCGTCAATTCGCTCCGGGCCGCATCTAGCTCCCTCGTCAGCTCGAGCTCTCGCTCGGAAACCATGGAAGGAGGAGGGGCGGAAGAAGAAGAAGCACCATCGGCCCTCGCTCTCGACAGAGTATCCACCTGAGTCTCGAGGACCCGGACCTGGTCCTGCAAGCGTCTCCGTTGCACCCGCAACGCCTCTATCTGCTTGGCCCGCGCTTGGAGGTGCTCATTGACGGTCTTGAGCCTCTTCTCCATCTCATTCAACTCAACCTGCAAAAACAAATATCATTCAAAAAATATTCAGGCGAAGGAAAACAGAGAAGAAGAGAAGGATTTTTCAACTTACGTGAGCGTCCGGGATCTCCTCCTCCATCATCCCGATACCCGCATACTCCTGACGATACCAAGCCAGGTATTCGTCACTCGAAGTCACCTCAGGACAACGCTCCACCAAGACGCCTCTGCCCATCCATCCCGCCACATACGTAGCGTAATTCCTCGGGAGGTTAGTGTCCCGAGGAATCCCGGCCACCGGAATCGAGGGGAGCCGCGGCAGAGGATCGGGCACCCATTGATGATAGCCAAGCTGGCGGACGACCCGGCTGATCGCATGAAACACGACCTCGTTGAAGTAGATCAACCAGACGTCTCGCGCCAGAGCCTCGGGAACCTCCCCTAGATAAGGCCTCCACGTCATCTAAAAAACATCAAAGATAGGAAGAGCGTTTAGTCAAAAGAAAACCAAATACAAGCCAAGGAAACTCGAAGAAAAACTTATACCTCTTCCTCCGACAAGGCACGGAAGGCCTCCCGGAATTGGGCGAGGCGGTGCAAGCGGGAAGATCCCCGGGGTTCCCATCTCATAGCCCAAGGGAGGGCATGATCGAACGGTGCCAGAGTCGAGCGATCGATGGCGAAGTGCTCGTACCCGAAGATCTAGCAAAGCAAGAGGGAAATTATCATGATCAAAGTGAGCTAAAACAAGAAAAAAAGCATTTACCACTTACACATACCTGAAGAAATGGCGCGAAGCCACCAAGATTCTTTCCCCCGGCCCTCTTGACTTTCTTCGAGAGCTCCACAAAGAGATGGGCGAGCATCGCCGCTCCCCAGGCATAGCGTCACATGCCCTCCAGGTCCCTCATCAGCAAGAGAGAGTGAGAGGAAACCTTATCAGAGGCCGTCGAAAAGAGGACCCGGCCGAAGAAGTAAAGAAAGAACGCCCTCAACTCCCTCCGTGCCCTCTGTGGGCACGCGGCCGCCTCTCTCACCTCGATCATCGCCCGCCTCCTCTCGAAGCTAGCTGCAGCTTCGCCCTTCTGACGCTCTGTAAAAGAACCGAGGCCATACTGCCCCGAAAGCCTCCCCAAAGAGATCCGGTTCAGCGTCCGCTCCCTCTCCACGAACTCCCATTCCCCGATCAACTCTCGAAACAACCCCCTATAATCCGCAAGGGTGGCCGCAATCACCGCTTCCCCTGAGATCAGAAGGCCGGTGATCCGATGGACGTCCTCAAGGGTCGGTATAACGGCGCCAGTAGGGAGGATGAACGTACAACTCTCCGGGTCCCATCTCTCCGCCAATGCCTCCACATATGGGCGATGGACGTGGAACGGCTCAATCAGAAAGAAGGAACGGAAGCCCGCTCCGTCCACTAAACTCCTCTCCTCCTGCCCCAAGGCATCATACCACCGCTTCATCCCATGCCAAAGGGCCCGGATGCGATTCGGTCACTACAAAACAAACGAAAATAGGTTAGTCCAAAGCGATCGAGAGGTAAGGATCCAAGTCTAAACGAATTCATCTTCTAGTAACCATGCTTAGCACAATAAAACTCCTACACAGAAGCATGAAATATGAGACTTCATAAGAAAACTTACCTTCCTTTATTTGCGAAACATACCTATAAGATCACATGCTTTACCCTCTTACCCCACCGTGGTCATTACTCGTATATTTCCTTTTCAAATATACCACTTATCATGCTTAAATATACTTTCCACGAACTAAGCATATGAAGGAACTTAGACCCATAAACATGCATGCATATACTCCCTCTTATACTCCCTCTTACTCCACCATGGTCAAATACACGTAAAAACATGCTTTGAAGATTACATACATACAAAACCATCACATACAAGCATACCAAGCCATTCCCTTTCCTTTCCTTTATACGCATATAACGAACATGGATGTATGTATGAAGAATTATCTCCTTTTCTTTCTACAACCCGTACCCGTTCGCATGCTTACTATCCCACCGTGATTAACTTATACACAAGCATGCCTATTTAAAACACACATAATAAGAGTAAAATACACATATGCAACCTGTTCATACCGCCAAAACACATGCATATACACCAAAATAAAAGGCTAAAGACTAAAAGGTTAGGAACATACCACGGCACGTGTGGACCCAGGAGCGTCCACCTCGGCCTCGTCGGGATCGTCCATCCCATCGTCATCCCCCTCCTCTTCATTTTCCTCAAACACGGCCTCCTCGGCCTCAACCTCAGTACCCACACCGGTCTCTGCAGCCCCGGTGCTCGTACCCTCGGCCTCCTCGGCCTCACCCCTAACCTCTCCTGTCCCCTCCACTCTCCCCGCGCCGAAGATAAACTCCGCAAAAGCCCCCATAGCCCTACTTTCCTCCTCCTCAGCCTTGGCCTCTGTGGCCTCCCTGTCCAACATCCCAACAAGGGCATCCAACGACGCCCACACATCTTCACTAACCCCCTCGGCCCCTACTCCCCCGGTTGCACTCTCAATCAATCCCCCGACCCCCAAAACCACCTCCTCGACCACCGCCGGTCGATCCCCACGCCTCCTCTTACGTGTATACCCTATCATGCTACTCCCAACCTCCGTGGCAGCCCCCAAAGGCAAGTCTCCAACCTCACCCGCGCCGATGTCCGCCGGTGGCACCTCCGCAACACCCATAGCTTCCCCCACGACCTCGACCTCCGGCCTATCGCTCTTTGACGATGAAGAGCTCGGGCTACGCTCTCCATGAGCCACCCGTGGTCGTTTCCCCTCGGAGCAATCGCCTTCGACCTTGCCATCTTCCTCGGATTGAAAAGAAAAGGGAGAACCCAAAACTAGGGTTTTCAAATCAAGAGAGGAGGACGGATCTAGGTCGAAATGGAGGAAGAAAAGGCAAAAGGAATCAAGGTTTTCGGTTTAAAATGAAGAAGAAGAGAGGAGGGAAGTGTATCCGTTTTGAAACGTATGGAGAGAGAGAGATGGTCCCTTTTCGGTTATAAGGGACCCTGTCAGAAGGCGGCTACTCACGAGTAGCCGCCCCTCCCAATTTTTTACTTTCACTTAAAACCCCTTTCCAACCTCTTCTCAGCCCTGAATTTCAAGATTTCCATACCAAACAGCCATGTATTGGTTTATTTCCAGACACTACTTGATCAAACATGACTATCCTGAAGTTTTGCCACACTTTCAGTACCGTTCAAATTCGAATTTCTTCGGTTCTAGTTCTTTTCCACAGTTCTTATCCTTCAGATGATCCAATTCACCAAATCAACATTTACTTGCTTTCTGTCGGCGATATCCCCTCCTTGCTGAGTTTTCCCAAGCACGGGAATGATAGGCACGAGGAAATTGACGCTGGGCTGCTCCGCGCACGATAGCTAAGAACCCCGACCGCGGGTTGGATCACTCACCATTTACTTTTCCCCGCCTTCCACCTGGATCATCCTTTCGGTTAAAAATTTCTAAGTCAAGACCTAGCCTCTGACAGTCTAAATCAACTCCTCGAATAGTGCTGTTCGTGTTGGCATGACTTCTTGAAGGTCGGGCCAGCCAAAATAGGGGTCTCTTTCCTTATCATCGGTCCGATGAGGGACAATTGTAGATACCTCAATTTTGACCGTCCGAAGAGACAGAAATACTTCAAGTAGCACCCGAAAATATCCCACATTTGAACATCTAGTAGAGAACCGAAGTTCAGGAAACAGGAAACCCTAGCCCTAGCCCTAACCGGAAACCCTAACCCTAACCCTAAACCCTAGCCCTAACCTAAACCCTAGCCCTAGCCCTAACCTAAACCCAAACCCTATCCCTAGCCCTAGACCTAACCGGAAACCCTAAACCCTAGCCCTAACCTAAACCCTAGCCCTAGCCCTAACCTAAACCCAAACCCTAACCCTAGCCCTAAGCTAAAATCAGAAAACCAGAAACCCAAAAACCCTAAGTCCCTGGCAAGGGGCGGCTAGACCTAACTAACCGCCCCATACCAGGCGGCTAGTTAGCACTAGCCGCCCCCCTGGCCGACCTTGGACCAGTCCCCTGGATGGGACATAAAGCAGTATTAAATGTTGATCATTGCGGCGGGTAATGATCTTTAGCCGCCTTGTCTTAGCCGGATCAACTCAAGTAACCGACCCAAGCCACCGCTTGTCAGAGATGGCACGTTTGGCAGGTCATGATGGGGGCGGCTACCAAGAAGTAGCCGCCCTTCACCTGGTCCTGACAGAAGAACCAGAGAATTAATGAGGGGTCTAATCACACACACTATTAGTAAAGCCACTCTTTTACCCCCTGGATATTCCCCTGCCTCTTTTTTACTATAAATAGAGGAGGTCCCAAGCCTTCAATCCATCATCCACAAATCAACATCCACAATCCAAAAGACACCAATACACAACCCACAATTCACATTCCCTTTCCCCACTAGAAATCCCAAGAGAGAGAGAGAGAGCCCCCCTCCCCTTTTGTGAGAGAAATACCCATTTTCCTACATAAAATACCCTCTCATTCCTCCCTCCAGAAACCCGAGCTAAACCTAGCTTAGCCTCTGTCCAAAACCAAACCCATTTCCTACCGAAGTTCTGCCCAAACCAGACCAGGCCCCGGACGGCTAAACCCTAGTAGCCGCCCCTCACCGATGGTTTGATCCGATTAGCCACCCCACCCCCTATACACACCCCATTTGCACCCCTATGTCCCAAGACTCCTTTAGTCAAGCCCCGGAAGCAGAATAGGATTATCTATTTTTCACCTCTTTGTACGGTATATCCGTGTCTCAGAGCTGAGACCCCACAAATTCCCACGTAGGCGATCAAATCCAACCCGACCTTTTCCTGCTTTTAGAAAAAGCAGGTGGCGATCACATAAACCCTAGAATCCTCTTGAGCCTCTATCGGGTGCCTCAACCAGGAACGACAGCCCTCACCCTTCCGAGAAGACGATCTGACCGAGCCCGCCAGGGCACACATCCGATCCGAATCCCCAAAGAACCCCACACACGCACGCGCACCCGCGCACCGCCGGGATCCTTTCCGACAGCACCGACATCTCGGAGGCTTCCGACGATACCAACAGCTAGCGCATGGTGTAGTTTGTTCAAGGTGGAGTCTAGATGATCCTTCTTCAGAAATGCACATGGAGCATGTGATAGATTTACGTAATTATCAAGTCAAGATACTAACTTGAAGATGTAGCGATGCAGACTTCCAGAAGAAGAAAAAGTCTTCATCCAGGTGGAGTTGCAGAGCAAGCTAGGTGAAGACATCAACAGAAATCTTCAAGGGATTCGTGGAAGTCAGAGTTTACCGAATTCAAGCCAAGATGGAGATTGTTAGGATTATGTCTTGATCCGGTATATCAATATCGGATGGTCATGATAAAATCAAATTAGGGTGAGCACCTAATTGGTGCGATATAAAGTGAATCTTCTAAAATCAAGAAAACATATTTGTTTGTTAGAAGATTACTTAGAAAGGAAATAATTTATTCATATATATCCTCTTAGGGTTTCAGGGTAAAAATGGGTATGGCATAAAATGTAGAGATCCATATGAGAGAGATTGAGAGTTCAAGAGAGGGAAACTCCATGAGAGAGTTTGTAAGGCTTTTTTGTATTTTGGATTATCTGTTTTCACTCCGTGAATGTAGGCTTACGCCAAACCACGTATTTTTGTATTCTTCGTGTGATGGTGTTCCATTCTTATATATGATCTCATATTTTATTGATGGTTTCCGTGAAATCATTTCCCAACATAGTAGTTACTTTGTGCATACTTATATTGCTTGTGTCTTTTACTTTGGCCACGTTTGGAGGAGGTGTTTGGGTGCAATGGCCAGTGGGGTAGGTGGACAACACAAACAGGATTCCCGCATTCATATTACGCACTCACCGAGAGCCCCACCTCCAATACAAACAGGCCCTTAGTTTACAACACACATCAATTTTTTTTACTCCCTGTTTGAGTAGTGGAATAGATGAAAATTGGGTGGTGAATAATACCAAAAAACTTATTTGTTTGTAAGGAAAAAATGAACATGTGTTATTCCACTCAATCTATTTGAGGTATGAGAGAATCCATATTCTGTGGTCTCAATAACTTTCGAGAGGACAAGTTAGGGTTTGGGTTTGGCGACTTTCATCTCCATCTCGGGAGATATGGAGCCGCCAGCCAACCTGGCTCCGGATCCTCCTCCTTTGATACCCCCTGCTTCTGACACTCTGACTTCGGCACAGCCCCTGTTTCGCATCCACCGGAGGTCATAATGCCTACTCCCCCAAAAGGAGGTTCTATTGACAGCATCTTCTTGTCTCTCATGGGGAAAACCTCATCTAAAGCAGGGGTCAACATTGGGAGCTCGGATCCTCCCCTCCCCATAAAGACTCCTCCAGCTTCTTTGATGAAACCCTATGGACTCTCGGCAAATGCCGACCGTGCCTCTGTCAAAGGAAAATCAATCCAGCATGGTGAATCCTCTCATCAGCCAACTGTAGGTGGAAAATATTCCCAACTAAGACGGAAGGATCATAGAAGCAAGCGTGAGATCCCCTTTCCTCCAACCAAGATTGCTACAGAAAACCGAAGCTGGGCTCAGCTCTTTCCAACTATAGTCAAAGACAGCACCAACAAGGAGCTCATCTTTATCGAGCCAGATGTACAGGATGGAGAACCGATGGTTCCAATCGAAGAGTCTGATCTCTCAGCAATGGTCGAACACTGGAAGTACTCTCTCATGGGGTACGTCATAGGTAAAAAGCCCTATTACAAATCCTTCATTGATTATTTATATCGAATTTGGAAACCCAAAGGTAGCTTTGAAATTCTGATGCGTGAGGAGGATTCTTTGTGGTTTGTTTCTCCAATGAAGACGACATGAAAGTAGTAATAGAAGGAGGTCCCTGGTTGATGGAGGGCCGCCCTATAGTGCTTCGTAAATGGCATAGAGGAATGAAAATGGAAATGGAACATTTGGAGACAATTCCAATATGGATCTGGCTTCCCCAACTTCCACTACACCTATGGAGCAAAAGAATGATCAGTAAACTCACAAGTGTGGTGGGCACCCCTTTATACATGGACTCGGCTACGGCCAACTGTTCTTGAATTGAATATGCGTGGGTCTGCGTAGAAATTTCAACAAAATCTACCTTACCGGACACCATCCGGATCAAAGAAGATGGTATTCTAAAGGAAATTCATGTTGAGTACGAGTGGAAACCTGTCCCCTGCAAATCTTGCAATACATTTGGACATTCCGATCTGCAATGCCCGTTGACAAATGGTCCACCTCCTAAGGATATGGTCTCCAATCCATCTCATACTGTCCAGCCTTCTATATCCTCTAAGGGGACCAGTCATACTAAATGGGTTGTTGTTAAAGGACCCAAATTCAGCACCTCCGTTCTTGCTTTCCAACCTAATCAGGATAACCCTTTCCATCTACTATCAAATGTGGACGAGGAAACTGAGGCAACCAGCTCAATTTTGTAGGATGAACAAACTGTTGATCCTCAGCCTAAGCACACAAAAGATGCTCCTCAATCAGATCATGATGTTGACTCCCAATCTAAACTCATTGAAATCGAATCCGGTAGAGAGTCTGGCCATCAAGATACCTCTCAACCAAAACACAGCAAGGATGCTTCTCTAGTTGTTCCACAGGCTGAATCCCTGAAGGAGGTAACCCAGTCCAAGATTATTAAGGAATTTCCTCAATCCAAACAATAGAGTGGAACTTTACAAGTCGAGCAAAGGGATGTCCAAGTGAAACATCCTCTGAAGGAGCATAATTCTCTAGCTAAGGAGGAGACCACTTCTGGTTTCATAATAGACTTGTCGGACAATCCTCGTAGTCGCTCTGATATCCATCGTAGCAAGGGGGAGGGACACGATGGGAATTCTGCTCTTCCTCTAAATCTTCCAAAATCTCATACTACTAGATCTGGTGGATCAAACCAGAGTGGAGTGGAACAGTCTATCTCCAGAAGCAAAAGGAAAGGAAGACATCCGAAGAACCATATCCCGGATCCTCATCCGAAGAAGCCTTCAAAAAATGTTGCCTCCTGGGTCACTCAGGGGGAGGTTACCTCCTCTCAGGCTTAACATTCCCATTTATTGGGATGTGTGGTATTCTTTCTCCCATATCTATCACTGTTCTAATGTCCTATATATTTTGGAATATTCGAGGAGTTAAAGGACCTGAAAAGCACCGAGATTTAAAAGCTTTTCTTAATTATCATAAACCTCATTTTGTTAGTCTTGTTGAAACAAAATTGGATTAGCCATCTCTACTAATCTTAAAAAATAAATTGGGTTTCTTCCCTTCTTCCCACTTGGCTCCCGAAGCTCTCATTTGCCTTCTTTGGCATCCGGACCAGCTTGATGTTCATATTTTGCAGTCAACCCGCCAGTATATCCATTGCTCTGCACTTAATAAGCAAACTAATGAGTGTATTCTCATCACATCAGTCTATGCCTCGAACAGCAGCGCAGACCGAATTGTATTGTGGGACTCTATCAAACAGCTCTCCTCCTCCGTTGGGAACACAAATTGGATTGTCGGGGGTGACTTCAACGAAGTACATTATGGCAGTGAAAAGGTTGGTGGCCAACTAGTCCATTCCAGGTGTCTATGCAAGTTCAACTCTTGTGTTTTCCACTCAGGCATCGAAGATTTGAAATCCATCGGTCATACTCTATCATGGAACCGCCAAGACTCCCGTATCATGTGTCGTCTTGACCGTGTAATGGATAATCAATCATTCATCTCCGCTCACCCACATTCTGTAGTCGAATACCTTTCTCCTGGTATTTTGGATCATTCCCCTATGAAGGTAATCAGTGAACCCTCTTTACCCTCTGGTCCAAGACCCTTTAAATACTTTGAATCTTGAGAATCGGCTCTCTCCTTTCATTCTACTGAACAGGAAGCTTGGAAGACACAATATGAGGGTGATCCAATGTTCAAGATTGTAAAAAAGCTGGCCAACACAAAGAAGGCTCTCAAACGATGGAATTTGGAAGTGTATGGTCCAATTCATCACAAGCTCGCTATCAGTAAAAGAGAAATGGATGCTGCCCAATCAGCCCTCAGCAAAATCCAAGAAATCCTCACTTTATTACATCAGAACAAGCCTCAAGATCTAACTACTCATCTCTTTTCTTTCAAAAGGAACTCTTCGCAAGACAAAAATCTCGTCAAATGTGGTTGGCTGCAGGAGACTCAAACACCAAATTCTTCTATAACTCAATCAAGTCTAGGTCTGCTCAAAATTCTATTTGTCGGCTCCGAATTGCAGATGGCACTTTTTGCTCAAATCCTGATGAGATTAAAGAACTCACGGTGGAATACTACCTATCTCTTCTCAATCAAAACTCCTACACTGAGCGGTCCCTTCCCCCTCCCATCGGCTTTGTTTCAGATGAAGAAAATGCAGTGTTATGTTCTCCAGTTTCTGAAGATGAACTTCATCATGCTCTTTTCCAAATGAAAGCATTGAGTTCCCCCGGTCCTGATGGTTTCCCTACTCGATTTTATCAGCTCTTTTGGGCGGTAATCAAGGAGGATCTCTTGCTTGCAATTAACTATTTCTTTCAGAAGGGAAAACTGCTCTGACAAGTAAGTCACTCATTTATAGCACTGATCCCAAAGTCTTTAAATGCAGATTCCCTAGACAACTACAGGCCGATCTCACTTTGCAACTCCCTCTATAAAATTATCACCAAAGTGATGGCATTACGGCTTCAACCCCTTCTCCCAAACCTTGTTAGTAATCATCAATCTGCATTCATCAAGGGACAAAGCATTCATCACAACATTCTTCTTGCGCACGATCTGATCAGATACCTCAATAAGGGGAAGCCAAGAGCTTGCATTAAGGTAGACCTTAAGAAAGCATTTGAAAGTGTTAATTGGACCTATCTGGAACAAATTCTTAGGCGATGCAATTTCAGTGATCACTGGGTATCAATGTGCATGGAATGTGTTTGTTCTTCAAAATATTCGGTCCTTAGTAACGGCTCTCCGAATGGCTTCTTCTCTTCTTCTTGTGGGATCCGTCAAGGAGATCTGTTATCTCCCCTTCTTTTCACTCTTATAATGGAGTCGTTCTCTTCAAGTATCAACAAGCTTGTACAGGAAGGATCGGTTGGCACATTCATCAAAGGCTCTTTGAATGTTAGTCACCTCTGCTTCGCTGATGACTTACTATTATTCTTAGATACTTCTCCATCAACAGCATCCTCTCTATCAGACCTATTTCATACCTTTGCAGAATCCTCGGGGCTCCATCTTAACGCCTCTAAGAGTCAGATTTTTGCAAAATATTAGACATTGCCCAACACATTCTGTCCGCCAAGTATCTTGGCTTGCCCCTATTGAATGGTGCACTCAAATATTCTCACTGCATGCCTATTATAGATAAAATCAGAAAAAGAATCCACTCTTGGGAAGGGCAATCATTATCTCGAGCTGGACGTATTGAACTTATCAAATCTGTGCTGTCCTCCTTTCATGTGTTCTGGTCTTCCTCTTTTAGCTTACCAAGAAGGGTTCAAAGAGATATCGAGTTGATCCTTCATAACTTTCTATGGCACGGCCATTCAACAGAACGCAGAATTCACCATATCGCTTGGGCAACTGTTTGTAAACCTTTACATGAAGGTGGGCTTGGTATCAAATCAATCAAGGATTGGAATCAAGGAGCAATTGGATGTCGTATTTGGGAAATAGCTTGCAACCACAGCTCCATGTAGACAGACTGGGTTTCCATTCGTTATTTAAAAAACAGAAATATCTGGACAGTCACTCCCCCCTCGGGTTGCACGAGTTCTTGGTCCTCCATTTTGCAAGCTCGAGAGTGGATTTTGACTCAGGTCAGATATATAGTTTTTGAGGGTAAGACTATCAATGTATGGTACGATCCGTGGCTTCAAGGTCATGGCTTAAAATATTACTTGCGTCGCGTCTCATATATATGGGGCCCCCCTCATAGTGCTACCTTAGACAGATTGATTAATAATGGTAGATGGTCCAAACCCTCTCGATGGCCTTCTTCCCTTGACTACCTATGGCCTGAAATTGAGCAACTTGATCTTGGAGGTAAGGGAGATGATGTACTTGTCTGGTCCTTTTGCACATCTGGCAATCTATCCTTATCCTCTGCATGGAACTCACTCCGTTCTGCTGTGATCCCTTCATTGTGGTCCAAATGGCTATGGTATCCCATCCAAATGCCCCGTCATTGTGTCACGGCAGGCCTTCCATAACAAACTTCCCACTCAAGTGCGCCTTCTCCAAAAGGGTCTTCTGCGTGATTCCTCTTGTCTCCTTTGTCATGCGGCTGCAGAGGATGTTGACCATCTCTTCCTACAATGCTCCTATTCAAGATTTCTTTGGAGCAGTCTTCTCCGAGGAATGCATGTGAAAGCTCATCTCCCACGGACTCTAGCATCCCTTCCCAGATGGCTTGATGGAGCAGCCACAATTCCTATACAAAAATCTCTTATGCAGATCTCTCTCACCAGCACCCTTTGGCACATCTGGTTGGAACACAATTCAAGGGCATTCAATGGAGTAAAAAGCCATAAGCAAGTTGTTCTCAAGCATATTAAAGAATTCATCAAGAACAGGCTCGTTTCCTTCACTTTAAAGTCAACCATATCACTTGAAGTTCAAAGAATGTGTGAATTTTTTAACTTCTCCATTTTGAAAACTACAGTTACTTCGCAATTGGTCAGCTGGACTCCTCCTTGTAGTGGTTGGTCTAAATTAAACACTGATGGCTGCCTCGCTGCTGATAGGGGGGTTATGGAGCACTTATCAAAGACGAGAATGCTCAATTCCAATGTGGTCTAGCAGGAAGAAATGATTTGCCCACTAGTAATCTCCTAGAGCTCAAAGCCATTGAGGCTGGCATATGGATGGTTGTCCAAATTGGTATTCAACACTTGTGGATCGAATCCGACTCAACAATAGCGATAGCTTGGATTATGGGCAAAGGATGTTGCCCTTGGACATTCATTCGCAGCTTGAGTCTTATCCATCATGGGATTTCCCTATTCACTAATTGGAAGGTGTCTCACATCCACCGCGAAGGCAATGCCCCAGGTGACCTCCTTGCAGCCTTCCAATCTGCTTGTGGGGTAACTATCATCCACCCAAATGACATTTGGGAAGAGCTGAAATCTGCCATTCAGCAAGATCAATCTGGCATTCCTTATACTCATTCCAGGGGATAACCATATTGTATTTCTGCGATGTCTATTATAGAATTCTAGGGGTGGAGATTTAACTATGAAGGGATGCAGATTGATTAACTTCATTCTTCCTTCCTTTGTTATTAATTCTCCTTTCTTGGATTCTTTTTTTGGTGTAGTTCTCTATACTTTTTGTAAATTTTTTTTTGCTTGGTAAATCAATCTATTGCTATATTAGAAACTTACAATTATACATCAGGTTCAAAAGAGAAAAAAAAAATATCTTGAGGAGAAACTAAGGGTTCCCTCAAGAGATACACTGATGCTTACTCAAAGAGATACAGGGTAGAAGAGTATTTAAACTAGGATGGTCAACTAACACATCAGGATATCCTAGTTTGCAACACTCCATGTTTGTCATCTGAAATCAGTAGCCTAATTTCATTCCATAGATGATAGGATTCGAGCAAAGTGACCCCCATTTCAGACCAGGCTGCAGCTAGGCAATCCGCTACACGATTTCCTTCCATACTTTTTGTAAAGTTCTTTACATAGAAATACAAAAAATTGATTACCAATCAAAAAAAAAAAAAATCTTGCTAGTTACCATGATCTGATGACTTTCTCTTCATTTTTATTCAATATCTGGTATAAAAAAATTTCCTATCTTCTTTGTAGTTTGATAGTTTTGTAATGCTAGTTCAAAAAAAAAAAGTGGTCGTTAATTAATGAGCTGTGCAAAACCAATCTGGATTCTGCAACTGAAGTCTCTTTGTGATCATGGAAAAGATTCTGTTTCAGTTGTCGTATTTTTATCATTCATAATTGAAGACGCTCTCCAATAATAGTTGCGTTGTTACTCGACAAAATTATATGGGGGCCTAATGTGTTCATATCCGGGTTGCCATAAGTCCTGTTGAGGACAAACAGGATTTGGATCCTAGTTTATAATAAAATACTGTATTTTTATATTTTATTATATGAAAAGTGTTCGTTTAATTTTTGTGTAAAAGGTATACACTTACCATTCATTGTATATCATTTTTATGAATATATACATTTTCACGATATGTATTTTTTTTTTTTACTGGAACACGATGTGTACATCTTAACAAAATCAAAAGATTAAAAGTGGGGTTGTGTGCGAGAATTCAGTCGGGAGTGTGTGCGACATTATCTGTAAATTAAATATTACAACAGTGAAAGAAGACTTCTTTTATAAACGAAACTATAATCTCTCTCTCTCCGTGTATATATATATATGAAAAATTTAAATTGGGGCCCTGTAAAAAAAATCTTGTTTAAATATGATTTAATAGATTGTCTTGATTAGGGTTCTTCAACAGGCTCGAGGCCCGAAAGCCGGCCCGCCCCGACCGGGACGGGCTTGGGCCTGGTTCTGAGGCCCGGGCCTGGCTGGCAGGTCTGCCCGAACTGGTCCCGTTCGGGTTGGCCTACAGGCCCGTAGGCCCATGGGGGGCAATCTAATAAATGAGTAACATGTAATTTTTATTTGAATTGTGCTAGAATTATACAAATTATTGACATTTATGTAGGTGTCAACCTAATTAGGTACATGTAGTTATTCATTTTTCAAATATTTTTTTGAATACTTTTAATATTTTCAAATATGTAGGTGTCAACCTAATTAGGTATATGTAATTAATTCATTTAATATTTTTATTTTGAAAATTCAATAGATATAAATATTTTTTTAACATTATAGTTTAAACTTTGTGTTATTTTAACATTATATACAAATGAATAACTTAAAAATAAAAAATTAAAAGAAATAAAGTGTTTAGAATTTTATCACGTAGGCCTCCCCGTGGGCCCGAACCCAGGCCCGGCCCGTGGGCAGGGCTTGGGCCCTGTTTCAACAGGCTAGGCCAACATAATAGCCTTGATGTTGATATAATAAAAGCATAAAAGATCAAATACTCTGATATACTTTATCTTTATTTTACATGTGAAAATTAAATATTTAGATAATGAATAAATAAATATGGATTATCCATATGGGATGATCGGCAAGTGACAAACTCGTGTTCTTCAACGTTGAATGGATGTATCGCGCAGCCACCTGTGCCACCAGATCGTGTTTAGATGCATAACTCAATGGTTATAAGAATATTTGCAACGAACAGGTCCTTTGGGGTTTGAAGTGCAAATCGGTTCCCCCATGGGAATTCCGCATTAGGTTTGGACATCTCTTTGGGGTTCTTGTAGTTGTGAATGAACCTTGTGTTGAGCAATACTTGTGCATGTTGTTGCTTGAGCTGATTTAGATTCGTCGTTGGCGCTTTGCATGTAGAGTTGGATACCGTGGAATATTATTCCACAGATTATGTCGTTCACCGTCTGATTTATACGCATGTTAAGGTAAATGAGATTGCGCTTGAGATTGTAAAAAAGACTGCGTATTAATCATATATGCATGTTTTGTGACATAAAAGTACTTAAACCAAGATGGTTCTAAATAGGTTTTTATTGATGTCTTGGTCATTGCAGAGCCTCATAATAACTATTGTGAGCTACATGGGGAAATTGAAGGTGGCGATGGGGACAGAGAAAGGTTTCATTGACGCTAAATTGTTAACAACATGCATGTTGAAAGCTTTTGAGAGGATATATGAAGCTGCTCTTGAACCGAAATCATGAATTGTAGATTGAATTTGATGGCCTGAACTTATATATTTTCATTATTTTCCCTACGCTACATAACTTACTTGATCAAATTAAATCATGAATTGTGACTGATTATTTCTTGTAATGTCTCTGCATAGATGTTTATTTAGTTCAATTTTACAAATTTTCAATTGAGATTTATTAATATTATTTTTGATAATGAAATCAAAGCATTATTATTGTTATCCTAATTTCTAAAAAGTTGGAAAGCAACTGTGACTGCTAGTGTTCTGAAATGCGCCTCATCTGATCGCATGTGTTGTTTGGTCAGTGGACCGAACCGGATCAGAAGAAAATGCCTCACATTAAGCGGGCATGGACTTGGCTTTTTAAGAAAAAAAACAGACAAGGATAGCTTCTTTTTGTGCTTCTTCCTCCGACTTCGTCAACGGCTGTGCTTCGTCAACGGCTGCTTCTTCGTCTTCATCGACTGAAGTGATCGATGATTTCTCTCTGCGATCGACAATCTCTCTCTCTGTCGCTCTCTGCTCTTTCCCTTTCCTCTCGACAGCACCTCATCTTCCTCAACCACTTTGTTGCTCTCGTCTCTACTTTCTTTTTTACTTTTATTCACCAGTTTTGTTCAATTTTTTAATTTTATTCACTGGTTTTGTTCAGTTTGACTCTATGCTTTTTTGTTTTTATTTTATGGCATGTAATTTTTGTAATTGAGGGAGACACATGGGTCAAGTTGACACAAAGACATACACTTGAGAGGATGAATTTTTTACAATTTTTTTATTTTTTTTCATTTATTTTGGGTACTCGTGGAGTCATGTTTAGTGGATTTATATATTGTGCTGACAAAAGAGATCAGAGTTTATTTTTAATATTTTGGAAGACAAAATTTGATTTAATATTGACTTATTGTTAGCTTTTTTTTTTTAAGAAGACTCATTATGTAGCTAATTACATTGCACTTAATGAGAAAATCTGATACATGGATTTATATATAATTAAATCACATAGGAGCTTAGTCCCGACAGGCATATAATAGTGTGTGAGCATATTATCTTATATTTAAAAATCATCACCGTAAAATTAAATTTTATTAATAAAAGATTATAGAACCATATATACTCTCACATACCCCATATATACTTTATACAGTATTTCAACCACACGCACATCGCATACCACATATGCAAACACCGGGTCCTGCTATAAAGCTCATAAAAAAAATTAATCTAAGTTTGATGATATTGTTGTTGGGATTTTTAACAATTTTATTTGTGCGAAATAAATAATAATAATCGCGGAATAAATTATACGAAACCCAAATCAATCACCGACGCAATCAGAAAAATATAAAAGCAAGCAACCACAAAGAAACATCCAATTTAACGTGATTCGACGTAAGCCTATACCCACGGTGCACTCCAGAAACAATCCATTATATCAAATAATAATGATAATAATATTCTCTCAAGTTTTGTTCAAAACTTGAGAAATAAAAGATGAAAGAGAGATACAGGATTACCGCAATGAAACCCTAAATAAATCTTTCAAACAATATAGAGAACTCAACTTCGATGTAAATCAGAATCTAAGAAAGAACCTGAAGGGGACTGCTCCATCTCATTTTTCTCTCCTCTCTTCTCTCTCTCCTCTCTCCACTGTTGCCGACGAATACACAAGCCGAATTCCTGTTTTTCTTTTCCTGGCCGTGCGTCAATCTCTAGCATAAAGAAGAAGACCTAATAAGGGTATTAAATACCCTTCATGCCCGTGTGTGCATTAAACATGCATGGGCCCTCTTGGGCTTATCAATAATCAATTGGGCTGGACCCAATAGTGGCCCACAAACCCAACAATCAGTAACATTATGTTGAAGAAGTCAACACTCTCGTGGATCGAACAATCATTTTACGAGGGAAAATGATACAGTCACATTCACTAATCAAAACTCATATCTCAAGTGTTTTCATTTTTTTTTTAAATAGTAAACATCATCTAATGAAGTATATGCTTTGATAAAAAGTATACATCGCTCCATTTCAAATTGAATAAACTCATTTTTAGCAAGTGTAAGAAAAACTTCAATGAGGTATATACATCATCTAACGTGGTATATGCTTAATTAAATCTGTAACGATGTATATATGGTCTGTGTTTTGGTTGATGAATGTGACTGATTGTAGTAGCACTCTTTTACGAGACTTCAGGTTCGGCCCATAATCCTAAGAAACGAGAAAGAAACCAACAAATGAGATCCTGATCAAGTAGCAAATCAAAATCCAAATTAAAAAGTAAAACATGGGAAACATTGACATAACTGATGTAATTGTGAAAAACATTTGAGTTGCTAAATGAATCCTTATCCTTACTAAAGTAATGAATTTAGTTTTTTACATTTCTATTAATTTGATATGTATTTAAATATATAAAAAAATTATCTAGTAATTATTTTTGATAAAAAATGAATTTTCGTCGCGCGATTTTGTTGAATGGGCTATTTTTGGTACTACCAAAATTTTGAAAATGAACTTGTAACTGAACATAAAAGTATGTCCCCCCCCCCCCCCCCCCCCCCCCCCCCCTCCATCAAAACCGTATCAAGACACGTGGTGCCACCGTATAGACCCCACACTACTTACAGGCTCGGATCACCTGTTTCTACTAGGAACGGGAAACAACAAACATATAACCAATAATCGCCCAAATACAAATACAAATACAAATACAAACATATAACTAGGAACAGGCACGTGGTTTACAAGTTAACAAACGGCATGTTAATCGCCCAAATACAACCATTGATCCGAAAATACTTATTTTCTTATTTCTATCTTTTAGTTCTAAAAGAGAGTTTAATTCAATATCTCGTATAATTAATATTTTTTTACTTGATCGAAATCTCTTAAACGGCAGACACCATATCAATGTCATGACTACAAATTCATTTTCCACTGTCATACACGCTTCAAAGCTCATATCTGCCTGGATCTCATCATCCGGAAATTCATCCATCTTAAGTAATCATATAAATGTTTTGATTTTTGAGTGCTATATACCCACCCCATCGAATGAAAAACTCGACGCATGTTAAAAACATAAAATATATATATACACAAGTCACTCTTACTTATCCCACCCCATCACATGCATTGAACAAGCGCATCCGACCACCAAAACAAAAAATCTTCTCTCTCAGCTCTTTCCTTCTCTTTTTGTTGGCGGCCACATCTCCGGTGACTTCACCATCCCTCTTCATCCACCATATATCTCCAAGAAAAAACATCAACAAATTTTTTTTAAAAAAAAAATCTAACTTTCTTGCTCTTCAAAACAAAACCAAAAAAAAAAAATCCAAGCTTCACCATCTCAATCATCGTCGCCTAAGGGTGCGTTTGGTTGCGCGATTGCGCTGCGATTGCGATTACAGGAAGCTGCGTTTGCAATCGCGCAACCAAACAGTTTTGTAATCGCAGTTTTAAACCCAGCGATTGCAGGTAAATAGTGCTCAAAAGCTGCGATTTCAAAAGGCTGAGAAAGTGAGTTTCCTGCAGAATCAGGTTTGCAATCGCAGATTCCTGCAGAATCAGTTTTGCAATCGCGCAACCAAACGCACCCTAAGTCTCAACAACAGTGTCCATTGCCCCACCATCACTGAGTTCGACGTCATCCTTTCCACGGCCTCGTCCTGAGGCACATCGATCCACTTGATGCATCTGGTCTTGCTCGATACCTAGGATACGCTATTGGTTCACGACATCAAACGAAGCAAAAGTAACAGAGGCGGCGGGCGATCGTCACCAATGCATAGCAATGCCGCTACCACATCTTGAAGGAGACATGGATGAGTGGTCGGCTTTAATCAGGATCCTAAGAAAGAAAGAGGGACCTGTGGAGAGAGAGAGGTGAAGGAAGAAGATGAAAATCTGGGATGGGGTGGGTTTACGGTTAGGGTTGTCAACAGGTCGGGTCCAGACCCGGACCCAACCCGGTCCCGATTACACGCGTAATGTACCCGACCCGATTTGGACCCGACCCGGTAAACCCAAACATACAAACGGGTTAGATCCGAATCTATCCCACCCCGACCCGTTAGACCCGAGATCCGACTGTTTTATTAGTATATGCTCATATATTACAAGACTATTAGTATTAGTTGACTCATAATTTTGTTTCTTATTTATCAAGTTATAAGTATATGTTTTAACTCATTTTTGTATCCATAAGTCCATAATCAAGCCCATAAATCATAACTCATAACCAACCAAACCCACCCGTTGACAAGCCTTATTAGTTTATTAGCTTTTGAATTTGTATAATTAATTAGTTTGTTGCATTATTTACGTTCATTATTTAGATTAATATGTTAATGTTTATTGTTTTGAATGTTGTTTAGATTAATATGTAGTGTCTATTAACCATATTCAAATAGAATGATAAGGCAAACAAATTCATGAGTTTTTTATTATTATTATTAACAATATTCGGTTCGGGTCGGGTCGGACCCGACCCGGGTCCGACGGGTCCGGGACCACATTTTCAAAGACCCGCGGGATCCTTGGTTAGACTCGGACCCGTTGGGTCTTGCCACGGGTCGGGTCCGAATCCACCCCGACCCGACCCGGACCCGTTGACAGGCCTATTTAGGGGTAGTGTGCAAAATATATATATACAGGGGTGGGTTTGCATTTTATAAATTTTGAATGAAGTGGATCATCTAACAGGATGGGATTAGAAAAAAAAGGATGGGATTAGAAAGAAAAAAAAAAGGGGGGGGGGTGGTTAAAATATCCACCCCCTTGAATTTTTGATAAAATTGTAACCAATAGGTCAAGCAAATGAAGCTACATTACAAGTACGAATAACTCGATAATAATGAAGCAAAATCCTTGGAATTCGAAGAGCACAACCAAAAAAAGTTGACTTAACTCCCCCATGCATGCAATGTAATCAATACAACGAATCTAAGAAAAAGCTTCATTTGATGACACCCACTTTCTTAAAACATAAGATAATGAAACTCAAATAATCTAATAACACAAACTAATATAATAACACACAATACTCTAATGCCCCGTTTGGGAAGCAGAATAGGCGGGTATAAGATAGTATAAGGGTGGTATAAGAATGGATAAAGAAAATAGTTGTTTGTTTGCAGAGTATAACTTGGTATTTCTAAGCCAGTTTAAACGAGTATAAGAGAGTATAATAATTCTAAACAACCCCTAGGATAAGTTATACTCACTTTATCTATTTTCATGGGCCCACATGTCAAATCAATTTTTTACATCTTATTACATCAAATGTCAAATCAACTTTTTACATCTTATTACATCAAATCACATATCAACACCTCTTATACATCAAAGAGCCCATATGTCAAATCAATTTTTTAACACTTTATTTATATTTTATTCTTTATCAACAAACAACTCAACATTTATTCTTACATTTTTCAATGAGAATAAAAAAAACACAACCAAACAGAAAATCTCTTATTCATATAGATTTGTTATCTATGCTGGCATAGTTATCTATCCAGAATAACTCAATTCCGCCATCCAAACGGGGACTAAAGTCATGAAAGAATGTGATGATCTTGGCCGCCATTCACGTAAAACCCAATATTTATATATTTTATGCTTTCAAACACACTAAAAAGCCCTGCCTGTGTATCTTTATAAGTCCAACTTGAGAGAAAGAGAGACAAAAGCCAGTGTGAGAGAGAGAATGGAAACCTCCCATTCTCTCCTCAGACTGGCCTGCATCATCTCCGTCACCTTCTTTGCCCTCTCCGCCCATCCAGTGAGCAGAGGAGGGGGTCGGTCCCTCGCCATCGATGAAAGGAAAGGGAGGAAATGTGTGGCTGGTCCCAGCAGTGTATGTTCTAAACTCAATGTGATGTGATGGGTGACAATGGCAAGGAAGTCCTCCTCAACTGCTGCGGGGAGTGGTGCCGGGACATCATCTCAGACCAGACCAACTGTGGCTCGTGCGGGAATAGGTGCGGATATGGGCAGCTCTGCTGCAGAGGGAAGTGCACGGTCGTGGCCTATGATGACGACAACTGCGGTGAGTGCGGCTTCAAGTGCCATCCCGGCATCCAGTGCACATACGGCACTTGCGGGTACGCTTGATGAGAGCGCGGGTACGCTTGATGAGAGAAGGGGCTTTGGTTTTTTGTTCTTTAAAGGGGGTGTAGATTTTGTTTGGTATACAAACATAGGTATTATTTTGCATGGCTTTTGTCTTGTGGGTGGGGTGTTTTTAGTAGGAAGGGATATTTGGTCTTCATATCCCATTTGAGATCATAAAAAATTGTTGGTTATGTGAAGGAGGTCTTCAATTTCTTGTGTGATTAAATAAAAAGGCAAGGCAGCATGTCTCATGCTATAAATCATGTCTAGTATACTACTTGTGCTGTAGGTTCAAAGTGAGGATTTTTTTTTCAAGTTGTTCTTCCATATATAATAATGCAAGATGGCTTTCAATTGCCCTGAAAAATAATATAAAGTAGATCAATCAAGGAGTGACGAACAATTCAAATGAAATTTTAAATTGACCTGAGAAGTACTTATAGAAAAAATGATGGATGTTTCAATAATTTGAATCTCTCTAATATTGCAACTATGAATGAGGTAGACGTATAAAGATGGGATATATCTTGGGAGAATTTATACCTTTCTAATGCAAGGTGCCTTAGCAACAAAAATGGTCTGATGTGGAAAACATCAATAATCATCTCTTTCTTCTTCAGTGGGGTATGAAAATCATTTCAGATACCTCCCTCTAGATGGGCACCGGCAGCTGAAGTGTAGAAATGTGGGAAAATTTGGCTGTGTATGGCGGACGAGATGGTACCCAGCTTCCATGGAGGTAGGTTACATCAGTTTTCAGCATTGGGACGTCATAAATATCGAATGAGCTCAACTGCATATTTTCCTTTCTTTGTTTGCGATATCTCCCCAATCTACACCAACAAATTCAATCATGTTCAGGAATCCACTTGATCGTTTTCCCCTCAAAAAATTTTAAATACATTACAGCACCAATGACCAGAAATCCATCAACCGAATTTTAGGAATCATGGCTCACCTTTAGCCTCCCTTTCCCGCTAACAGACACCAGATCTCCAGTCTTGAGTGTTGCACCATTTTTCGCCACAGGAGTCCAGTTAATGCGGACATCCCCGCTACTGCAAAAGGAGAAAGAATTTTGAGTTGTAATTTTTCCATCAAACTAAAACAAAAATGAAAAGACCATGGCTAGCCCATAGGCAGTTCAAATAATGATGTCAAGAATGGTCAAAATCGAATACAAGTTCCAAGGTAGTCATACGTCATATCAATGACAATAAACAACAGCCTGAGTCACCTATATTATGAAATCAGCTTCTTCAGTTCTCAAATATGCAATCAACTTCTTATTAATCGCATCAGTTCTTTGGATGGGAATAGACTGCTTGCAACTGGTTCTCGTGGATCCAAAACCAACCAGCTCAGGAAAACGATTTCAATGACATTGTCAGTTTGTCAATTCAACAGATTTCTTAACAGCATCTGAAAATAATTCAGAGTTCACATAGAAGTGATTCAAGGATGCCAATGTGGATTTGGAATCCAGTGCACGCTAGCAACTCAGATTCTGAACTTGGATTTTTAATCATTTAGGAATCCATGAATACCATTGCACTCCTGAGTGATAGAGATCAAAGTGAAGAGAGACACCCCCCTTAATATTAGAATGTAAAACTTGACCATAGAACATCTATAAGGATAGAGATATATCTCTCAAACAAGTTGTACAACTCAAAATACTACACTACAAGCTTAAATAACAAAAACTACAAATGTTGGAAGCATAAAAGCTTTCCCAAATGCTATTATCTAAGGGTGCATTAGGGAACACGGAATGATACCTAGAAATCATACTTTTTTTTACTTTTGAAAATTGATTCCCATAAAGCATATTTTTTCTACGTTTTGAAAAACTCTTCAAAGTGACATTTATTCTTGGGAAGATGGACAAACTGATGTGGTGCCAAGGGACTCCCTTGATTTATTCTTTGATTACCCATGAATGATCGAGTCCTTGAAATGTAAGCATTCTAATTACTAAATCAATGGTTAATTGTAAGTAATCCCCCCCCCCCCCCATTGCCCCCCATTGATGGAACATGTAGTTGTCCCTTTGGTTGTGAATTGGGTCTTGACAGGTTCTTCTCAGATTCTTAATGTGAGGATTACTTTTCTTCATCCATCCGCGGCTCACAGATCAAGTCTTCTTCAATTGTCACATGATCTTCTCAGTGCATGTATCTCACCATATCTTTGACAAAATTTGAAATTCAATTGATTGAAGAAGTATCTGAAAATTGATGGACAGAAGACTCAATCTGTCAATTCTGAAATTTCCTTCAATGTTTATGAGTTTTATTGTCAGTCAGCCTATAGCTAGAATCTGACTATCGATTCTTCATCGTCCTCCTCTATTACTAGTTACTTATTGGTCTTTCTTTCAAATATATACACCTCATTGTACAACTATTGTGGATTTGCATTACAGACTCAGTAACAAGCAAACAAATGTGCAGTTTGCACAGGTATAGGTCAACCAAAACAGAATCCAGCAACTAAAAGTGAAAAAAAAATTAACAAAGACTTCCATTCTAACAAGACATACAATGTACAAAATACTTGCATACAAAACATGCGGGTTAGACCCATAGCACAATGGTCAACAAGGCAGTTTGCAACCATGAGGTCTGTAAGGTAACATGCAAATGATGCTTTTTGGTGAAGGTCTACCTGATCAAATCAACAAGCTTTGACCGTGAAATTTTAAATCCTGCACTAGCAAGGGCATCTACCCGTAGAGAAGCTTCAATGGTTTTGAATGACTTGGTCCTACGAGAAGGCACACAATAAAGACTACAAAAAAGTGTCAATGAAACAAGAATTTTAAGAGACAAAGGTTACACCTCGGGGGTTCATATTCCAGAGCAAGCAATGGTATGCCTTCGCATGAGACGGAAACATTACCAACCTGTGAAATAAACCAAAATATATACCAAATGTTTCCAAATTGGATTTATAGAAAACACTTACGGATAACATAGATAACATTATGCTTCTGACTTCTGAGCATTATCTCTATTATCCTGATTCTATTACTAGAAATCAAAAGTAGTCCATTATATGTAGCATTGATAGACAATTCATATTTTCGGTGACATGCAAAAGATATTTGTGCTAAACACTTATCAATTTCATAGTTTTCTTTTTTGTTTTCTTTTTTGTTTTCCTCTTTTTTGAGGGAAAGATGGGAGCAAATTTATTAGAAAATGCCCCCGAACAAGAAGAAGATGAGGGATCTTGATACAACCTAGTCGATACTCAATAGAAGAAAGGAATAAAAGAAAAGTAAATGAAGGGGAGTCCCTTCAAGAAATGTCACTGACTCATCACCTCCCGAACCAATGGTTTCCCTTAGTTGATGATGGAGAGTCACAATTATTAGTTTTTTTTAGTTAAAATAAAATATAATCCCACCATTTGTAATTAGTTGTTTTGCCTCCATAATAAACTTTTTTGGCTCCGTCCCATTTTAACATCAAGAATCAAGAAGCTTAATTAAATATTCTAAAATGTGGTGATGCCTCAGGTCTATTGAGAGCATCATGAAGAAACACAAACAACATACAACCTCCATAAATATTTATGACTTCAAGACCACTATATGCCAACTCCACTACCTCATGTCAAGAGAGAAAAAAGGAAAACCGATGGATTAACACATATTAATTACCAATTTACAGTAATCATTAGAGAAAAAAAGGCCGCATAGAAAATGTTTACCTTATCTAAAGCCGATACAAGAAAATCAACAAGTTCTGGAACAACAACAACATGAGCACCACCATCACTCTGAAAAGAAACTTACAACCACCACATAAGAACAATTTGGAAACAAATAACTAGCACATTCAAATAACGCACATAAAACTCTACACTTAACAAAGGATATAAAAATACCTGCAGAAGAATATCCCCAAGCTTATCCCTCACAATACCCGTCCCAAGAATCGCACCCAGGAAGTCACCATGCGAACAAGGCTCGTACTCAAAGTTTCCCCTAATACTGGAATCGCCTACACATTCAGCCAATTCAAAACACAACAACACAAAAACAACCCAACAAGCACCAAAATCCAATTTTTGTTTCACAAAACAGAACAGATAGACCTCAATGCAGCAATTACATCCGGGGCAACCGTCATGACGTCAGGATGCCCAACCGAGAGACGGCAACGTTCAGCCTATATACAAAAAATATATATACACAATAATCAAGAAATAAAAAGCCCCCATCTTTTCACTGAAAGAACCAATTTTGATTAAATTTGAAACCTGGGGATACCCTCCTTGGGCTATTGCTTTGACATCGGCCAGCTTTTCTAAAACCGACATCGCCTCCTTCAATGCAGGCGGAGTGAGAAAGTCCGTGTGTAGAATGTCCCTTCTTGAAGATGCCCGTTTCGCCTACATGAATTAGCACTCAAAAAACCCCCCCAATTAAAGCAAGTAAACATACACACACAGAGATAGAGAGAGTACTATTTCGAGAATTTGTTTTACGGATTCGGAGAAGTTCCTGTCATCCCTTCCCCTGAGAGCATGCGCGGCTGCTTCAGATATCCCTGAAAGTTGGGGTTTTTAATAGTGGGCGTTTGAATTTGAAAGCTAGGGTTTTTTTATGGGCTTACCGGAAGAGTTTCGGAGAGGGGTGAGAGGGAAGAAGCGCAGGAAGGGAGGATTGAAGGGGATGGATTTGAATCTGTTAGGGTTTCTAGTGATTGTGTGTGTTGTTTGTGCTGTTATCGTTCGTAGGAGACCGGGCATTGGAGCTGCCAAGCTCGCCATGGTCTTTGCTTGGATCTCTCTCTCTCTCTCTCTCTCTCTCTCTCTCTGGAGATTTGAAGAACACGAATTGTGATATTGGCGGCGTTTCTGGACCGTTGATTGTCAAGTGTAGGGTTGAGATGTCCTTTCTGAAGGGCAGTGTTAGACCCACTATCCCACTTAATTTTTCCACTACCTATAATTACGAAAATACCATTATTTTTTTAATTTTTTGTCTTTCTTTCCCACTACCCAGTTCGACAGCGTAGAGTCGAAGTTCTTCACTGGGACACCAGAAGTCTGTCGAACTGTATGAATAAGTGTCGACAGAGGCCCAGCCGAAGTGTGTTTCGATGGACATCGCCCGTCTATCGTGAGCAAGTTCGACATGAATGTGTCGAACCCTTCAAAACAATAATTTTCTTTAAGAATCAATCATTTATACAACATTTAAGTCTTTATGAAAATTAAAAATGTCATTTGTTATTTAAATCTTTTTTAAAATCATTCATATATATATTTATTTAATTGAAACAAAAATATCAAATAAAAGTTATTTGAACCAAATAAACAGTAAACATTTCATATAGAAAATAATGTTTTTTGTCTAAAGATGTTTACTGCTATTTGATTCAAATCTATTTATTTGAATTTTTGTTTCTTATACGTAAATGACTTAAATAACTTAAATGACATTTTTGTTTCAAAAAGACTTAAAGATTTTTGTTTTCATAAGGACTTAAATGATTGTATAATTGATTGATTCTTAGAAGAAAGTATGTTTTGAAGGGTTCAAATCCAATCGACACTTTGAATCGACGGGTCTCTGTCGTCCTAGAAACACACTTCGACTGGGTCTCTGTCGAACTTATCAGACAGTCGACAGACCCAGGTCACTGAAGAACACTATGGACGCTTCGAACTGGGTTGGGAAAGGAAAACGAAAAATAAAATAAATAATGCATTTTCATGATTTTAGGTAGTGGGAAATAAAACTCGGGTTGAATAACTTTTCCCCTTTCTGAACGTTGTTTTGGGAGACACATGTTTCAAAAAATTGAAAAGAAAAATGTGAGGCACTTTTTTTACGGTTCAAAATTGAAGCCAACGTTTTTTTTTTAAGAGTACATATCATTTATTGAAGTATATATTTAAAAAGTGTATAATATTTTATTTCGAGTTAAATAAACTTAGTTTTAATATAAGAAAAAAATTTAATGAGGTATACACATCATATGCTTTACTCGATTTCTAAAAGAGTTTTTTGCATGTATACCATAAAAAATATGGTATTTATTTTTATACCACTACAAATACCATATTTATTTTTATACAATTAGAATTTTTATAAAAATGTGTCCCTTTTACATTTTACAAATACCTTAATATTTATTTTAACTAAGAATAAAAATCAAAAATAACCTTAACATAGAATTTTTCATAATGAAAATAATTAAATTAAAACCTAATTCATTTTATGTTCTTTCTAAACCAATCGAGAGTTATTCAACTTTATCCCTTCTTTCATTTTCTTTCAATCAAGATCTAATTTTTTTTAAATGTATTTTGTAATATATATTATTAATTGTTCTCAAAATAATTTTATTTTATTTTTACTAATGTAAGTATTAATAATTATTATATCTTTGCTAATAAATAGTTTGTATGATTAATTTTTATGTTTTTGGATTTTAGGTGAAATTTATCATTTTCATGTTAAAATTAATTTTTTTTATTTTTATAAATATTGTTTTTGGTAAGGTTAAATATGCAAAAATAAATAAATAAGGGTAATTTAGTCTTTTTTCTAAGACTTTAATAGTTTTAATAGAAATTTGGATGGAAATTAACTAGGATGGTAAATATGTATAAGTTCTACATATTTCAATTATATAAAAATGAATAGGTTATTTAGAGTGGTATAAAATTAAATAGCATGGTTTTGGATGATATACATGCAAAAAAAACTCTTTTTAAAAATGTACATGTTCTTTATGGTTGAAGAATTCGAAAAAGCATTGTTTTATGGGTATCGCCGTTGGTTGGATATTAATAATAGATATTAAAAAAAAATCATGAAAGTTGTAGATAATCTTCTTGGCTTTCCAATGGCGTTTCAGCATAGCTGTATAATGGCCAAAAAGGGCTACAGAGTTTTTCCGAGGACGGGTTGGTCTTTCCATCCTTCTCTGGCTATAAATATCCCCCCAGATCCCACGGCCTCACCCTCTTTTGAAGGACCTCCTTTGTGTGTGTATTGGAGGAAGTGAAGGGTGAGGCTCATGAAGGAGTGTAAGAGGCGGATTGTTGTGTTGTTGTTGTTGTTGTTGGTTTCTTTCTCTTCCCCATCCCTTTCTCTTTTCCTTCCCCTCTTTTCAGCCCCCCCCCCCCCCATGTGTTTGTGTTTATCAAAGAGAAAGTGGAAGCAAGGAGAAGAAGGAACATGTAGTGAAGCAAGAAGAGGTGGCGGTGGTGGTGGTCGGGGGTGCGGTGCCCCTACAACCCCATCTCCATTTGGTGAGTTTACCCTCTTCTTTAAATGGTTTTTATCATGATAGGGTGTTTGGGAGGGTTTGTATTATGTGTTTTGAGTTGTGAATGTGAGTTGGGGGAGGGCTGGGGAGTGCTGGGCGCGCGCGCGGGTCTGTCCGCGCGCATGCGCGTGCAGGTTGCGCGCAATCGGGCACTGCGCGAGGGGGTGGAGGTGTGGGCGCGCTGGGGCGCGCAAGCGCGCGGGACGCGCTGGGTCGCGCGTGCGTGCGCGCGGGTTAGGCGCGTGCCTGCGTGTGGGGCGGGCGTGCAGGGCGCTCGGGGCTGTGCTCGGCTCCCCAGGGGTGCGTACGGGGCTGCCCGGGGTCCGAGTTGGGTGTGCTGTGGGCCGGCATGCTTGGGTGCGTGTCCGGGGGCTCGGGCTCGCGTGATGCGTGCATGCTTGCGTGCAAGCCCGTATGCGTAGGTCTAAGCCTTAGCATTCCTATTTACTTGCGGTTGGAATCTTTAATGCTCTTACCTTGCAATCTCGTAGAGGGGATTGACGACTTTTTGGGTAATCCAACCCAGTTGGGAGGTGTTACCGTTGGAGTATTGCCTTCCCCTGGAACCATAATTGAATCTTGATGTATGCCTTTTAGTTTGTTAAGTAATCATGCACTAGATATTGAATGTTAGGGAATATAGATGTAGGAGTCATATATGCATATAGTCATAAAAACCCCTAAATGTCCCCATGTTTTTGATTAACTTAAATTGTGCTTGCTCAATATATTGTTGTATTGTATTAACATTTTTGTTTCTAATTTTTTCTGCTCGGGATTAAGGGGCCTTGCGAGGTAATGAAAAGGGTGCTCCGTGTTCCTTGTTTGGTTGTCAGGGTATCCTAAGGACCTCAAGGTGCCCTCCAGGGGTTCTTTCCCCCACAGGGAAATCTTGGTTAATTCTTTAATTTATTCGTTGTATATTTATTTATACCTGTATGACATGATTTGTCTAAAAGTTTGGACAAGTTGACCTAAGGGGGTATCAGCATAGTCAAGAATGAGTTCCCCGCATCTGAGTTATCCTGGAGGGAATTCTTGAAATTCGTTGTCGACCGGTGCGTAGCCACTGACGAGTCCAAGAGGATCTTATCCACGAGTTTAAATTTTCTCCCCTTCGTGATCCGTGTAGGAACTACCCGGCGTGGGAACCCTGCTAACAGAGAGCTCTCATCCATGTACTTATGTGTGCGGGAACATCTATCTTGGGAGTATACCAGAACTCCGAAAAAGGGCTACCGGTGACCAAGGGTGAAGCGTACTCTCCCAATGTCCTATTCACCCCGAGGTGGGGGTGAGGGTGAGATGCTCCCAAAAATCCTATTACCCTGTGAGGCTGTTGGTGAGGGTGTGGTGGGCCCGAGTTGATACTCGACCCACCAGCTTGAAGTTGATTTTTCATATGGTTCCTGCGAACATGTATGGTTCCTCCTAATATTCATCCAAAGCCCCGTTGAAGCTGTCCATAGAGGATCCTTGTAGGTACTCTCGACGTTCGGCAGAGGCATCATGGGAGTGTACCAGGTAAGGCTACGTGACGGTGGGCACTGGATGTATTGCGAGCGTGAAATCATTCTCCCCTTCATCGGATCCGCGTAGGGACTCTGGTTGAAAAGCCGGCCTCAAGCTCCCACCCATAGGTGTCGATTTGTGAGGATGTGCTGATCATGGGGGTATCAGGTATGGGCTTCCCTGATACGAGCTACCGGTGGACCAAAGGCATGAAATAATCTATATTCCTCCCAAGAGCCTATGTCACCCGTCGGGGTGAGGGCGAGGGTTAGTATAGTTCTCCCAACCCTAGGTCACCCCGGGGTGAGGGTGAGAGATTTAAATGATTATTTGGATTTTGAGGCATGGATGTTCCATTCATTGAGCGTTGCTCACCCCTCCCACTGTTTCTTTTAAAGCGTTGTTGGGTGTGGATGGAGTTTCCTTGTGGCGTTCTGTGCGTGGAAGCGTTATCGGTGGATTGGCGAGTGCGAGGCTTCAACAGTCCTAGAGTCATAATTTGCAAATTCTTTCAAGTTGATTTTATGGGCTATGTTCAAGATAAATTGTGTAGAGTCTGTAATAATATTTTTTATCAAGCTGTTTATGCTTCTGCATTTTCATAGAGTTTGATCTTTGCCTGTTAGCTTTGTGTAAATTGGAGATTGTTGACCTCTTGTAGATAACTGATATTATATTATGCCACGTCTCGAGACGGCCGCCCTGGGGTGTGACAACTATGTCATCTTGAAATGATATTTCCACCGTCATTCTTTGATGTGATAATTCATTTGATCATTCATCTGGCAAGAGAAGCTAAGATCGTTGGTCCAGTACAATATCATTGGATGCATCCTTTTGAGAGGTTAGCATTTTCTAATTAACAAATTTTAAGTATTTCTTAATTTTTTCAGTTTTTAATTTGATATATTTTATAGGTTCATGTTCAAACTCAAGTCTTACGTGCGCAATAAAAATCGTCCAGAGGGATCTATAGCGGAGGGATATCTTGTAGAGGAATGCATGAATTTTTGTTTAGTATATTTGCATGATGCTGAGACTCCCTTCAATCATCCTTCGAGAAATGATGATAATATTAACAAAGAGTTGTCAATGGAATCTTCTCTTTTTCAAAGAATAGGTCATGGATTGAGTGTTGGAGAGGATTTTATGCTTAAAAATGAAGAAGTTAGAAAGGCTCATCTTTATGCCCTTTTCAATTGTGATGAAGTGAAGCCCTTCCTTGATTAAGATGAGATAGCTATATTTATAGAGTATAATGAAAACAAATATAGAAAAATAATTAACGATGTATTTTACCCACATGGTACTTGGGAAAGGACATACCGGATGCGAATGAATTCTCATCGAAGAGATTCTCGTCCTACTCCTATGCAAGCTCAACAAGATAGAAATATTCAGTTCCCATCATGGTTCAAAAATTATGTAAGTAAATTCTCATAGGATGCTAATTATTTAAATATATATTAACAATATGGGTTTAATTTTTTCTTTTTATCAAATAGGTTCATGAGACAAGGAGAGAAATATCACAGGATATCAAGGCATTGGCACAAGGTCCTAGCAGATATGCTAAGAGATTTAGTGGATATGACATCAATGGTTTTAGATTTCACACCAAAAATCATGAATTAGTTAAAAAACAAACTCAATATAGTTGTGTGGTGGTAACAGCCTCAACACAAAGCTATTCATTTGCTAGAGACAGAAATCCGATTGTTGATGATATTGACTACTTTAGTGTCTTGGAGGAAATCATTGAAATTGATTATTATGGTGCTTTCAAGCCAGTATTATTTAGATGTCTATCGTATGATGTCTCTTCCACGGGCCAAGATAGAGGCATCAAACATGATGAGTATGGCTTGACACTTGTGAATTCAAAAAAAAAATCTACATACTAATGAATCTTATGTATTTGCATCTCAAGTGGGACAAGTTTTTTTATCTGGAGGATACAAATGATAAGGATTGGCTAATAGTTATGAAGAACCACCTAGGGATCAATATGAGTTGCATGATGAAGAACCTTGTTGTGAAGATGGAATGTACTTTGAACATGATCCTTCCAGCAATGAAGGGAATAGCTATAATGTTCAAATGGAAAACGATGTTGGATGGGTAAGAAGCGATGCTGATAGCATAATAGTCGATAAAGTTATTTCAAGGCTTCCAGAGGATGAGGATGAGGAAGAGGATAATGACTAGATAGATATTAGTTAATTTGTAGTTGATTACTATTGTGATTTTAATAATATCATCTACTTATGAGAGTACAAGCAATGCATGTTATTATTTTTATTCTTCACTTACAATTGGTTTGAGAATATTTTTTTTTTAAATTATTCATTTTTCACTTGAAAGGATGAAAAATGTGAAAACTTCTATATTATCTATGAGCAGTAGGTATTTTCATTGGTTGATGGAAATGGACATGCGTGATATATCTTCTCTTAATCAATGCCCAGGTAATCAATTAAGAGAATTATTATTATTATTATTATGGTACAATTTGTATTTATTTATTTTTTCTTAGATGAGTATGAGACATCTTCCAACACAAAAAAGAGGGGTTGAGGTAAAACAGTACTGATGTCGGCATATTGGAGCAGTAAGAAGGACAAGGTCACAATAGAATGGAATGATCTTGGTCAACCGGAGGGAGATGGTGCGAAGACTATCAGCTCTTATATTGGTGTTGTGGTTCGTAGTGGACTGCTACCTCTTGATGTACCAGATTAGTGACATGTTGATAAAGATATTAAGACTTCTGCTATCAAGCATTTAAAAGTTCAAGTATTTTACATTTTACTTCGAGGAAGATTACTTTTCTGTTTTAATTAGTTTATCAAATGAATAAATTTAATTTTTCTTTTCTTTATGTTTCTATTATTAGGCTTGCTTTGATCTTAGTGGTGATGATAAATTTTACTAGACACTTCGCAAGATAGGGGAATGATGGAAAGATTACAAGTATCGACTGCACAAAAATTATGTTGGAGATTTGAGCGAACAAGAAGCCCTTGAAAATTGCCCTTCAAATGTTAATCCTAATCATTGGGAAACATTGGTTGGTTTATTTTTTTAGTGAAGAGTTCAAGGTATGGGAAATAATTTGAAACTTGAATTTTGTTTTGTCATTGATACAAAATTAATTACTAACAGTTTTTCATGATAAAATGTAGAAAAAATCTACACAAATATAACAAATCAGGCCCTATCAAAGTCAACTCACAACACTGGGTGGATGAGCCTCGCAAGAAGAGCTCACAATATTGCTAGACTTTAACTTATTTTTTTAAATTTATATTTTACGTTATTCATATCTCTGATTATCTCAACCATGAAAACATATACAAAAAAAAAATCCACAAGGCGAGGCACCCAAAAGACATGAGCTTTGGATGGCTATTCTCACGCAAAAGAATGGGGAACCTATGAATGAATATCGTGAAATGTTTGTAAGTTTTTGTATAATCTTCTCAACTGTATATATTCTTGTGATCAATCCTATCTAAAGTTGACTGTTTTTGTTCTTTTTATCAATTTATTTACATTCATGTGGACCATCGTCAGAAATTATGAATCAGACCTTTATATGCCATTCTTTAGAAATCTTGATTTTAAATACTTGATGGTAATAGGGTGAAATTAATATGAATTTCAATCTCCGAGTAGTAAGTGGACATTTTGTACATGTTCTATTATTTATGTATATTAGATATAACAATTAATTTGATTAGATTTGATAAATCAACCAGACATGAGCGGATATTGATTATTCTTGAATGCATAAGTTTTGATTCTAGGCAATGTGTTTTTTTTTAATAGCTAGCAATACATGTTTAACGTTAAAATGTCTTAGAGCATCTCTAAAAGCCTCCCCAATGTTTCCTTACATTGTGGAGAAAAAAAGACTCCTTATGACATGTAGGGAGCCTCTTTTTTTAATCACTCCAAAAACCTCCTCATTCTTACCCTATATTTATTTCAAATGACATTTTTACCTCAATTCATATTTATATATCAAGAAAAATAAAAAAACCAACCCAAACACCAATTTTACACAGACACATGAATCAATCACTACTTTCAACCCAACCCAACAGCAACAACTGTAAAGATAAAAAAAATCACAAATACAACCCAACAACAACACCTAAAACAAATCACCTCCTAAAAAATCAAAACAAACCATAAACAATCAAAGATTCATAAAAGAAATAAAAACTTGATCTAATCTTCTACAAAATAGATGCTAAAAAACCCTCTGCTGTCTTCAACCTCGGCTATAAGCAACATTCTCGTCTCCCTCTGTACAGCTGTCATGATAAGACGATTCATCTTCCTCTCATGAATCGGTCGCCGATGGAGAAGGCGTGAATGGTCGCGGCTCCTATCACTTGTCGAAGCTGATGGTGATGCAAGGGTGTGGGGTAACGGTGGAAGGACGGCGGTGGAAGGACGGCGGGTGCAGATGAAATCAAAGATTTTGATTTTTTTTATTTATCTAGGGTTTGCAAGACAAAAAGGAAGATGGAATACATTTGGGGGAGGTTAAAAAAATGAGAAGAGAGAGAGAGTTGGTTGAAAAAAAAAGAGTTATGTTGAAGGGGCAATGTGGTCATCTTATATTGTAGTTTTTCCTATAAGCCTCTATACATGTATGGAGCCTTGTAGAGAAAAAAATATGGTAGGGAGGGGTGTCGGGAGGCTTTTTGGAGGTGGATTTTAAGGTTTTTGACTCCATATATAGAGAAAAATATGGTGTAGGGAGTCTTTTGGAGATGCTCTAAATATATAACACAATTACATTGCAATGTTTGGTTCTTTGGTATTGAATTTTGTTTGTCAACGTGATACACCATGTTGTAACGTTTTGGTATTTTTCAGCCTTATATATTTATTTTAAATATATAATGAAAATTTTAAATTTGATTTTTATATTTCATTTTTCAGATTTGACGGTGGGCCCAAATTGGTCCAATTTGATTTATAATTATAATAATTATAAATTGATATTGAAATAATTATTTTATATTTTTCTGTAAATCTTTATAGTATCAAGATACTTTGGTTGAAATTTGGTGAGATTCGGAGTTGAAAAGTTAGAGTTTTAGGATTTTGTGTTAAGTTATTGGGCCCAGGGATCTAGTTGCGAATCCAGAATACCTTTTTATAGCATTCAGGGATCTATTTGTAAATCGGATAGGGATCTGTTTGTAAATCGGATAGGGAACTCCTTGAAAAATGGAAACACTTCAGGGGTCGTTTTGTAATTTCGGTAAACCCCTTTAAATAACATGTTTGGGTTAGGGTTTTCATCAAAATTTCAGAAGGTGTGAAGGGTCCTAACCCTAGATGGAGATGGTGGGTGGTGTAACTGGATCTAAGGTAAGATATCATTCCCTATTCATTTTGTAAGTTTTAATTTATTTTTGTTAGGATATGATTACGCCATGTAATTGTTTAGGGAAGAAGTTTGATGGATTAGGGTTAGGGTTTGATTGATTTAATTTGATGATTGATTATGCTTGCACGTAAATCATGTTTTTTACTATGATAGAGTCGTTTCTGGGAAAAATGTATTTGACAAACAGAAATAGGTTTTGAAAAGATCTTTCCAACGAATCATGAATCGTCCAATTCGGAGTTACGTGTAGAAAGTTATGATTTTTGAAAGATTTCTGTGTGGTTTCCTAGAATTCAATATTTAGCTTGATGATGAATTTTAGAGATTTAAGAGATCCCATATTTATGTTTGATGAAGTATAAGTTGATTAGTGAGCTTTGATGATTTTATTGATCTTGGCTTAAATTGGATCTTAAATCGATAATTTGGTTTAATGGGATCAATTAATATTAATTGGATATTATTGTTATTTGGATGTAAATTGATTGAATTGAGTTATTCGATCATTGGAATTATAATTGAGCTTTATTGGATTTATTTAAATATTTATTCAAGGATTGATAGGTTATATGGGTTTTATGGAATAAATGGTTATTGATTATCGGATCGGATCATTGTGAGTATATGAGTATTCTAATATTTATTCGAAGTTGGGATTTTCATTATGACTTTGAAGTGAGTTGTTGATTGTAGGTCTATAAGATATGGGCTTTTGGGATTATTGGGCATAGTGATGTTATAAGTTGGTTGTCAGTTGTTTGGGTCGTGATTTATTGTTTCTGAATTATTATTTCATAGTTGTTATGCTAGGTTATCAATGTGCGAGTGTGTAGCGTTCATGCACATATATCGATTTGTATTACGTGGACTGAAGGTGAGTGAATGTCTCTATATTATTGAAAATCATAATATATGTATACATTTCGACATCATGTTATTTTTACGATTATGAAATCTATCTTGTATGAAGCATATGAGCATATTATCATCATATAGGTTGATATTTTGGATATATCGTATGCATTGGAAATTAAAAGATTTATGAAAAATTGTCGCATGTTGTATACTTGAAGGAATAAGTAGTTTTGATTGTGCATGCATTAAATCGTCTAGGTGGCCTAGTTTAGGTGGCTGCGGTCTAAATTTTGACCCAAGTCTAGGTGGCTATGTCTACGTGGCCCAATTTCCAAAGTGAAATCTCTGCGGCTAGGTGTCGTGAAAAGCGGGCATGCGTGTCTGTTGCATTCATAAGCATCATGAGTATTGACAGTTATTTTTGAGACAATGCATTTTGATATGAGGCTTTGTTTAAGTTATAGTTTATTGAAAATTTATTGTATTTGCAAATATTATTTTTATCGTATCTCGCAAATTGTTTTCTTACGATAGATTATTAAAGATTATTATTTTAAATATTTTATTATCGGGACGCCAATGTCCATTCACTGAGCGTGTGGTAGCTCACCCCTCATTTTCCCAACCTTTCAGATTAGTTGTTGATGGTCGTCGATCTCGTTAAGGCATTGAAAGTTGAAGCTCGTATAATGGGACTCATGTAGAAGGCGTTGGTCATTTCTTGGCATGTAGCGGACCCATATGTATGATAGTGTGGAAATGTTAGATTATTTATTCTGAATGTATATCCAGAAATTTAGAAGTTATGTTGAAATTTTTATCTTGATAATTGATGAATACATATGGTGATATTTTATTATATATCTGGATAAAAAAAATAGAACTCTGAGATTCAAAAATTTAAGGTAACGCAACTGGACTTCACGCTTTAAAACGGAGTCGTGGGTTTGGGGGCGTTACAGAAATATGAGCTTATGACATATTAGATCAATTTAGTTAGCATAGGTTTATAACTAATGCTTCTGAATTTTTTGAAAAAATAATATATGCATCAAAAGACAAGCATGTTTAAATGGCAAAATAAGTAAATTTTCTTAATTAGAAATGTTAGTTGTGTTGTATTAATTTGGCACTTATGTTTTATAAATTGTGTAATTTCTTAGGAGATCTGAAGCATTCTAATATATAGTTTGTTTGCATCATGCTAATATATTTTTATTTTTAAATGTTGTCATTTAATTATGTATCTCATTTTTCTCATGATGAATTTAGATGCGTGATTTGAATTCTTATTTCAAGCAAAAATGGACAAATATATTACTGAATTGGAAGATAGGGAGGATGAAAGACATCCGAATATATTTGCGGCAGTGATTGGACCTGAGCATAATGGGAGAGTTCGCTGTCTAGGTGGTCAGGTTACTCCAATACAATATTTTGGAAATGGTAGAGAACAAGGAATAGGAAGATCATCTGAAGATGCACCAAATCATTTACATGAGAAGATATAGCACATGAAGGAACAACATACACAACAAATGCAACAAGAACATGCACTACAAATGCAACAAATTCAAGAAAAAATGCAGGAGACAATGGAGGATAAGATGCGGGAAAAGATGCAAAAATGCAAGAACAAATTAGTCAACTTTCTCGGTTCCAGAGTTTATTTAAATTTTTTTTCACCCTAAATACAATCTTTAAATTTGGTTTTTTATTTCCTGTGTAACTTTGGATATTGTTATATGCATGTAATGTTCATTTTTCTTTATGGATGTTTTTTTTATGGATGTCTTTATTGAAATTATTATTTAGAATAAAGATAGATAATTATATACAAAAGAAAAAAATTATAATCGGGTTTTATAACCGTCATAATTAGATTAAAAACAATTAGCTACGATTTTTCAAATGTCACGATAAATGACTCAACAAAATGGAGACATTTGCTAATCGCGGCTATATATGAAAATAAAAAAATCTAACCAAGATATGGCTGCAATTTCTGCAATCGTCTCCATATAAACTGCAGCTATATATGAAAATAAAAAATACCTGACCAAGATATGGCTTCGATTTCTGCAACCGTCTCCATATAAACCGCATCGATATATGAAAATAAAAAAATACCTGACCAAGATATGACTGCGGTTTCTACATCTCCATGTAAACTGCAGTGATATATGAAATTAAAAAAAATATCTGATCAAGATATGGTTGTGGTTTCTGCAGCCGTCTCCATATAAACCACCAAGAAACATCATATCAATCGCAGCTATAATATAAAACGTCCCTGGTTATCAAGGCGGGTTTTGAACCACAGGGAAAGGTTATGGTGGTGATTTTAAACCGCCACCGTAGATGACTTTTCTTGTAGTGAAAAAGGGGAGTAACTCAATAAGCTAAGGTATCGAATCACATCTGATTTACTACTCTCAAGCCATCAAAATTTAAGTGAGTTTTGTATTGAATCCCCGACTGATACATCTCTTCGGAAGCTCTTTGGTTGGCACCATACCGGTGTTCTCTTGATTTATTTATGAGTGCAGGATCCATTCTCATTCGGGTCCAAGTTCATGAAGAAAGGCTCCGAAGGACGATAGTTTAACTGAAGGGAAAAATATCCTCCTCACCTGTGTATCTCTTTTCCCATCTCTGCACACAGGATCTGTAGAAGCTCCCGCCGACTCCAGGTTTGCAGGATTTCTGAGGCACCATTTGACCATTCTGATAACTTGTGAACTAGTTTTCTCTTCTCCTTCAAGCCCAATTCATGGGACTTAGATGGATCAAGCATGAGATCTGGTGACAATCAATCATGGAAAAAGGTTGATTCGCAAATAAATGGACATATTGACCAAAGACATTATTTTAGAGTAAAATATGTGATTTTGATTCAAATTGTTAAGCTCAAATTCAAATTCAGAGCAAACTAATAGCATAATTATTTCTTCAAAATAAATAAATTTTAGCATCAAAGAAATCAGGTTAATGATCAGTGAAATAAAATGAAAATTTTGTAAATCTATCATGGTATCACAATTTGGTACACAAATCACACAAGATATTGAAACTCACACAAGGTACGCAACTCACACAAATTCAAATTGGTACATAGTCTGATATTGAAACTTGAAAGCCCACACCATATTGATCTCATTTGAATTCAAACAAGATCACTACATTTAGGGTTTTGACTACAATTTGCTTCCATCAAAGACTAAAATTTCAAAGATTCCTAGCATAATTTTTTTTTTGATATTAGAGGGGTCTCCCATGTAGGTCAAGCTGGGAAGGTTATCTCCACCTGTTTGCTCCAGTCTCATGAAAAATTCTTTTGAATAATCGTTAACAAACATGTGAGTAAGTCATCGCCAAGATTCGAACCCAAGACTTACCCTTAACATAAGTAAGCCTTGAACCATTGTGCTATGGCCACTGGGGACTAGCATAATTTGCTTTCATCAATGACTAAAATTTAATAATATGCAGACAATAAGCTATGAAAGAGAAGGGACTTTAGGGAACATAAGAATACCTTCAGATTTTTTTAAAAAGAGATAGGCAAGGGGAGGGGGACCTCTGCGAGCGCTGTTTCGGACAGGGGGTCGTCAAGGGTTTGGTGGTGATGGTCGGTGTGGGCTTCAGTGGTTGCGGTGGTGGTAGGAGTTTCGAAGAGGGTCAAGGTAGGCTAGGGTTTCGAAGAGGATGGTGGTGATCGGTGCCGATATGGTGGCGGTCGGTGGTGGTGAAGGCTAGAGTTTCGAATAGGGATTTAGCTTCAATGGTTGGTGGAAGGGGTTTCAAAGATTGTCAGGTGTTAGGGTAGTGGTGGCTAGGGTTTTAAAGCAGGAGAGAGAGGAGATGGCGGAGGCTAAAGTTTTAAAATAACTAAGGAGAGAGAAGATGGTAGGTATCTCAATCATTTCCATTTGGTGGCATATTTATCGATCTTCTCTAGGACCATAGCATGGTCTTCTTCAGGAAGTAGGTATCTCAATCATTTAATCCTTACCATCGTTCATATTAAATTGGACGGTGGGGCTGCAAACTCAAAAAAAAAAAAAATGCTTCGGATTTGGACCGTCCAATAAGATGGTCTAAACAGTGGTGATCAAGTTGCAGGATTAAATGGAGTCAATCCTCTGTTAATGAATCACGCGAGCTCACTTGAGGGGAAAGGGACACGTGGCGCAATGTGAGTGGCGTTCACATAGTGTCTGTGTTGTTGAATACCGGTAAATACATGAGATTTCCACGTGACACTCTGGACCCAGTAATTGCACAAAATAGGAAATCTGAACGGTCCAGATACTCTGACTAAAATTAGCAGCCTTGAAAATATGACGTAGACAAGAGTCATAATTACTTGTCCGGATTTTTCCAATTTTAGTCCTCCCGTATCTTGAGCCAATCTCATGTCGGGGAGGGCATTTCAGGTCAAACAAAAAAAAATCAAATGGCATTCTCAGTAATTCTTACCCCGAAAACAACGCGCCTACGTGGCGGCCGCGATCGGGACCCCGTTGTCCACGTGGGGACCATCAACGACTCTTAAAAATAAAAATTTAAAAATCTTTTATAAGAAAGTTTCACATTTCCATAAATAAATAAATAAAATCTGAGTCTCTCCAAAGGAGACTTCAAAACGAAATCTATATTTCCAATTATCCTCTCTTTCACTCGTTCAGGTCGAGGTCTTGGTCTTGGTCTCTCGCTTCGATCGTCCGATCCGACGGTAACGATTTCTTCTCCTTCTATTTGGATCGATGGATCGTCGATCGATGAGTCCGAATTTGAGTTTTGTGTTTTGTCAGATCTGTTTTTGGGAATTAATTATTCTTAGGTTTTGGAGAAGATTCATGTTTATGGTTTTATTTGGATTCATCTGTGTGTTTCTTTTTATGCTTGATTTTGATTTGTTTTTGTGTTGTTGTTCTTCTGTAGATTTGATTTATTTTTCCATTTGATTGGATTCGGAATTTGGAATAATAAAGATAAAGATTGGGTCAACATCTTAGGTATATGTGGTTTATCGGTCTCATTTGATCGGTATTCGTGCTCACTTGATTAAGAATTTACTTGAGGTATGTTATATGAATGTTTTGGTTTTGATTTTGATCAACTGATGCGTTCATCTCTTCCTTCCGTTTGATGGTTGTTGAGTATTATATGTTATATTAAATGGGTTACTGATCAGACATCTATGTTATGTTCTTGGGTGAGGCTTGGGATATTAGTGAATTTTGAGTCATCATCATCATCTTACAGGTGGTCAATCAGTTAAATTTTGAGGTATTAGGTTAGTATATAATTTTTAAAGGGCAGATGCTTTGCCTTTATTGGATATGTTTACCTGTCTAATGCAGTTTCATGTAAATTAGCATGTTTTGAAAAAGTCACATTTAATACATCTGGGGATTCGGTCTTTAAGGAATTATATAAACAGATTGTATATTGAAGGCACTCATGACTGGTTCAGATTCTGTCTTAAAATGGTAAATGTCGGAGAGTCATATAACGAGGCAAAAAAATGACTTTATATATCATTATCTTACAACCATTGAATCATTGAGAATGTATTTGTTAGGGGAGTGTTTCTTTCCTTGTGAATTAGGAAGATGCTCTCCACTTATTGGATCATATCCCTCCCTACCTAATGCGATTTCATATAAATATAAATGTCAATATTTGAATAAGTTGCATTTAAGGTAGCGGGGGATTCTGTCCCTGTGGAATTCTATAGCTTGTATATTTCCATGAATGGTTCAGATTTTGTCTTGCAATACATTTGGAAGCGGCACATGATGGGGTGAAATTGCGACTAATATCTTCATATTAGCCTTGTGATTCTTTTTTCATGAGATGGTCAGATGCTCTGCAGTTTTTTTTATCACATCCCTTACTCTCTAATGCGTTTTTCAAGTAATTGGCAAGTTTTCAGAAACAAATTACATATAAAATGTCTGGGAATTCAGCCACGTCATGTGGTAAAATGTCTTCTTACATCTAAGTAATGATCTAGAATGTTCAGTACTGTAGCCACTCACATTTAAGATGATTAGATATTTGATCCCTTGGGAAAGCTATAGCTAGTAGACTCATGATTTTTAGATTATGTTTAAAGTTGTACATTACTTGTTGCTAGCAGCATCAGACAATAATTAATCATTTAGGAAATGTGTATCATTATGCCATTGTTTTTTTTTCTATTATTGGCTGATGATCTGCAGTTATTAGATCATATCCCTTGCTGTCTGATGCAGTCTCCTGAAAATTAGGTTTTTTTTTTTCAAATCGGTTACATTTATGGTGGCTGGGGATTCCGTCTGTATGGAACTCTGTAAACTGTAAACTCTCTGTGACTGGTTCATATTATGTCTTAAAAATGGTACAGTCATAAGAGTAATTGATATCGTCTTCTTAGATCTAATTAATTATTGAGATTGTTTGCTAGTAGGCTAGCTTTTCTCTCCTTTTTGTATTAGGTGGATTCTGTGAAGTTGGGATTTTATTGAAGAAGTTGTTTATGATTGCTGGGGATTTGGTCTGTAAGGAATTCTGTAGATTGTATGCTCATGACTGGGTCAGATTATTTTTATTTTTTATTTTTTTGAAAATTAATTGGTTCAGATTATCTTTAACTGGTGCATCTGAAAGTGCCACATCGTAGGATAAAAAATTTGGAGCAAATGGGTATTGATTTATTAAATGCCTCACCAAAAGAAACTTATTATCACTATTAACTATTCTTTCTGGAAGTTCTAGGTGATCTGGGATTCTTATTATTAAAAGGTTGGTTGGCCTTCTAGAATTCAACAACTCATGCATCAATTCTTGTTATTCTCAATACTGCAGTGGAACCCACCCTTATAGATCTCCTGACTCTAAAGCTGCTGCATACGTGGTTCATTCACTTTAATTTCCTTTTTGTGCTTTGTTGGTATTTAGAACTTTCCAAGAGCATATTGCAATTCAACCAAACTATCTGAAATCATAAACCAATTGCTTAGTTCAGAACTCAATGGGTGACTAATGTATTTATCAAGTCAGGATCCAGGATTAGAGGGTACACTGGTTTTTGAAGTCCAGAATCTGTCAATTGGGTAAATTGGTTATGTGTTGTAAACAAAGCCCCTGTTTGGGTAGTGGAATAGAGGGGGAAGGGAGGAATATGAAGGAATAACAAACTTGTTTGTTTACAAGGAATAAGTGGGTATAGCTATGCCAGAATAGGTGGAAATATGCTAGTTTTGGTATTCTAGGTCCCCTTGGAATTGTATTATTCCACCTAATCTATTCCATTAGTATAAGGGATGTCCACATGTCAAATCACCTGCGAATATCTCTCATAAATCAAGGAGGCCAAGTTGTTGAAGTTTGTTTAATTAAAACTGTATAAGAAATACTGGATGTTTTACGTCTTAAACCAACCCATTGTAACTGTAATGCACCGTCAATATCCATAGGAAATCCTTAGGAGCTCTTCTATATATTTCCTCAGAAAACAAAGTCATTCATGTTACATGGTCCTTATGTAGCGTTCATCCAAGGCATCTTTTTGGTAAGTTGATGGAAACATTCATTTTATTCTTGAGAATTCATTCTTATGGTATTGTTTCATAGGATAGAAGCATTTATCCTCCAAGTCCATCTTCCTCTGATGTGTTACTCTGAGACTCTCATTCTATCTTATCTATTTCATCTGCTAATATATATGTGATATGACTAAATTTTGGATTTATTCACAGGTTTGTTTTGCTTTAAGCTTTGGTTGAATCCATGGGGATGGAGATTGTCGGGACTGATTTTGCTGAAGTTCAGGTGAAAGATGGGTTTGATGGAAATGAGACTTTTCCGTCCAAGATAGATAATGGCACAAAGTTGAATACAGAGCAAGAAAATATGGAACCTATCCAATTTGGTGCTGTGGATGGAAAACTTGGAATTAATGGATCACTCAAAGGGGCGGAGAATGTTGTTACGAATGCTAATTTTCCGCAAGGTGCTTCTGAGGAGTGGCCTGAACCAAAGCAAATCCACTCATTCTACTTTGTCAAATTCCGTCCATATGATGACCCAAAGCTGAAAGCTAAACTTGAACAAGCTGACAAGGAATGTCAGAGGAAGTCACAAGCCCGATCACAGATTATTGATGCATTGAAGGAAAAAAGGGTAATTGGTGTTGTGGTTTCTGCATTATAGAATATGTGCTTAAATAAATATGAAGGCCCCAATTTCTATGGATATCCAATTATGATTAGCCTGTTGGTAAAATTTTAATATCGGCAATTCATGTGGATGCATTTCTCCATCTTTTCATGTTGATGTTATTCATTTCTTGGCATGAATATTCTGCGAAATAAGAATAGCGAAAAACTGAATAACATGACACCTGGTCCTTGCAGCAAGCAATCAAGGATACCCCAGTGGTGTTCTTTTAGATCTGCTACCTTAAGTTGACAAGAATGTGTACTGGGCGATGGGAGTGTCAGAGTATGTATGGCTTTCATTTGTGTGCTAGACTTAAAGATAGAAAACAAAAGCAGAATACGCTATAAATAGATAAAGTTGGTACATATCATACATTTAGTCCATCTATTTATATTTGTAAATATCCAGACTGAACGAGCATTGGTGTTTGCCATGTGATCCTTGCAGCAAGTGATAAGGATACCCCATTGATGTTCTTTTAGATCTGCTACCTTAAGTTGAGAGAATTATGAACTGGGAAATTCAAGCGTTGCAGTATACACGGTTTTTACTTTTAGTGCTAGACTTAATAATAGAGAACAAAGTACATAATACAATATAACAAAATAAAATGGAACATGTCATATTATTGATCCATTTATATGTTTTTGTAAATCGCCAGGCTGAACGATCATCGGTGTTTGCTGAGCTAAGACCCTTAATTTCTGAGAACAAGCGTTATAAAGAACTTCTGGATCAGAAAAGGAAAGAAATGGAACCTCTTCATTCGGCACTGGGCAAGCTGCGCAATGCAAATAATGCTGCGAGGGAGAAGGGGATGGGTATATGTTCTTCAGAGGAAGAGCTCGATGAGCTTGTAAGCCTGATATATTTTATAATTTTTTTGTTTCTACATTGCTTATTCTCTGGGGTGTTTGACGGTCGGTTTCATTGGAATGAGCAGATTCGCAGCTTGAATTATCGCCTTGAGCATGAAAGCAACACCATTTTGGAGGAGAAACAGTTGTTGAAGGATATCAAACAACTTCAAGGGACAAGGAAAAGAGTTATTCAAAATGCTGCCATGAAGGCAAAGATTCAAGATTCAATGGGTGAGAAGGAAGTTATTCAGGACCAGGTTAAAGTAAGTCTTTATATTCAAAATCCCATGTTTATTATTATTATATATAAAACTAGATATATTGATTGATTGTCTGATTTTGTGTTGTTTCCTTTGATTTTAGCAATTAGGTGTTGATTTTGATGGGGTGAAAAAAGAGCAGAAGGTTTTCAGTTTAAAAATTCAGACTCTGGATGAGAAATTGAAAGTTATAGATAGTGAGCTTGAGGCTTTGGAGGTGGAACTCGAGGATGCAACTTTGAAAAAGGACAAGGCTTATGAAACCCTTCATAGTTTGAGAAAGGCCCGTGATGAAGGGGTAACTACCATATGTTTTCATCTTTAAGTTCATGTTTCTATCTTCAGTGGTATCGTGAGGTGTTACTTTTGTCTAATGTCATTCTTTTAAATGTTGAGCAGAAAATTAAAATAACTGCCTCACAAAGCGTTGATCAATATCTTGGTTTGAAACTACCTGAATATGTTTGGGATATGATTGAAAACATGCCTCACAAAGCGTTGATCAATATCTTGGTTTGAAACTACCTGAATATTTTTGGGATATGATTGAAAACATGCAATGCTTTCTTTTTATCATCTCGACTTGGAATTAGATTTCCATAGAATTATGAAATAGGATCCAGAAAAATGGCATTGTTGGATATATTTTTACTTTTAAAAACTAATTAGCTTATGTTGATGAGTTGGCAAGTATATCTAGATTTTGTTTTGTAATCATTTGTCTCATTCCTTTCTGCCAATTTTGCTTCTGATTCTTTTGACTTGGAGCATAGTAAGTGACCTATTTTTTAATCAATTGATAAATTTGAAGCCCATAGCAATTGGTTTTGAAATCTTGTAGTTTGTAATAGCTAAATTTATGTAATAGGAGGGTATGTGCTTAATAGGACTGGAGAAATAAAGAATACGGGTTGCATTAACTAGAATCGAGAAATGCGGATTTGTATTAGAGTGAGGACCATTAAATCAAAGACATTGTATCTTCGATTTAGTAATGAAATCGTTGTAGCAGTCTCTAGTGTCTACCTTATCTAAAAAAAAAACATGTACGCCCGTATATACATATATGTGTATGTATATGTATATATAATATATATGTATATAATATATATATTTGCTATTTCTCATTTTCTTTCTTTATTATTATGTTATTTAGAGTTTATAAACTGAATTGATTTAGGATTTTAATGATCTTTTTATGTGATTTCTTCCAGTATCGGAAATTTATTATATTTTCAATACTAAATACTTGGACTGAATTTTCGGGAAAAAAACAAATATTGATGAAAAAGTTTTGTTTTCCTATTTGTTAAGTCTATGACTTCATTTTTTTTTCCCAATAATATCTGGCCTGCACATCTGATAAACTTATGGGTTCCAGAATGCATGCTTTTACCAAAACCGCACACTCTTGAACAATGCCAAGGTCCTTGCCTGCAAAGAAGGATATAGCAGCAGTGGAGGAGCTTTGTACTATTGAGGTTTGTCCAATCAGTTGTATTCTACCATCAAAACATTGCATATAATCTCTCCTCTCAAATACCATCATCTGATATTTGCCCTGTCCCACTTTCTATTTTAGGTTGACAAATTCATATCAGAGTTCAGCAGTAACAAAGCCTTCAGAGAAGACTATGAAAAGAGAATCTTATCATCGCTGGATAGCCGACTATTGAGCAGGGATGGTCGGATGAGAAATCCTGATGAGAGGCCAATATTGGCTGCAGAAGTTCCCCCACCGAAGGAATCCGAGACACCAGCAATCAAAGCAAACAGTAGACGACCAATTGAAACCGCTTCTGTGCAGAAGACACAGAAGGAAGAAACTAACAAACCAGAAGACGCTGGAGTGAAAGCGAAGGCGGCTGTTCGGGAGGCCACTGAAGACTCGATTGTGGTGGAGAAACCTCAAAAGCAGCCTCCACCGGAGATTGACATGGCTAAGCTGAAGGAGTTGAAAAGAGAAGAAGAGCTTGCCAAAGCCAAGCAAGCTCTGGAGAGGAAGAAGAAGCTAGCAGAAAAGGCAGTGGCAAAGGCTGCTGCCAGAGCTCAAAAGGAAGCTGAGAAGAAACAGAAGGCAAGTACTGTTGTTTAGTATTGTTTTTCCCCTCCTCAGGGATTGCCTACTGCATAGACTCGAGCTTGATATGATGATACATTGTTTTCAGGAACGGGAGAAGAAAGTGAAAAAGAAGGCTGGGGCAGCAGCATCTGCCACCGCGGATGACAGTGGGGAAGCCGATACAAGTCTTGTTGAACCAGAAGAGGCTACTGTGAGCACTGAAGCTCCTGTCCCGCAGAAGGAGAAAGCACAGGAGACTGTGAGGTACAGAAACCGTTCAAAAGGCCACGATGTGCGTCCAAAGTTGATGCTGAAGAGGAAAAAGTCTTCGCCGTATTGGGTTTGGGCTGCTTATGGTGCTGCTCTATCTGTGGTGATTGTTGGTGTCGTGGGGTACGCTTATTTCGTTGGGAGGAAATGAAAAGCTTGGCCTTTGAACCTCATGTGCGCAATTTTGAAGTGGAGATTTAGAAATCGAATCGGTATGGAATTCATGAAGTCCTGCATTTCCATAGAGTAACCAAAATTGTTGGTGTTCGTCTATTCATATTGCCCTGTGAACCTTTGTTTTTATATTTCCTGTTCTCTTTGTTTTTCCCTTCTTTTATAATGTTCTTGAACTTCAGAGTGGCTTAGGGATCAAAAAGTGGGATGATATGGTGGAGTAGTTTTGGACTTTGAACTATTTAAGTTTTTTTTTTTTGGTAGCAGAACTATTTAAGTTTTTGTTGTTGGCGAGCCTTGAAAGATATTTAAGTATATTTGAACAGATGTGACTTTAATGTTGTTTGTGGGGTTCTATTTTTTTTTAGTTGGTGGGGATTCTCTATGCTTTGAATTTAAACGAATTGTGCAGGATGTGAAAACTGGGAGATTGTTTTGTGGAAATGGTTTTTTTTTTTTGGAAAAAAGCAGAAGTTGCTATCGATGCTTTCATTTCTGAGTGGTTACAATTTTGAAGTGGGGGTGAGAGAAAGCAGAAGGAAAGCAAATGAGAACAAAGAGATAGTGCAGGCTTGGAAGACCAAGACCCTACAAAAGAAAGTGCAAATGGCTCTCAGTACATCCAAGGTCATCCAAATTATAGTCATGGTGATTTGCACCCGTGGAAGGAGAGGAACGCGGCTGAAGATTTCCAAATCTTTTCGACGTAGACATAGGAACCCTTAAAAATAGCATCTTTGCGAGCTCTCCAAATCGACCAAGAACCAGCCGCTAGCACCGAAAGGAGGATATCGTTTTCTACCTTGGAATTCCCCATGCATTGGAAACGCTTGTCTCCAATGCTATCGTTTGTAAGGAAAAATGATATGTCTAGGATTGTGTGTAGTCTCGTTATAATTTTAAATATATATATATTATTTTATTGAAGTATATGTTATTATAAAAAGTGAAATATACATTGAGATATGTTAATGTAATTTTTTTAAAAATAGTTTTATTGTTTAATTTTTATACATTGTTATAATGCAGAATACATACAGATTATCACATTGTATAGGCGGTTGTGAGTGTACCAACACTCGGTGTGTAAAGATGCTACTCAAATGATTTCACAAGCTTTGATATGCAACCACCTGTTTATAATCCCTTTTACTTCTCCGCCCTATTCAAGGTTCATCGCGCGGATGTTCGGCCCCTAAGGTGTTGGCACACCGAGCTCAATTTTCTCAAACGGATTGTATGTCCCATTTTATGGAGAATGAAAGTATCCATTCTGCGATTTCTCCTTTATGTTGATAGCATCCATAGGTGCATTCTGATGGCTTCAGGGGAGTACTTTTAATGTTTTGTAAGTTTTGTAATATCACCTTTATTTGTCTTCCTTGAGGGCCTTCTAATATATATATATATATATATATATATATATATATATATATATATATATAGGGCCGATTACATGCGGCGAATGGCGGATGCGGCAACGATCACGGACCGTCGATCACGAGTCTATAGCATCCGACGGTCGGATGCGATTCACATCAACCGTCGGATGCGATGGACCCGTGATCGGACGGCCCGTGTCGCTGCCGCACCCGCCGTTCGCCGCACCTAATTGCTTCACTATATATATATATATATATATATATATTATTACGTGCGTGTGCGAACGGCGGTGCGGATCACGGGCCGCGATCACGGGCCACGCATCGGACGGTCGGGTGCGATTCACGTCGACCGTTGGATGCGATGCACTCGCGATCGGACGCCCATCGCACACCGCACCGAATCGGGCATATATATATATTATATATATATATATATATATATATATATATATATATATATATATATATATATATATATATATACGCGAGCGATTCATCGGGAATGCGGGAATGCGGGAAACGACCATCGTTCGATCGCGGTCCATCGCATCCAACGGTCGAGTGAATCGTACCCGACCGTCCGATGCGATGGACCCGTGATCGACGGCCCGTAATCGCTTCCCGCACGACCGCATTCCCGCACTGAATCGCTCCCTATATATATATATATATATATATATATATATATATATATATATCGGTCAAAGTATAATGACAAATGGAATCACTGTATAAGCATCAGCAGAGAACAATAACATCGCTGATATATAAACATAGAAATGAATAGCTCAAATAACACCTCACAACTGATAAAACCAATATATATCAAGGTGTATCACAATGGATGAAAGCAATACTCTGAAATACCCATCAATCAAAAGGATGTCAATAAATCACTGATGGCCCTGGAAAATGTCACAATGCTACAAGAATATAAGGAAATCACAATTCTGGTCCCCAAATGTCCAAAGCGTAGGATGACCATCTACACGACCCCACCATCTTGGCCCCTATGTCCAAGATATCCACATACCTCGCGTGTGGCCCTCGGAACGTCCACCGCGGATTCATACCTGGCCCTCGGAACGTCCAGGCACGGCAGGGTATTCTCAAGTCCCCCTCGCTGGATTAGTACTTATGTGCGCTAGGGAGGCAAACCTCAACCCTCACTGAAGGTCTATGGTCATTCAACTCCAAGTACACAAGAGGAATATAGAAGCAATGATGTCAACCACACTACAAGGCTTTATGGTCAAACAACACGAGCATACGATCATAGGTTCATAGAAAGACACTAAGATGAATACATATCATGATCAAAGACAGGCTCATGATACTAACAAGTCAATTATAAGTCACGAGATATAAATAAGGAAAGTAAGCTGGAATCAATAAAGAATAATCCAAGAACAAATAGACCAATTATAGAAAATAACTCAAGATATAAATAGACAATTATAAGAATATTTTGAATCTCGCACCCGACCGTCCGATGCGATGGACCCGTGATCGCTTACGGCCCACGATCGAGGCGTCCGCACCTATGTTAAATGCCGTTCGCCGCTTAAACCTGGGTGTGTTGTGATATAAGTGATTATAATCTTGTTGGCCCCATTTCTATATATATTGGTATCCGAGATAATCAGTATTTTTACGGGCCGTATATATATATATATATATATATATGAAAATGATTGCGTGCGGCGAACGGCAGGTGCGGCCGCGACGTGGGCCGTTCGATCGCGGGTCCATCGCATCCAACAGTCGACGATGAATCGCCCCCGACCATCCGATGCGATAGACCCGTGATCGACGGCCCACGTGATCGACGTGCCGCACCTGCCGTTCGCCGCACGCAATCACGGTCCTATATATATATATATATATATATATATATATATATATATATATATATATATATATATAGTCGAATGATAATATACGTTGTTCGTCCGATCGCGGGTTATCGCATCCAATCGATGTGAATCGCATCGACCGTCCGATGCAATGGACCCGTATCGACGGCCTGTGGTCGACGCCGCACGATCCGCACATGCACGATATATTCCTCTGTATATATATATATTGTGGGCTTTAAAGGTTTCAAAACCCATTTGATCAAAAAGTCTTTTGTTAACTCTGGATATGTCTAGCCCTTTGTGCAACTCCATTTATAACTACACCAATTTTTTTTAAAATTGTAAACTCCCATAATAATACAATTATATGAAATGAAATATATACTGAGATACAATTATATATATTTTTTCACCTTGAAAAAATGAAATTACATTATACATTATAATAAAACCTTACGTATTATGATAGAACCCCATGCACTATGATAGCTCATATTCTGCGTTATCATAGTGCATTAGACTGCAGCCAAAACTGTAAAATAAACTGAATGTATCAGCTCTCACTCATTTTACCCCACCCAATTTATTCCCATATAGGTTATTTGTGCTGGAAATTTCAATTTAGGTATTGGAGTACCCACTAGACTCGGTATCCTTCTTTGCAAACCCACTACGTGCGCGCACATGAGGCCGCCCGGCCGGGGGCCCATGGATTCCAAAATTCTTCTACGAAATGGCACTACAACAAAATAGAGTTTTAATGACCGGCGGAAATTGTCACCAAAACCCTTATGTCTGTCACGAAAAACTTATAGTGACATTTGGACGTGCGTAGCAGCTGAACCAGTCACCATAGGTTTTTGTGACGGTCAAAGCTTATCGGTCACCGTACGTGTCATATGGTGACAGACACACCCGTCACCATAGGTCGATAATAGGTAACAGACACAAATGTCTGTTATCATTTACTGACATTTAGTGACAAGCGATACATAAGTTTAAATGACGGTTGACACTTGATTGTCACCATAGGCAGTATACATGGTGACAGACATATCTGTCACCATAAGCCGATAAATAACGGATTGATGGTTAATGTCAGTCACCTTTTGTAGACATTTAATGACATATTATCACTATTATTATAGAATATATAATTTCAATCCAAATTTTATGTGACAGACAATTGCTATATCAATAATAAAACATTTTGATATAATAATTTATAAATAATTATTTTACTAAAAAAATATAATCATAATTTGTACAATCACAAATTAAAATGTAAAAATATTCAAAACTTTTCATATATAAGAGAATCTCAACAATTCATTACATTATTTCAATCAATATTCCACTACATTATTGTAAGACTTCCAATGTCCAAAAATAAAATATCAACGTCCTTCAAGAATATCGTTCATCTTCACTTTCGTCCAATCTATCTCCACCTACAAAAATATTGATTACAAAAAATTGATTAATGAAACATTAATTAATTAAGATAAAATAAAAAACTAATACACGCTTACAAATGCTCGAGGCCATGCGAAATGGTGTCCAATAACATCCTTGATGGTTAAAGTGTTCTATGCCGCCTTATCAATTTTCTTGTAGAATCTAATAGAGATTTGACCACTACTTCACACCATCCATCACCCAACGATGTTTCTCCAACAATTTTGGTTGGTTGTTTGCTATGCAACATCCCATTTGTCAATAGTTTCTTCTCGCAACTATTATACATGTCATAAAAAAATCACAAAAGTTAGTAAATAACTATTGCATGTATATATAAAAATTCATAAAATAAAAATAGAACAATCTTATTAATGGATGTTTCCAACAAATAAAAAAAAGGGAGAGGGGGAGGACCTCGTGGTAGTTTGGCCGTGCGGGATTAGTGGATGTAGACGAGATGATGGAGAAGGGTTGGAGGACGCAGAGGAGATGATGAAGGGCTGATGTAGAGGAGATGTAAAGGTGATGATGGAGAGGCCGGGGAGGTTTTTAATTTCAAATTTGGTGGTGCAACAATATAAAACGGTAGAGACCAGCCTTTTTTTTTTGTTTATGGGGGAGTAATAATGGGGAATTATAGTAATTAAATATGGGGAAGATATGGCTGATTCTTTGGATATCTTGATTGTCATATATTTGTAAGATTTATAATTACAATATAATTATAGGGATACTTATAGTTTTCAAATTTAATTATATAATATGTTTTTTGTGTCATTCCATTAGTGTGTGTCACCTAATCAATATAAATGGTAACATTCTAATAATGTTTGTCATCTAATAAATTTTATTTGTGACAATTTTAACATGTGTGTCACGATAACTTGTATTTATGTGACAGACATTTTAAGTAAATGTCACAGAAATATAATTTTATAACAAACAAACATAACAGTCACCAAAACTATGTTTTTTATGACATACTTTTTTTACTGTCACCTTATAATAGTTTTAGGTGACAGCTATTCAAAATGTCTGTCACCAAAAGTCTGTTTTGTTGTAGTGTGGGGTTAATTGACTTGGCCAGTTTGCTAAAATCAGATAAAATCAAAGATCCCATGTATGGAAAATGATATGTCAAACCTTAATTGCAATCTTTCATTGAAGTACATATTATTATATAAAATGAAGTATATATTAAGATTCAATAGTTTATTTTTTTCGTGTTAATTGTTATTTTCCGCATGATACACTATGCTATCATAGTGTAATAAGTAGTTATCATAGTGTATAGAGCTATAAAATAGGTTGAAAAAGAGCTGAATCTATGAGCTCTCATTCACAACAATCAGATTCAGTGCTTGCTACCATATATTGAAGAGTTAGTTTTTCAGAAAAGTCAGCTCTGTTATGCCTTTTCTAGAATAAGTGTTATGCCTCATTTAATTGCGCATTTTCACCCAACATATATATCTCATTAGAAAAATTTCACATTTGTTGCAAATGAGCTCATATAATTTGTTGGTGCATATTAAGCCTGTCAATGGGTCGGGTCTAGACCCGGACCTGACCCGACCTGGACCCGATTACACGCGTAATATACCCGACCCGATTTGGACCCGACCCGGCGGACCCGAACAAACAAACGGGTCGGGTCCGGGTCCGCCCCGCCCCGACCCGTTAGACCCGAGACCCGATTGTTTTATTAATATATGCTCATATATTATAAGACTATTAGTATTACTTGATACATAATTTTATTTCTTACTTAACTTATGTTTGTATCCATAAGTTCATAAATCATAATCATAACATTTTTTTCGTTGTGTTGATGTTGCAACTTACAAGAACTTGATTGTTTAATATGTAATAAACTTAGTAATGTATTGTCGTCGGGTTGTTTTGGACAATTAACTTATTAGCTTTTGAATTTGTGTAATTAATTAGTTTGTTGCGTGATTTATGTTTATTATTTTAGTTAATATGTTAGTGCTTATTGTTTTGAATGTTTGTATAATTAGTTATCTTTATTGTTTAGGTTAATATGTTTTTTATGTTAGTGATTATTGTTTTGGATATTGTTTAATAATTCATTTACTTCTTTTGAATTGTATAAGATTATGTTCAAACATAGTCTCATTAATAATAATGTTTTATTACAAAAATTTTCAAATAGAATGATAAAACAAACAAATACATGAGCTCTTCCCTTTTTTTTTTTTTTTTTGCCAATCATCGTCCCGGGTCCGGGTCCACATTTCCCCGGACCCGCCGGGTCCTAGATTGGACCCGGACCCGTCGGGTCTTGCCACGGGTCGGGTCCAGGTCCACCCCGACCCGACCCGACCCGACCCGTTGACAAGGCTAGTGCATATGCTCATTTTTTTTTAGACGCTAAGTCCTTTTTCTAGCATCCCATTTTTATAGCACCCCGTTTGCAATGTTCACATCTCTAGCATAGTATATATATCTTTTACTTTTCAATCAGAGACACACCCAACATATTTAATTATTTATAAATCAATTGATTACATATTATAAATTCACTCAATTTAAAAACAATAAAAAATACAATCACACAATCACACATGACACAAGACTTGAATTGTGACAACAATAAAACTGTCATAATATAAATTCAATCAAACACAATAATTTTTTTCTTTTATAATTTATTTGTTACTTATTATTCTCTTTTTCTATTTTAACCTTGATTTTTATGACTACTATGAGAAACATATTTTTTTTAGTGCAAATGAATTGGTGTCTATTTTATGAGTTTGGACTAGCTAGGGTCTGATCTATTCTATCAGCGTATATCAGGGTTGACTGATGGAAACAGTGGCGGAGCCAAGATTTTTATGAAGGGAGAGCCTAATGTGACTTATGTAAATATTTTCTAAAGTCATATCATTATATTTTTTTTAATTTCAATAGCATATATTAAAAAATGAATATGTATAAAATAAAATAAAAATATTCACATAAAACATATCATTAAATAATTCTAAAAGATAATTATCATATTTTAAAACTATATGTCAAATTTCATATCGATGATTCACAAAAAAAAAATCAAAATATAAATATAATAAGCAATACATACCTTTAAATTTGACTTCGACGATATTTCATATTCTAAAAATGTTGAATGATTTGATTATTTTAAATATTTACATAAATATTATAAATTTTAAATAAAATAGGAATAATGACAATATGGTAAAAGAGAAATTATATACCTTTGACGTGTTGATGGAGGACAGGAAAATGATTACCGATTGTAGATTCCAGATTGTGGGATAATTTAATGGAACAAAAAGTAAAAATTATGAATTTCTTTAGAGATAATGATTGATATTCGGAACAATTGAAATACAAAAAAATAAATAAAAAATGATTAAAGAATCCATTTTTTTTTCAAGATGGGTGCTTGAGTGAGGACGCTAAGAGTGGGGTCTATGCCTCTATGGTTGTCTGTGGAAGGAGCCTTGGGGGTCAATGAAAAAGCAGAATCAAAATGAGCTTTTGTTTTATCTAGAGGGGAGAGAGTTAATTAAAATAAGGGATGGAGACAGCAAAAACATGGATGGTCTAGATGGCTCATGGGTTTTTTTTAGTGTTGAGTTGTTATTATTTAAAAATTTTCATATATAGGTGAAGCCCATGATCTATAGATCTTAATTAAAATCAATCTACCACCTAAAAATTAAAAGAGTTTAAAATTAAATAAAAAAAAATCCAGGGTTCTATCAGTGGATTAATCAACGATGAATCATGGCCTCATAGTTTTTTTTTTTTTAATTCTCTGATTTTGCATGGTGAGTGGGCTGTTGCCCTTTGTTGATTTGATTTTGGTTGTTTCTATTGTGTGGGTTATGGCATAAAAAAAATAATAATTCAGGGGAGCATGCCCCCCCCCCCCCCCCCCCCCCCCCCCCCCCCCCCCCGGCGGCCTCAAGTGGCACCGCCAAAAAAATGGATGTTGCCCATTCAGACATGTACTGATGAACATCCCATTAATACTTGCCAAAAAAATGGAATAACCGGGGATGCCTTAGGTTCATGAAATTCATTTCCATGAAAAGTAAAATAAATACAAATTTATTTTGCATTTCATGATTCCGTGCAATGCAAGTGCATTGTAATAATTTATACGTCGAGAGTCCATCCTTGGTTTGATCCAGTGGTGTTGATGGATTTGAACTCGATATTTGAAAATATAACGAAGTTCACAAAAAGTGTAGGGCAGTTGACCTATAACGTTATTTCATTATTGGCATAATCTTCAAGGTTCATTAAGATCGAGTAAAACTCCCATTACCTTTGGTAAGTTTAAGAAAAATCATCTCCATTAGTTCATCCACAATATTTACATTTAATTAATTTGTTAACAAGAAGAGAATTAATACACTCGGTCTAATTTATAGTATTGTTTGTAGTTTAGAAAAAGTCCTTAATCGTTTATATACTGATAGTGCAACATACACAACGCTATCAAAATGTATATTAAATTATAATCCCAGTGTATGAAAATTAAAATGATTTTTATTTTTTCAAAGAACATCTATATTTTACAATGTGTATATTTTATATTTTGTAACAATGTGTATTTTAACAAGCAAATATATATTTGTTAAAAAATAAAACACAGTGAAAGATAAGGATGGAGCTGCGCAACAGGTTGATGAAAATCTTACGTACACTTTTTTTTAAGCCTCATTTCAATTCACATATGTATTGATTTTTATTTTAATAGTATACCTTTAATAAAGTATATTTTCTGATAAAAAAAATAAAGTTAATACTTCGTTGAATTGTATGGATTCATTTAAAAAAATTTAAAAAGACAGTGTATAAATGATGCTAACAAAATATATAAAACTAAAATTTAAAACTCTACTACACGTGTAATAGAGTTATTTCCTTTGTAACAAAGGTGGTAAGAGCGTTGATAACCAGAAATCGGAACAGCAGATCGGGGTGCACTTCCCCAAGCTACGTGAAGCTTCCACTCATTTTCACATGGCGTGCATGGCCAGCCGTCCAACTGCGTTTCCCACGAATAAATTATTATGTTAAAGAAAATTAAAAAAAAGCCTCCAGAATATGACCAGTATTACCTCTCGAAAGTCAAAACGCCTCCTGATTCAACCCATCCACCACTTCCCTTCTCCACCATAACCGCCGCTAATCCCTCTTGAAAACCCTATAAATGCATGCCCTATATCCTGGTAACACTCACACCACCCAATCAATCAATCAGTCTTTCACACGTCTTCAATTTCACACCTAGTTAGCTAACAAGCTGAGAATAAGATGGCTTTGGTGAAGAGCGTTGTGGTACATTTGGTTCTGATGATGCTCTTCTTAGCACAACTCTTCTGCTTTTCTGCTGCAGCAGGTCCGAAGGGTGTCGTGGCAGTTGAGGGCACCGTCTTCTGCCGTTCATGCAACAAGACCCTCGTTGGTGCTCCACCTCTCGCTGGTAAATGAAGTCCTTTATCCTCACAAACCAAGTCATAGTCATGTTAATCATCTATTTTCTTTTAGGCTTTTTTTCCTTAGGAAAATAAGTACAATCTCTTCCATACTCGCCAATTGAAATACATGTTATTATAAAAAATAAAATATATATTCTTTGATAAACGGTTATATTTTTTTCTTTAAAAAAATAAAAAATTAAATTTTCATATATTGGCGTCAGTAAAGTTTATATTACGCCGTCACAGTATACACTCCAATATATATAAGCAGTTGGAGAACCATTTTGAAGCTATAGACGGGCAGCGAATCGATTTTTGTGAAGTAAATGTTTTTTCTTCTTCTGGGTATTTTTTCAATAACTCAGTGGTGGTTCAAACTTTAATTTGAAATAGGTGCGATAGCAAGCGTGAAGTGCAATGACACAAAGGCCATAACAGTACTCGGGAGGACCAACAAGAACGGATACTTCTACATACAGTTGCCCAAGTTGAAGCTTAGCCCCTTGACCACACCCAACTGTAAGGCATACCTGGTGTCCTCCCCATCTCCAGCCTGCAACAAGACCTCCAACCTCCGGGGTGGGATAGAGGGAAGTCCCTTGACTTTGAAGGCCCTCTATCCTGGGACCAACTTTCCAGGGAGGGGTCCCTTGGCCGTCTTCACTGTTGGACCCTTGGCTTTTGCTCCCTCTCGTTGTCCTAAACCTTCGGTCTAATTATAGGCTGAGGAGGGGGGTTTACCTAGAAGTATAAATAAAGCAAGCTATGTTGGTGGTGCATGTAATAATGTAATGAAGAATACCTGTGTGTGTGGGGGTGTGTGTTGTGTTCTACGAGAGGGTTGGTTGAATAAAAATGGGGATGCATATGGATTGTTCCATGCATGTCCCTTGTATTGTGTTAATTAATTACTTTAGTATTTGGTTAATAAATATAATTGCCAAAAGTGTTGGATATTTTCAAAAACTTGGGTTTTAAAAGTTGTGTTTGAGTGATCAATATGGGTGGATGAAAAATTGTCTTATTCTTTTAGTCTCATATGGATTGTTTGAAAAATGTTTTGAGGATTATAAACTAGGCTCTTTATACTCTAGTAAATTGATTTTTGTGGACACTTTATGATGGACTTTTGATGCAGCGTGTGGTTGTTTTAGAAGCGCACTTGACACTTTTCTTTTTGACCAATTGGATGGTGGAGATCGATTTAACCCCAAGATTATGCAAATCTAGACCGTCTAATGGATGAAAGTTTAGATGCAATGAGCACTGTTAAATTGATCAGTTAGTGATTACATTGATCAAATGGTGCCATTTGAAGGGGTGCATCATATGGTGGACAATTAAGTTCACACGATCGCGTGAAAACGGTGGACCACCGATTGGATGGTTACTGAACCCCTCATTCATGAAATGGTGTGTCTTTTGCACCAATAGACACCATTAATTTTGCCTATAAAAGAAGGATCTTAAATCTGAATTCTAGAGAATAACATTCACTCATCCTCTCATCTCTTTTATTACAAGTTAGCATCATTAGCCCTATAAATAGAAAGTTTTGAGAGGTTGGACCACCAATCGGAGACTTCATTATATCTTAAAGGTTGTACTTCATTATTTCCTCGTGTACTCGTGATTCTTATCGGAGCGAGAAAATTGTTTGTCTAAAAGCATTCAATTTTGTTGATCCTTGAAGCTTTTGTACTACTTCTGTCTTTTTCCATTGCTCCGATTTCTAACTATCGATTGCTAGTCAAGTATCATTGCATGTGATTGGTGGAGGATCGACCATTTTTAAATGGAAAAAGATACACTCAGTCACAATTACCGACCAAAACACAAACTTGAAGTGTTTTCATTTTTTTTTAAATAGTAAACATCATCTAATGAGGTATATGCTTTTATAAAAAGTGTATATCGTTCCATTTCAAATTGAATGACCCATTTTTAACAAGTGTATGAAAAAATTCAATGAGGTATATACATCATCTAACAAGGTATATACTTAATTAAATCTGTAACGAGATATATATGGTATGTGTTTTGGTTGATAATCGTGATTAAGTGTAGCAGCACTCTTTTTAAATACTGACAGCATAACTCCAAATGTTTCTTGAATCAGGAACATTCATGATGTCCTGCTAGAGTTCATTTGAAAATCTATTTAAATATATTTTATTTTTGTACAAATAAAAAAAAGCAAACATGTTTTAAAAATACAGTTACGAAAGGAAAAAAAAAACTATTTCTTTAAAAAAATTGCTTGATTTTTTATTCTAGAAAACTTGCTTCACTTATAACTAAGTTGTCATTAGAGGTGTGGAAGTTCACGCAATAGAGGCATCGTGTGCGTTTGAAGCACATAAATCCAACGGTAGTGATGCACAAAGGTTTGGATGGGGTTTACTCTGTTTCAGCGTGTCACGTGTACGGAGAAAATTTGTTTAAGATGGATGTCTGTTTTTGTGTAATTCTCAATTAATGTAAACAAACATATTTCTATTAAGTTGCCCAAACTTTTTATAATAACAAAACTGGCCACTAGTGTTAATTACAAATTTGGTCCTTAATCAAATCTAGGCCGCAAAAACTGTGTTGACATTTTAACATCAAAATTATGTATTCTAATTTAATTAGAATACATAATTTTGATTATAAATTAAAATTAAAATTAGTCTCGGTCACTAGTGTTATTCCAATGTAACCTTTTATAAATTAAAATCAACGCATCCATTAGAGACGCGCGTGGTCATAAAAACACATACACTGTTTACCACCAACGCGGACAGCACATATTATTTTTTTGCTTGGCCATATAATGCAAAACATTTTTCATGTGATCAGTGATGGAGCCAGGATTTTTACAAAGGGGGTCTAAGGTGACTTACGTAAATATTTTTTAAAGCTAAATTATTATATATATATATATATATATATATATATATATATATATATATATTAATTTGAATAGCATAGATTAAAAGATAAATATGTAAAAAATGAAATAAAAACATTCATATGAAACATATCACTGAATAATTCTAAAAGATAATTGTCATTTTTTAAAATAATATGTCAAATTTCATATTGATGATTCACAAAAAAAATTCAAAACGTATATATAATAAACAATGCATACTTTTAAATTTGACATGAATGAGTTTTCATATTTTGAAAATGTTGAATGATTTTATATCATTATCAATCCAACAATCTCAGTGAATAAATCAAATACCTAGTGCTTTGTATTTAAGACGATGCTTATTTATATCTTGAATTTTCTTTATATGTTACTGTTTCAATCGAATCATATATTTATTTTATTAAGTGTTGAATTGTTGAGTTTTGGTGATACTTGGGAGGGTCTCACTTCTTTCCTTCATCTTCATCATCTGTTTATTTGTTTAATGGTTGATAAAATAAATATTTGATTGATATGAAAAGCTTGTATGGATTTTTATTGTGATTAAGAGATTTTTTTTCATCTTCATAAAGGGGGGAAGTTCATTGATTTTATGATATTCTAGATACATAAAAAATGGGTTATTGCTGTTGTTGTTGAGTTGTGGTGTTTATGACCTATGGGTTATAGGCTATGGGCCATAATAAAAAATATTTTAGAAATTAAAAAAAGAGCGTTGTTACACTCAATCCATTTTGCAGCCTCGTACACTATGATAACGTAGTATATACTGCGCTATTATAGTTTATGAGGTTAGTTGAAGGCCCGAGACTTTAGAGAACTCAGAGAAGAGAGCTTTGATGCCAAGAGCAAAGGATATCGAAGCATCTGAAAATAAAATTAGATCATCCGCGACATAGATGGGAGACATTAAGGTCACCGTGGAGAAAGTGACCAATTTTGCCTCTATTGATAGCACACTCAATTTGATAGATAAAACCTGCATAGTTAGAACAAATAAGAGAGGTGAGGGGGTCACCTTGGCGTAATCCACATTTTGAACCAAAGAAACCATGAGGGCTTCCATTAATGAGCTTCGAAAGGAGGGTGTTTGAATACATTGAAGGATGAGTTGAATTGTGTGGGTTGGGAATTGCATGACCTTCATAACTACCTCCAGAAAGTCCCACCGTACACTATCAAAGGCCTTTCGAAGATTGATCTTTACACAAGTACGCCCCTTAGCCGAGGGGAGATGGGTATAGCACATGAGCTCATGCGCAAGTAGAATACTATGAACAATATTCTGCCATTTAACGAAAGCCGATTGATTGAGGCTGATAAGTGAAGGGAAGACAACTTGAAGCCGAGTGGCAATGACCTTGGTGATCGCCTTGTAGACAGTGTTGCTTAAAGAGATAGGATGAAAATTTCAAACGAATCTCCATGCCTCAATTTTTGGATTAAGGTGATGAAACTATGATTGAGCTGCTTTAGGAGGTGACCAGATTTGCAGAACTGCTTCACCACTGCGATGAAATCATCTTGATGAACTGCCAAAACTGTTGAAAAAATCTAGCTTGAAACCCGTTAGGCCCAGGACTACTAAGGGGCTTTTGAGAGAATAGAGCAGTGTAAATTTCCTCTTATGTAACCGGACTAGCATGAAGTTATTGATCTGCTGGAGAAAGAGTCATGGAAAAGGAGATGGGAATAACAGGACTGCCATGGTCCCTAGAGGGGAGATTTTGATAAAAATCAACAACATGTCTCTTTATTACCTCTAGATTTACAGAATAGGTTCCATCATTCAATTTCACTATGCGAAGAGTGTTTTGAGCAATTCATGCTTTGGAAAAAGCATAGAAAAATTTGGTATATATTACGGTCACCCGCTGCAAGCCAGAGTTGCCTTGACTTCTGCCTGAAGAAAACTTCTTCATGTCAAAGATCACTAAGATAGATGGTGCGTGTCTCCGCTTCTTTAGCAATCAACCGAGGGTTTAGTGGATCAGCGAACAATTCAGATTGGGACTGGTGAAGTAATTGTTTGGAGATCTGAATACGGTTATTGAGAGGACCATAGACATCTCTGTTCCACAACTTAATATGTACCTTGAGGTGTTAGAGTCTTTTAACCAATCTGAACATAGGGGAACCAACCATAGATAACCTCCAAGCATACTCAACAAGCTCGGAGAAACCGGGGTGTTCCTCCCAACATTGAAAGTATTTGAAAGGTTTTGACCCAGAGATGATATTAGGTATGACAGTAACTAGAAGTATAAAATGATCAGAGAGACCGGGTGCCATGAAATATAATTCACAAAGCTATCCAAAAATTTGAGCATCCATTGGTTGTTGACGAGTGTGCGGTCTAATTTACAAGCAATCATGTTTTCTTGATTATTACTCCAATAGAAAAGACTACCCACTGCCTTGAGATCTTGAAGAAAACATTCAAAAATGCAATTGTTGAATTTCAACATTCGACGAGCATGAGCCCCCCTACCACCTCGTTTTTCATGAGCATAACGGACTTCATTAAAGTCACCTCCCATAATCCAAGGAGAAGAGCTCGTGCCCGCAGCAAGTGAGCATAAGTCATGCCATAGAGACAACCTCTCAGCAGCAGAGTTGGATCCATAGATTGCAGTGAGAAAAAAATTCAGAGTTGATCGAGAGCATAGTAACCCTACAATGTAAGAACTGTTCCAAGTGTGCTAGTAAGGAGACATTGACAACTTGAGCTTGCCATAAAAACCATATTCGACCTGAGACCGTAGGGTTGAGAAGGCTATGATGAGGTAGAATTTTCTACCTGATTGAAGGAGCAAAGAATGAAGGGACCCTTGTTTCCACGAGGGAGATAATGGGGACTAGATGATCAGAGGCCATGAATTGTTTCACATCTAGTTGCCTGTCATGACTATTCAGACCACGAACATTCCAAAAAATACAATCCATAATATAACTTATTAAGGGAGAGAGGAGAGTGAGATAGGCTTACTGAGAACTCCTTGAGGAGGGCAAGCCTTTGTGAGTGTTTGATCCTTTAGAGAAAGAACCCTTCATTAGGGTAAGTGACGCTAACTTGGAGTCTTTCTTATGCTTTTTCTTCTTGAACTTCGCCTTCTTCACCAATGGGGAAGGCTTACTATCATTAGGCGGCGCTTCAAACAGTGGCAATACAACTTTCAAAGTACCAGCGGAATATTGTGCCCCAGGATCAACAAGGAGGGGAGCACCGCAAGTAGCGGGTGGCACGGGCAGAGCAACATCATCACGATCAGAGGCAGAAAGAGGAATAACAAGTTTGGGTTGGGTAGAGAGAGTGGATGTAGCCAAAGGATAGTTAAGGGGAAGGTCCAAAGTTGTGGGGGAGGGGGAGACCGAGGAGGGAGCCACAATAGGGAGGGGAGAGGAGTTGGGGAGAGAAGGGTTGGAGTTATCAATGGAATTGGAGGTGTCTTTGGAAGATGCTTGAGGTGGGATTGGTTTGGGATTCTGATTGGAAGAATTTGGGAGGGAGAGGACAAATGTATCTCTGGAGGTCAAATTGGTAGAATTTTTATGGGGAGGGGGGGGGGGGGGGGGTTTGGAGGTCCCATTGAAAGGAGCTTTTTTTTGGGGGGGGGGGGGAGGAGGGCAGGGGTTATGAGTATCTTTCGGAGGGAGATTGGGATGCTGCTTGGCACACATTGGATTGTCATTCCCAAAGGTAGAACAGGTTGAATAGGCAATGGGCTGCCATTCATATTGAACATGGTAGTGTTCAACTTCACCATTGTGTAACACAGATTGAGTCACATAAGGGTTGCTCAGCTTCAACCTCCACGCATACAATTGCATATGAGATGCGAGTCCGCATACGAGTAGCGGTGTCCATGAAAAGAGGCGTACCAATAGCACTAGTGACTTTTCCAATACCTTGGTGTGCTCGCCGCCTGTGCGTTATATTGTCGAGTATGTCTGTGAATAGTAAGGTCGATCGGCCAGACCTCTTGTTTGGCCGTGCCTTAGACTGCTCGTCACCGAGGAGTAAGGTCAACCGACAAGACCTGCTGTCTGGTCGTGTTTTAAACTACTCGTTTATGAGAAGTAAGGTCAATCGACCAGACCTGGTGTCTGGTCGTGCTTTAGACTACTCGTGCCAGAGGAGTAAGGTCGACCGACCAGACCGGGTGTCTGGTCATGTCATAGACTATTCGCGGTGACGTTTATTTACGAGGTGCTCGTCCGTCCGACTAGATCATTCAGTGTAATCGTGTCTGCACCCCTAATGATGTAACCATGAAGTCACCCACCTTTGACCGGGTCTTGTGGGCCCTATGTCAGATGATCCGTGTCCGTCTTACCTTGATACGTGTCGTAGTGCAGATTTTTACTCCACAAGGATAAAACGAAAAAATTATCTTTGTCAAACTATCTCTAAACAGTGTTTGGGGTGAGGAATAGATTTATTTGCTCCCAATATTTATATCAGGATAGATAACTATGTGTGAAGAATAAAAGATTTTTTTGCTTGGTTGCACTTATGTTATTCTTAATGAAAATCGTAAAAAGTACATTTTTTTGGTTGGTTCAGCTTAGATAAACTAATTGAGAATAAATAGTAGATAAGAGATGATATAGTTTATGACTTTTATGACAATTTTATCCCCGCATAAAATTGTTTGTGTTTGAGAATATATGAAATATGCGTGTGACATGATATATGAGACATGTTTTTGTGACAGGTGTTAGTATTATTAGATGAGATAATTTTATTTAAAATGATATAAAAAAATAATTTTATATTTGTTATAGATAAATAATGTAAGCAATTTTAATCCCTTAAAAATCATTATTAGAGCTTATCTTACCCCCGTTTGGGGTGTGACATAAAATTATTTGCCCATGATAGTTATACCGGAATAGATAACAATCAATGTTAAATAAATAAATTTTTGTTTCGTTGTCTTTTCTGTTATTTTCATTGGGGAAACATAAAAGTAACACTGTTGTTGTTTGTTTCACTATGGATAAAGTAATGATAAGTGGTAGATGAGAGATGTATAAGAGTTTATGACTTTATAAATGATAATTATACCATTGCATAAATTGTTTGTGTTTGTAAATAATGTGAGAGATGTGGGTGTGAGATATGATAGATGTGATAATTTTTGGAATGTGTGTGAGAGTATTAGGTGGGGTAAATATTGTTAAATTAAGAGAAAATGATTTTTTTATCCATTGACATAGATAAACCTTGATAAGTAATTCCAGCAGTTTCTTATAATAGTTATCATACCTTATCCTAACATATCCAACATAGTATCAAAATTTATTCTAATCAAACAAACATTTTTTTTTTTTGCTATTCTCCTTAATTCCTCCTTATTCCCTTGCTTATGTTCCACCCCAAAAAGGGGGTTAAAGTATAATTATCATAAAAGTTGAATCTTGATTTATTTTTTCTTATTTCTCCTTATTCACCTTTATTAAAGGGTAATTCCACATCCTAAACCAGGGGTCCGGGGGGGACTATCCGCGTGCCTGAACTCCTATCAAGGGGGAAATTTAATCTTTTTAAATGACCATAGTCGAAACTAGCTAAGTGACCTCTTTTTGCGATCTTCTTTGATTCCTCTGTCGGTGAAAATTTTAAACCTCCCTTTCCATGTCATCCCTTCCCGGTAAGTTTTAGCAGAAACATATTACATATTACATGAGCATATGCCTCTTATAAACATATCGTTTACATACAAAAAAGCCAGGTAAAGTAGATGCTTCGTAATGAGAAGCATACGATCTGTTGCATTAAATCTACGCCGGCCCCGAAACGATACGGTAACCCAAAAAGGCCAACTTGCATGCATGGGCCAGCCATGCAAACGTATTTTCCAACGAATAAACAAAACCATCCATAATTGTCTTCCCCTCCAAAACCCTAATATTAGAACCTTCATTTCAAAAAAAAATTATTATTAATCAACCGACACATTACACATTTGTACAAACAAAGGTCTCTAGATCTTCAACCACAACCGGCGCAAATCCTGTTGTTTCAACCCCTATAAATCCAAGCCCTAGGTGGTCAACCTCTAACCACTCAATCACATCCACTTTTGATTTATTGAAAGAAGGAGAGAGAGAGAGAGAGAGAGAGAGTGAGACAGCCTTATTTGTTAGAGATGTATAGCGTGAAAAGTTCACTGGTTCTTCAGCTTGTTGTGCTCGTTGCAGCATCACATCTCATCTCATCTCATGGAAATGGAGAAAATCTTCCTGTGCCGGGCCGGAGAAGCCGCGTCGCTATTGAAGGCATGGTCTACTGCAAGTCCTGCAGTTACCTCAACTTCAACACTCTTTTGAATGCTACAGCTCTGCCTGGTCAGTCATTATGTTGAACATTTTATTATATATATCTAGTATTGTTTACTTTATTGCCCCATTCTCTCTCTGGTTTATTAGTTATTTTTCTTACAAGTCAATGAATGAGTGGTATAATCTATAAAAAAAAAGATACATCTATGCTGCCTTTTAATCTCCCATGTGTACTATTATCTGAAAAAATACACATAATAATATTGAATGTGATACATAAACACATATATTAAGGTGTATAATTTGAAAAATGTTATTTACAGCCTAAAACACAGGTCACACAAGTTTTTATTTTTCTAAAAGTCATATATATACCTAATTTGCTGAGGTATATACTTTTATAAAATGTGAAGTAAATACTCCCATGAATTGAATGTTCATTATAAAAGAAAAAGTGAATTTGTTTTAATGAAATCTCAATACAGGGAGTGAAGGGGATAACGAGATATATGAGAGTGTATTTTAGATTGTAAAAATGACTGAATATAACATAACTCATATAGTTTTGGTGGGACTAAAAATAAGACTAAAAATGGATCTCGGTGTATCAAAGTCATTATTTATTTTAACATTATATACCTCCAGAGCCCCATCAAGTGAGTTATATATCTTATTTCTTTTATATTTGTTAAAAGTGGGATATATAATTTACATTTTTCATCAAAACTATTATCTCTAACATTATTCTATTCATATATACATGACTTGTGTTTTGGTGATGGATGAAGGTGCGGTGGTGAAGGTGACATGCACCAGCACGAAAGCCCCCTTGTATCTGAACGGGACAACCAATAGTTATGGTTACTTCTTCATACAAGTCCCCAAGGTGAAGCTGGGGACATGGACGAGCCACAAGTGTGAGGTGTCGCTGGTGTCATCGCCGTTGTCCTGGTGTTCCAAACCGACGAACCTCAACAACGGGCAGGTCGGGGCGGATCTGGCATTCGAAAAGGTTTACACAGGCAAGGAACCTCTTGCTGTCTTCAAAGCTGGGCCCTTCGCCTTCAGTCCTACCAATGCCACAGCCTGCCCCAAGCATTAATCAGCCTTACTTCGGCTTCTCGTGGAGATCTATATTTGTGTTGGGGGGGGGGGGGGGGGGGGGGGGGGGGGGGGGGGGGGGGGGGGGGGGGGGGGGGGGGGGGGGGGGGGGGGGGGGGGGGGGGGGGGGGGGGGGGTGGGGGGGGGGGGGGGG
>CM060860.1:10370035-10548530 GCA_030737845.1 Acorus calamus
TAAACGTTGGAATTAAATATGGTAATAAATCACTTACTATAATTAGCGTTTGTAATTATTGCGAACGTTACACTTCCAACGGTCGAATCTCTGTGCCTATAAAATGGTCATTTTCACAGGGATTTAAATAAGGCGAAAAAACTAAGTGTTCCATTAGAAATCCTTCACAAACAGACTTCTTATTTTTTCTTGTTCTTTTAGGCGATCAAGTCTGCGACCGGTTTGACTTCTCTTCTTGCTTGCACCAAGAAGAGAATAGCAAGGGCTGGGTGGTTTTATCTTGAGAACAGGTCGTCGAGAACCCTGTGCGATTGAGGGGGCGTATTCTGTTCTGAATACAGCGTTACCACGTGACTCCATACCAGGCTCTTCTAATCCATATTCTCATTGTTTTTTGTCTAATAATAGCTTATTTTTCCAACAAGGTGTTCTCTTGAGAGTGTTTCCTCTAGTGAGTTCTAAAGAGATATTGTAATCTCATTTTTCATAGTGGAAGTTTTCGGAGTTCGACCCGTGGTTTTTTCCCTTTCATTTTGAAAGGATTTTTCCACGTAAATCTTGTTTGTTCTTTTATTTTTCATTCTCAACACATCCTTTTCCAACATTGGATGCCAAGAGAGGGACTACAGTTGGGGTGGCGATTGTTGTTTCGGTGGCTTGCCGATTTTTTTTCTCGCCGATTTATAGCGCCAGATTTTGCGGAGGGGACCTGCAATGATGACGTGGACGTACCGGCCGCCGCAAATGTGCTTTTTACAGGTAGATGTACACGTGGGACTCTTCGTTGATGCGGATCCACGTCAGGTTTTATGGAAGGAACGCAATAATTCGATGTTGTTCGAGATTTCTTCTTCGTCTTGCTCGAAATAAACAGTCGATGACCGTGATATTTTATCAACATGTGTGTGTATAATAAATGATGAGTGTTTTTTTTTTATGGTGTAAATAAATGTTCGAGTTATCGATTCAAAGTCTCGTTTTTTCTATGGGTGGAGACCCAGACACGGCGACACAGAACCGGTGGGCTTATCCGAGTCAACAGTCCATGTTAAAGGATGATGATGGATATGTGACGCGGTTGCTCGGTCTAATCGGACGGTGTATGATTGATTGATGGAGCCCACGATTCGGACGGACTGTTATTTTGTCCAGTTGGGAGTGGTTCGTCGTCATATGAGGTTTTGGAAGACTTTTCCCATTCTAATAATTGGCTCAAATTGTGTTGAGCACAAATTATTTTCTTTCTTTTTTCTTGGGATCATAACCCTTTATATAGAGTTGAGTATATCAATTATCAAAAAAAAAAAAAAATTTCTGAATTTGACCTGAATCAATATCTGAAAAATCAGAAATATCTAATATTTGAAGATCTGAAATATAGATATGAATATTAGTGTATACGATCCAAAAAATATTTGTAACCGACGTATATTATAAAAATATTTTTTTTTTTATATAAGGACCTGAAGTGTATGAAAACATTCAAATGAATGAGAAGAAAAATCATTCTTTTCTTGTAAAAACTCAAAAACGAGTATACATGTAAAGGACTTCTAAAGGAGAACTGTATCGATCAAAAGCTCTTCAAAATAGATGATAATACTCACAATAACTCTTGCTAGAACTCCCTTCCCGAGATCCTCAACCATGGTGCTGAAAATAAAAGGTGAAGAAAGAGAAGCTTTGGGGTTTGAAAATTTCTAGGGTTTTAAGTTTTAATGCAAGGGGGAGAGAAAAGAGAGATTTAACTAACCGAAAATACGTGGGGACAAAAATACGATATCATCAAACCCGAATAATCACAATTAAAGCCCCTATTCTTTCCAAAAACGGCTGAAGTTCAAATAAAAAATTCACCCAGATCGACGACTCTAGTCGTGTCCATCACCTAGGTGGCCGACGGCTCCACCAGGACCCTTCACACAGGTGCCTGACGGCACCTATTGAATCCGTTAGAAAACCGACGGCTCCCCCTGGAGCTGTCACTATTCCTCTGCCCGACCTCTTGATATAGTTTGGCCCATAACTTGATCAATACTCATCTGATTTTTGAGCTGTAAAAAGCGTTGGAAAGCTAACAGAATAACGATTCCAACCATACCTTAAATTATAAAATTAGAGGTATATAAGTTCTCCAAAATCCTATAGGAATATGACTCAATGCACGAAATTAAGAACGACTTGTAAAAATCATAGTCATTACATGATGCCTTCGGGATACGAAGGCAGCCTATAAAGAGGTCGCGCGCAAGCACTCTAACGGCACAGCCAGTGGTATAAAAACATACAGTCACTATTACGATCAATCATAGTCCTAGCCCTCCACCCAAAAAGTCCTTACCTAAACCCTCGAAAAAAATCCTCTAGAGTTTCAGTCCCAAATTACAAATCTAACTGCGGAGGAAAAGTATCCACCTCAGTATTATATATTGTTCATATTTGTCATCTTGTATGATTAATCACAATCATGATATTATATTAATATTAAATTTCAATGTATGATATCTAAAATACATAATAAACATTCAAACCTCATATTTAATTTTCATATTTATCTAATATATCATTTGATTATCCAATTTAATGTTAATAACATCTCAATTATCTGAAAAATATGTGTGTTCAAAGATATCTGAATCCAAAAATTAATATTGATATCCAATCCGTATTCATTCGATTGACATGCTTAATTTTAACACATTTTAGTTGAAGAATATATATATATTATGGTAGAATATGGGTAAATAATCTCAATAAGCATGTTTGTTCTTAAAGGAAAGGTGGGCATATTATATCAGAATATATATAAATAAACTGGTATTGTCATTTTATGTCCCCTCTAAAATAATGTTATTTCAATCATTTAATTCCTATTGTATATGGGGGATCCACATATTAAATAATCTATCATCACATCTTAGAAATCAAGAGGTCCACATATCAAATAATTTTCTACTTTTTATAAACCACTTATCAAGAAACCAATATACACATTTATTCATCTTTTATAAATAATTTTCTCATAATTAACCGAACAATAAAAAACATCTTCCCAACAATAATAATTAAAAATATAACCAATCATAAAATTATGACTTATTCAATTGGTACAATCATCTATTTTATAATAGTTATATATCTCGAAACATGTTAATTATGTTGTTTATTGCCCAAATGGAGGTTAAGAGGTTGGAACACATAATGATTGTCTCCCCATTCCAATAGTGACATAAACTATTTTGAGATTAATAATTATTCTAATATTGATAGATAATAAATCATTTTTGTTTGATTATTTTTTTAGTTTTTCTCGTTGGGAAATGTAATAATGAATTTTTTTGTTGTTTGGTTGACTATAGATAAGTTGTGAATAAGATGTATATAATGATTTATAAATGTTGTAAAAATGATTCGATATATAGGCCTTTTATTTATAAGAGGTAATAACAGATGATTTAACATTTAGGTTTCCATTAAACTAATGGAATATATTGGATTAAATAACACAATTCCAAAGAGACCTGTAATATTAATTTCAGCTTACTCTCATTTGTTCTAGTATAGTTATACCTATCTATTCCTTACGAACAAATATGTTTTTATGTTTATTCCTCCATATACCACCATATTCTCCCCCTAATCCTCTATTCAAATGGTAATATATTTAACATGGATCACATGGAGAGAATCATTGGTTCTCGAGGAGGGTGGGGTTGTCTGGAGTAGCATATATTTAAATGATTCTTCCTTATTTAGGAGTATATATTTAAATTATTCTTCCTTATTTAGGATTATTCTAGGTTTATTTAAATGTTAGAGTAGCTTATATTTAAATAAATGATTAAAAAATTTTGAATAAAGATTTTTTGAGGTGACTATGTATGTGATTAACAATATGTTTTGAGACCCAACATAGGATAGAGGAGAATATATGTTTTTTTTTTTCTGGGTGTCTATGTATGTGATTAACAATAGGAGTAGCACATCCCATCAGGGGTGTCTATGTTTGTGATTGACAATATGTTTTGAGACCCACCAGAGGATAGAGGAGAATATATATTGTTTTTTTTTAGGGTAATGTAGACCCTGCTACACGGCTTATAGAGGAGAATATATGTTAAGTTTATTTTATTTTTATTTTATTTTTGTTAGGCAGAAAAATTATATGTTGATACTTGAGAAATATGTTGGTTGCATGTTTATGAACTTCGTAGATTGCGAGATGTAGTGTAGAGTATAGAACTCTAAAGAGAGTTTAAATTTCTTAAAAGTTTTTTTTAATTACACTAGTATTATATTAGTTTTCTCGTATTTTGTCTCGTTCATATAGGTTTAGACCAAACTATATTAAAATGTTTTTTTTCTATCAGAACTATTGTGTGCTTTCACAATATATGCAACAATTGGTATCAAAACCAGCGGCAGCAACAAAAATTTTTATAAATGGGGTCATTAAAAACATAATTTTTATAAATTATTTTTAAAATTTACTCTTACCATATATTTATAAAAAAAACATAGACTGTTTTTTTTTAAATAGAATAACTTATATTAATAAAAAAAAATAAACCATCAAAGAAGGGAGATAATATTTTCAATATAAACTTTTTTAATTGTTCTCGATGAGATTTCAAATTTTAAAATCGTTGTATGATAATTTCATTATTAACATTATCGGCGCGTACAATCTATCCGTCTGTGTGTAGGTGATTAACGAGTTGGCTATGGAAAATAAAGGTCTCAATCTCACAATATGGGTTTTAATGGAACCCGTGATAAAAAAGAGTTTTGATACACTCAGTTCATTTTGCTGCCGTTTTGTAATTCATACACTATGATAACATAATATATATCACGCTATCATTGTATGTGAATTATCATAGTATATGACCTAAAAAATTTATTATTTTTTCAGTGTGAAAAAAATACATTAATGTATCTTAGTAAATACTTCAATAGAAGAATATATGATTTTTTAAATAAAATAAAATCAGTGTGAACTGCAATTGGGGTAGCACAGGGGGTTGGACATATTATTCTCCAAAATAAAAATTAGACGGGGTTTGGTTGTATAAATGTGCCTCCTGATATGGTTGTATATATGGGTATCACCACCACCTAAACATTGGTTTGGACAAATTTTTTCAACCATGTTGGTTATTTTGCCTAATGAAAATGATAGACCGGTGATTTTAAGGGTGTGTTTGTGCACAAAGTTGAAGGGAAAATGAAAGAAAGTGAGGGAATTTGGGTCAAAGGGAAAGTGGTAGAAAGTAAAAAATTTTCCCTTTGACCAACTTTCAAGGTGTTTGTGCATGTGGTTGAAAATTTTTCCATCACTTTCTCTCATTTTCTCACCTATGGGGAAAGGAAAAGTTTTTCCCACTTTTTCTAATAAGACAAAATAGGAGAGGGAAAGTGATGGAAATTTTTTTCTTTTCCTTGTTTGGCACAAATGCTAGCTTTTTGAGTGGTCAAAGGGAAAATCTTTACTTTCCTTCACTTTCCTTCACTTTCCATCATGCACAAACACACCCTAAGAATACAAACCCGGATATATTGTAATTTGGGATCATCATTGGTAATCCTTTCTTAAAATAAAATGGACAACTATGTCATTCCAAATTCATTGGGTTGTGTGTCTCTTCCATATTTGTCAACCCTTATATCTGTGTGTCTCTTTCAAAAAGAGATAACATGAGAATAATTTTTTCATCCCTAAATTAATTGATCATTTCACACATACATTAATTCAAGTTTTTTTTTTTAATTTTGATGGGGTCAATTGACCCCACCCCTAATAACCTAGCGCTGCCCCTGATCAAAACAACTTAGCTACAAACACAATATATATACGGTGAATCACTGTATTTAACTCTACCAGAAAAGATAGAGGAGGCTGTCAATTACTCACCTCAAATATTCTTCTACCTAAGTCAATATTTAAAGAAATAACAATTTTTTCTGAAATTTGTAAAGTTTTCATTTGAATTTTAATTTGTATTTTAGGTATTCAACCATTTGAATATTTATTGTGTCATATTTTTCTCTTGTCGCTTGAAATGGATTCTTCAACCACCACACGATTTGGTGGTTGGACACATTTTCATTATCGAATAAAAAAAATAATATGCGTGAGGTCTTAGATTTTTATCCGGGTTAGTGCACCAGAAAAAAAGGAGAGGATCCGATCGATGTTTTGCAAAAAAGAGAGGACAGAGATCGGGAGATTGGGGGGGGCGGGGGGGGGAGAGATGTGCGATAATGAAGGAGGGCAAAGGGGGGAGAGCGACTGGGGGATAGGCAGAGAGATGGAAGGCAAGAGGAGGGGGGAGAAAGATAGAAATGAAAAGGGGTGGAGTTAGAAAGTGATATAGAATGTATATATATTTATACGTAGTATGTGGAGTTGGAATTAACATAATATGGGTGAGAGTATCCATTCCCACGATAAAGATCTACCAAGTTCGAGGACAAAATCTTCCAAACTTGGGGGGAATGGTGGATCCAAAGCAGAGACTATCATATTTTATTTTAGGAAAAAATAGATGCAACTCTCTATAAATTAGTTAAATTTGTTTTAAGTCCTTGTCAAATTAGAAAATCATCACAGATATATATGTTAGAAAAAATATATTTTCAGTCCCCAGAGTCACCCTTAACTAACCAGGTACATAGTTAATCTTAAATATACATAAAATTTTACCAGAATACCCTCACCCGTTAATTTTTGAAAAACCGATATAACTTCCTAGCCACTTATGAATATCGGAAAAAATCTATATAAAATCGAAAAATCTCCTCAGGTTCTTATCTTATTAGACAATATTTATTTTAGTCCCTACAGTAATCTAATCATACATGATAAATTATTGAAATACTCTTTTAAAATTTAATTGATAAATTATTGTAATACACTAATCATATTTGTGATTAACTTTAAGAGTATTTACTGATTTTACAGAAAAAAATTTCAATCTTTATAAGTTTTCCGGGACTTGTATCAATTTTTTTTTTACACTTGTTAAGTATAGGATAGCAGGTGAATTTTCAAGAAATTAAAGACAATGGCATTTTTATTATCAAAATAATTAAATGAGATTTTTCATATTTTATAGGGATTTATTTGAATGTATTTATTAAATCAATTTAACTCATGCACTAAATCCGTTAACCATATATATCTTATGGGAACATATGGTGATTTTTTAATTTTACACGGACTTAAACCAATATAACTACTTTCAACAGAGTTATGTCAAATTTTTCCTTTATTTTGATAATTAGTTAGTGGTTTTGTCTATTTTAATCATGGATTTTATCTATTAAAATAAATAAATAATTGATTAAGATTAGATGATTTATATATTTCACTTAGGGTCCGTTTGGATCGGTGGTTGAAACCCCAAGATTATGAAAAGCTACCCAAAAATGCTCATAGTTTCAAAAGCATAGTTTCAAAAGAGTTTAAAACGCAGCAAAAAATACACTGTCACCGCATAAAAATGGATTGAAACGCAAAAGCTGAAAAAATATTTGGCTTCGCGTCAGCATTTCTGTGGCTTTTCCACCGCGGAATCCGCGCAACCACGAAGCCCTTAGACTGATCTGATTTGATGGGATAGTCAGCCTGTCAGGACTGAGATGTATGTCGATCATTCTAATTGGTCTCAAGTGTACGGATTTCATTATTTACCCTTCTAAGACCCCCACCCAAAGGCCCCAAAAAAAATAAAAAAAAATAAATTTCATCTAATTTTATTTATTTGTCATTGCGAGTGTAAAAGAAATCTCTCAAACTTTTTTACTTTATATTATGGTTGTAATTGAGCAATAAGACTTTTTATTTGCTCAAATCCTCTCATTCTATATTTTGACACCTACCTAACCATACATCTCTTTCTCATCTATTTACAATACAAACACACATCCTTGTTTATTAAAAAAAAAAACATCCAGACTACAATCAAACCACCTCCACAGAAGTGCAATGCAAGCCTGGCAACTTCTCAAGCAGATCAAAAGTGAGCATCGAAGCCTTCAGTGGCCTCGCCCTCGTCGGCCCTGTTAACCGCTCCATAGGGAAGGCAATCTTCGGCAGCACCCTCTCACACGCGCCGAACCACTTAGCCAACATGTATTTGTGCTTCCTCCACGGACCCATGTGCATCCTCTTCTCCTTCATGCACCTCTTCCCCGCCGCGCACATTATCTTTATCACACCGCGCAGTCTCTCGGCCTTCCCCACAAACACCTCGGGCAGCTGCCCCACGAGGCGGTTGTAGTCCTCGCCTGCCCTCGCCATCTCGAACTCCCCTCGGAATCTCAACTCGATCACCACCCGCACTGTCGTCCCTCTCTTGGCATCCAACACGTCTATGTAGCTGTGTTCACCAGAAGGGATGTCTGGTGAGCTGCGCCACTTGGACCTGCAGAGGGCACTATTGTGCCCCATGGTCCTAAGCCGATCTGAGACGTCCCTCAACAGGCAACCCCAACATTCAACGACGGCCGCCGTTGTCTGCTTTTCGCATGTACAAACCTTCGCGCCTGCCACGCGTGATTGGCTAACCGCCTCTGCCACATCATGTCGCACCCGCGTCTCAAATGAGCTGATCTTAGACATGATCACCTGTAACGATATAATTGTACTTCGAAATCAGTAATAAAATCGTGGTAATCTACTTTTTTTTATAAAAAAAATAATAATAATGGGATAATGTTATACGAGGTAGTATAACGTTATCCTAACAACAGTCCCCCTCATAAAAAATAAAAAAAAAAAGAAGAGAAATTAATTACCGGTCCTTCAAATCTAAATCACCCATTTATTACTTTTAGGTCCTTAACAGTTTTGTAGCTTTTTTTTAAATTCCTAATTTGGTGAAACATTTTTTCTAAGTCCCCACCCAACACGCTTCCTGTTAGTAAAACCATTAAAGGTGTCTATTTTACCCCCGCAATCTATAATACTGTGTACATTGTTATGTCATTTAGATATATTGTTAAAGACTTTGGGTACATTGTTAATTTCATATGGTAGCCATACGTTGTGAGGGGATCGGAGAGATAAAACGGACAAGCTCTTCGTGTGGTGGGAGGTGGATCCCAATAGAAAAAACTCTAATTCATGTAGATATGTGGGAGAAAGGGAGCAAATGGAATATAAAAAAGACATTGATGGGTAGAAATGAGAAAAACAAAAAACTCACATGGAGGAGCTGTTGTTGGGCATCCCAAAAGGCGGCCTTGTCATGCACGGCGGCCGCCGCCGCCTCCTCCTCCTCCACCTCGGCCTCCACGTCATCACCGATGCTGATGTCACAGCAACTCTCAGGCGAAGACGGCGAGACCCACTCGGTCCCCTCGAAGAACCCGAAAACCATTTCCGAGACGCTCGCGGCGGTCTGCATAAATCGTCGTTTGTTTCAGTGGATCGCCGATTTTTCTTCTTCCGTGGAATCGGCGTATTTATATCGCGAGATATGACAGACTGGGGACCACCATGATGACGCGGACGAACCGGACGCCGCGAACGTGATGTATACAGCTAGATGTCCACGTGGCAAATGGTTGTTGGGTGGAGCAATTCGGTGATGCGGATCCACGTAAGGGTCTCTTCGAGGACAATAATTCGATATTCTCGTAATTATCGCATTGATTTCAATGTTATCAAAAACAGCGGGTACTTTTGGGATTTTATATTTATTTTTTATTTGATATTTTGAATGGTGGGAGCTCACATCGCCTTATCCGAGTCAACAATGAACGACCACACAGTGGAAAACTCCACCACACAGATTAGTACAAAGCACAACAAAGAACTCAAATTGTCTTAATGGCTGAGGATGCTCTTGAAGACCAATTTGATGATATTGTAAATTTAAATTGAAATTTACTTTTAATGTCTTGAAGGATGACTTTGGGTAGAGTTGTGAAAATGATTGATAAAGTGGGTAGGTGTTAACTTAGTTGGGATGTACTCATTTTATTGTGATGCAGTCATCACCCATAAGCTAATATTCAATAATTGTAATGTTCCATTCAAATATTATTCTATGAATTTATAATAACTATTCAATTAATGTTCACATATTTCTTGTTGTAAACTTGTAATATGCAATTATTGTGAAATTACATCAATATTCAATTCAAATAGTTTTATTGTTCAAAGTTTTTCCATTCAAGTTATTCAACATTTTATTTACTTTGTTGTAAGTTTTAATTTTAACTAACAAAAAAAACAAAAACAAAAAAATGAAAAAATGGTTCGGGCCACAAAGCTGGGCCTGGACTTAGCTTGTTCGTGGTCGGGCCTTTGAGCGGGCGCGGGCCTGATTTTGGACTTCAGGCCCTGGCCCGAAGCCCCCCAGGCCCAGTGGAGGCCCGCCCGAATAAAGCCCGGCCCGAGCCTAGCCCAGGCCCAGCCCATGGCCCCCCACCCCCCCCCCCCCCCCCCCCCCCCGAGGTACATTTTATAATTTTACATGGTGGAATGAAATTATTTACCAAGCAAAATAAAAAAATCTAATGCATAGACTTGGAAAATGGTTCCGAAGCAGATATAATATATGTAGAACCATTCATTCATCATCATCATCAAATCAACACAGGAAATCAAACTTATATTTTTTTGTTAGGTAAATTTTGGTGTTCAAACTCATAACACATAATTACAAATTTTTTTTTTACCAACCATTGAGTTATGTATCCAAATCCTAGCAAACTAACCTTTTGTTTTATAAGTTGCTGCTAGCCTGTCACAAAAGTACTAACAAGTGGTGGTCCTCAATGACTTTGACCATTTGGTATGTGACAACCCCTTTCAAGGGGAATGTGAGGGTTCTAGCTTTTTACTGTTATCCCCTATTGTAAAATCTTTCATTATAGCAATACTTTGATTACCGATAAAAAAAAGTGCTAAAAATAATATTGGTCCGTAACTTTGTTATGATAGCAAAATGTTTTTTTTTTATCTAAAGTCATCTCCAGCATTACTCAAACTTCTAATCAAATTTCTCTAAAAATTTGTGTTAAATATTCATTTGATATGGTGTGTTTTCAATTATTATTTTTTATTTTATTCAAATCTTTAAAAAAGTATAGAGTTGAAGAAAAAAAATAATAATTAAAAATTTGAATAAAAATTTGAGTCACCCTTCATTTGGATAAAAATTAAATAAAAACTTGACTTGATCATATAAGTATCGGTAAATGATTGAAGAGATTTATTTTTTGATGCATTTTAATCAAATTCAAATTTAAGTATATATTTGAGTACAGGATATTAGAGATGCTCTAATAATTTAATCACCGTAAAACAAAAATATTTCTAATAACCTAACCACCAGAGACCTCAATACAAACCCAACAAAAGTTGCAAAACCACTGTAACAACCAACAGTCCAATATAATCCATTGAAAGTTAAGACAGACTATCCAAAACACACAGACATTGCTGCATGTGTATGCCAAGAAGCGACGAAGGTGATTCAGCTGATGTAAATCAGCAGAGACAGAAAAGCCTCTCTAATTTTTTCAATAGTCTAAAAGCATTCAAGACAATCCGGAACCTTCTGCACTAACAACTAACAAAGCAATAGTTAGTGTCATATCTGTTCTTGCATGGCCAGCCGCCTCCACCTGTCCTCCACCCTCCGCTCCACGGTTCCCCACGAATAAACAAATCCATAAACACATGTCAACTGCACCTCTAACACGTCCTCTTAATATAAACCCTCCTAAAATACGACGATATATTATTCACATCTAACAATGGCTTCAGTGAAGATCCTTGCCTGTGTTTTGCTCGTGATAGTCTCTTGTCAGACGACTTGGGGTCTACACGATGAAGGGCCAGGATTTGAGACAGAAGGGCTAATACCACCACTCCGGAGCATCGTGGCCGTCCAGGGGATAGTCTACTGTAAGCCATGCAGGTTCCAAGGCATTCCCACCCTCTTGGGTGCCTCCCCTCTCTCTGGTAAAATATTACTATGAAGTCCCTCCAAAGATTTGTTATATATACAGAAAAACAAACAAAGATGTCAGTATAGTCTTCTTTTCTTCTTCTTTTTTTGAAAATAAAATGTCAGTATAGTCTTTCCTACGTTACTTTCCAACAAGTTATGATTTTTTTTTAAGTAAGAAAAAAATGAAACACACGTTGTAATGAATTCACGAATACATTTATATATATATTTTTAGCTATATAGTGGGTTAAAGAAATATGTGGGTCGGACTACATAAATCACTCTGTAAAAAAAAAAAAAAAAACAAACAAACAAACAAACACGAAGATTTAATTAATTAAAAAGATCGAGACAATTTTTGGTTCAGCTAGTTGCAGTTTCCCTAAAAGACTATAAAAAAATTTGATTTTTCCTCAAGTTGTATGCTTATTTCATGAAAATAAAATACATACTGTTATAAAAATGTATTTATTAAAAAAAGCAAGAGTCTCGTTGGTTTTGTAGACCTTTCTACATTTGTCAATCTAACTGTGATAGTGCAGTTTACATACGATATCATGATATATAAAAATTAAATTTTTTTTTTTTTAAAAATACCGTATGCATATATTTCACTATTTATGATAATATTTATTTCAATAAATAATTGTATATTAAAAAACAAATGAAAACTACACACACATATATACATTATCACACATGAACATATCAATTTTCAAACAATATAGTTTTATACCGGAAATTGATGTTCCCATGTTTTCAGGAGCGGTGGTGAGGTTGCAGTGCGACAGCAGCCGGACCCCAACGACGGTGTACGCGACGACGGACAAGAACGGCTACTTCTTTGCTCAGGCACCGACCAACGTCACCAGCTTCGGCGCTAACCGTTGCAGGGCCTACCTGGTCTCGTCTCCTCTCGCCACGTGTCAGAAACCCACGGACCTCAACTGGGGATTGACCGGTGCCCCGCTTAGGTTCGAGAGGTGGCTCGGTGGGCCCCTGTGGTTTGCGATCTACACCGTCGGGCCTTTCGCGTTCGAGTCCACCAACGCCACCGAGTGCCCTCCGCGTTAGATCCATGGCTTCCAAGCTCTGCCCATCTCGGGGTTTAGAGGGTTGAAGGTGATCTTTTGTTGATAAAATATCAAATCGATCGTCAATCAATAAAATCAAAGCTTTGAGTGCTTTGTTGTCTGACTTTATATGCCAGGCGGCTTTGTATAATTTTATCATGGATAAATAAAAATATGAGGTTGAAGAGGGGCCTTCTTCCCAACTCAAGGGGCATTATATTACACCTCCTAGCTAGGGTTCCCGAGCTTGATACCTGTTGTGTTCACAGCTCTGTGGGTTAGCTGGTTCTTGACATCTTGTTCAGTGACCTTTTGTTTGAGCCCTAGGGGTAAAATGTGTATGGAACCCCTAAAATATTTGGAACATGTGAAAATAGCCCCTCAGGTTTAAAAACATGCACTTGCACTTCCTGTAATAAGAATTTTCATTTTATTTTTTTAATTAGATTTTTACAATGTTTTCACTTTTTAATTAATTATTGTATGAATGAATTCTAAAATAAAATGCATTGAAATGTATTGTAAAATTTAATTATTGTATTAATTAATATTCATGAAGCATATCCAAAGTTAATTCATTATTTTTTATTATAGATATTTAGAAAATTAATTAAATAATAAAATAGTAATTTTAAATGACTTTTGTTCCATCTTAATAAAAAAAATCGAACGGTAGGAAATGTTAATGCATGATTTTGAACTTCAAGAAGTGTTTTTGCACGTTTCAATAACTTAGGAAATCCAAGACTATACCAAACAAAGAAGTGTGGCATTCTCAAGACTCAACCATTATGCATATGCCACGTTTGGGTAGAGGTACTTGTATGGGGAGAATATGGTGGAATATGGGGAATAAGCCTAAAATCCTATTTATTTACAAGAAATTGGTGATTATAGTTATGCTATAGTAAATTAATGAGAATAAACTGGTATTGATATTTTAGGTATTTTGAAATTGTGTTATTCCACCTAATCTAGTACACTAGTCTAAGGGGGGTCATATGTCAAATTTTTTGTTATCATCTCTTGTAAATCAAGAGGCACAAATATCAAATCATTTTTTAAAATTTTATAATTGTTTATTTACATTTTAGTTATATTTTATCTACAACTAACTATCCATGATTAATCAAAAAACAAAAATTATATTATTGTATTTTTCAAATGAGAATAATTAGTAATACAATAAAAATGTAACTTATTCTTTATCTTTATTATAATAGCTATCTACCCCAAAATCACCTATGTATTTATCCAAATGAGGAGTTAGCACATGTATAGGTTAAGGTGTGATGAGCTTATATATTTGAACATTTTTAAGGTAGTTTTATTTTATTTATTATTATTATTATTATTGTTATTGTTATTATTATTATTTGTAGAAAAGCTTCCAATGAGCTACAAGTCCCGCACACAGTGGATCAACCAATTCCACTTACTTGTACAACTGTAACAGGTCAATATTAGGCTCACAACCATACTGCCCAAACACCCCCCAAACCAATCCCATTTGGGTTTTTTTCACCTTTTCGATCTACCTTGCCCTTGGGAAGGTTCGATTGTATTTGTATAATTTCCTTGGGAGGGAGGGACAACATGAGAATCATATTTTCTATCTCAGCCTACCTTGGTGGTCACAACCATTAATCTGGTAGACCTTTAATTAAATCATCTATGAAAATGACACTTATGGACATAACATTGGATCCGTAATAGTAAGGAAAAACAATAATCTCCTTGCAATGAACATCCGCGGGCTTAATAATAAGGAAAAACAGTTAGATGTTCGCAACTTTTTTATCCAATCATATCACTCATATTGTTTGTCAATCAAACCCCCTCCATAGAAGTGCAATGTAAGCCCGGCAACTTCTCAAGCAGATCAAAAGTGAGCATTGAAGCCTTCGGCGGCTTTGCCCTCATCAGCCCTGTCACACGCGCCCAGCAACTTAGCCAGCATGTACTTGTGCTTCATCCACAGACCCATGTGCAACCTCTTCTCCTTCATGCACCTCTTCCCCGCCGTGCACAATATCTTTATCACGCCGCGCATAGAATTATTCTAATTGATTAATACCGGATCCTTACCTATGAATCCCTAGTCATTCCTCAATAGTTCAACCAGCGCCCAGCATTTTTTACAACGTTGATGATGCTTAATGATATGTTACAGGGGGCTTGTCATGGAGCATCTCAAGGGAAGCGTGGGAGCGATGCGATGCGATGTGGCGGAGGCGGAGGCGGTTGGACACGACGGTTTGCACATGTGCGAGGCAGACAACGGTGGCCGTCATTGAATGCTAGGGTTGTCTATTCAGGGACGTCTCAAATCGGCTTAGGACGATGGGGCACCATAGTGCCCTCTGCAGGTCCAAGTGGCACAGCTCACTAGACATTGTTGGAAAATTAATACATTTCAATAAGAAAATGTATTAATTAGTTTCCAAATTAAGATTAAAAATTTAATGGGATAAAACGTTTTGTTTTTCATAACGGCTGGTAACGTTTGAATTTTAAACGTTGGAATTAAATATGGTAATAAATCACTTACCATAATTAGCGTGTGTAATTATTACGAACGTTATACTTCCAACGGTCGAATCTTTGTGCCTATAAAATGGTCACTTTCGCAGAGATTCAGATAAGGAAAAAAAACTAAGGGTTCCAGTAAAAATCCTCCACAAACAGACTTCTTATTTTTTCTTGTTCTTTTGGGCGATCAAGTCTGCGACCGTTCGATTTCTCTTCTTGCTTGCACCAAGAAGAGAACAGTAAGGGCTGAGTGGTTTTATCTTGGGAACAAATCGTCGAGAACCCTGTGCGATTGAGGGGGCGTATTCTGTTCTGAAGACAGCGTTACCACGTGACTCTATACCAGGCTCTTCTAATCCATGTCTTCACATTCTCATTATTTTTTGTCTGATAATAGCTAATTTTTCCAACAATTTCAGAACAGAATAGTCTATTATCAGTCTTTATTTTCTGTCATGGCTTTTAACGATTTATTTTAAATATGGTAATTTAATAAGTTACCATATTTGTCTTCTGTTCAAATAATAATGAGTGCATTATTCGTGGTAAAATTTTGGAGAAAATATGAGATTAGTTGTTAAATGATACTACTGATTTACATATAAATGAATTTATTTTATATGTCCATATTATTGCAAACCTTATGTGTTGCGGGTATATTTCAATCTGTTACGGTCTTGAAATGTACAATGCTTCCTTCAATTTTAATATTTCTTTTGGATGTTTAATTTAATTGATATGAGACATATGTTTATGCTCAACAATATATGATTTGACCGTTCATATACTTTAAATTCATTTTAAGGGGAATTGGAGTATTTTCTCTGTGGTGAGCATTTTTTATGGGACAAAGCTGATATGGCATGTAACATTCATCCATAGAATTTAAAGTTGATTATTTTTATTATTCAATTGGCTTATGGATTTGAGAAATAAATTAATTTTTATTGATTTGACACATTCATTGTGTTATTCTTTATTAATGGTTCTTGATAATATGTAACTGTCAATATTTTCTGTTATGAGTAGTATATGCTATAATTTCTATTATAATGCATGACTATGAATTCTCATATGTTTTTAAAATAATGATAAATTTATGCATGTTATACAGAGTTTCTAAATATCTTTGATGTATTTTATTATTGTATTTTAGATGTCCAGATAACTTTACATGAGTCATGATATAATATTTTATCACAAAATTATGTCATAGTCGATGTGATAATTTATGAAGAGATCATGTTGAATATGTTAATTCATATTGCATGTAGAATATCATGTAAGGTTTATGATTAATTCTTTTAATAGAATTGTTCTTTGCTGTGACAAATGTGTGGTATATAATATTATGTTAGCCATTTGTCCTATGAATTTTGATATTGATATGTTTGATGGTGGAGAACTTATGGTCCTTCCATCGTGTATATGTTTTATTGAGCTAAGTTATTAATTTTGGTAGCTCCAATAATAGTAATAAAAGTCAATAAAATATCTTTATGTGTTTAAATTTGAAAAGTGTTTTGGCACATAAACGTTTTAATTTTATGAAACATATGGATGTTTTAATGAGTTATACAAAACGTCTTCATTAATAAATTGCAATCTTCATGAGGTCTTTAAAATAGTAAAATACAGTGTTGCAATTTGGCATATATTGGAATGTACAGCGGCATATTAAAGACTTATATTGGGATAACATTTAATATGTGTCTAAATTACTTACATAGTGACATGCATTTAAATGTTTGTTTTTAGTCGTGAATGTGTGGCTGTTAATATGTTTTTCATTTTAGTTGATTCAAAAGATCAAATCAATGACTATTATTATCATTACCACTCTTGTTCTTTCCATTGTGATCAAATTCAATTAAATTATTATTTTGTGTTCATGATAATAGTTTAATTTGTGATCATAGTTTGGGTTTTAATTAAATCCATAGATGAGGTGAAAGAACATGATTATATATAATGCAGTGAGATCTTTGAGCAAGACTATATCAATTTATCAAGGGCAACAATATATGTTATATGAGGCTATTGAAATTCTCCTCTGATATTTTATTATGATAATATATTTCAAGGCCAGTATTATATCACTCAACACTTGCAATCAGGATATTCTATGTGATCGGGTTATATATGGAATTATTATTATTCTGGACTTATTGGCATTCCAGATTCTTTCATATATGAAGCAAGCGCTCTACATATTCTTCTACGGATATCATATATGCTGGTTATCAATTCAATGGAGAATATTATCTTATACTGGGTCTTCTACTGTTCTGATGCATATGGCATGAAGATTATTTGGGTTTCATATTTTTGAATATCCTATAAGAACCAGCAATGACAAATGGTATGTCTATTGAAGATATGTGATTAAATACCATTTTAATTTAATAGCACATGCTTACATGTATATAACTTGGTAAATAAATCATATTTATAGGGGTTTCTTTGTAACTCATATATTTATGTGATAAATATAACCAAGTTTTGGTAATTAAAAGCATGTGATGTATAGAGAAAACTGAAATAGAATGTATGTGGATTCTATTTATGTTTTATATGAAAAATAAATGATCATTTATGAGTAGAGAATTATTTCACAATTATCTCCTAATTAGAAAGTCATTCATTTATTCATGGAATAATTTGTAAATTCATATTAATGTGGGGGTTATGACAATGACCAGAGAATTAAATGCATGTAATTTGTAGAGGAAAGTAAAATGGATTCCATATATGTTTCATATAGTTGACATATATATGCTCAATTTTAGTAGAGATATTTGTTTCATTATTATTTAAAATTGAGAATTTGATGAATATATTCATGAAATAATATGTGGGGCACATATTTGAATATATGATATAAATGAGCATGATGTTTTTATTTTAAAGCATGTTATATTATGAGTTGTTAGGGTTGTGAATAAATTCACATGTAACCTTAAAAAAAATAGCGAGTAGGCTAATTATATTTTTCATCGAGAGGGACAGGATACCCTGAATTTATACTCTTAAAGGGATCGCATGCAACATGGTGTAGTCTCACTTGATTTCATCAAATCAATGAGCAATATTGCAGATCCACTTATTAGAAGTCTAGTGAGGAGGCTAGTCTTTTATGCATCGAGGGGGATGGGTCTAAAGCCTATAATGTAGTACCACAGTGGATACCCTACCTATCCTAATGGAGATCCCATGAAGAAAGGTTCAAAGGGAAAAACAAACTGATGTGTATCTATGTTAAGTACTGAAATAAAAATAAATAAATGAGATTCATTATTTTATTTTTAAAAGAACATCCCTATGGTGTCAGTACTTGTAACTGTGTCGGTATAGGAGGAGCAAACGCTCTGAACGAATTCAAGGCCTATAAGGCAGGGTGTAGCACCGCACAGTGCACCATTTGATAATTCTACTATGTGAGTGTGATCGTGGGGCCGCAATCTATGAGAATAAAGGGCTGATCTTTAAAGCACTCATGAAACAAGATAAGCTTAACGGCCGTAATGCGCACACCGATAAAGAAGTTGGTCTAGTGCTTATACTGTGTTGTGTGACTTACTGAAGTTTGATCAAAAGGGTCTAGTTCAAGACCTAGTTCACTACGTCCCTTCAAATGAAAGTGAGTTAACACTAAGTGAGGTTCAAAGCCCTAAGCTACCTCACCCAACACACAGTATTATATCGCTCAAATTTATTATATTTTTTTTATAAAATTATTTAATCTTATGGGGGATTGTTGGAAAATTAATACATTTCAATAAAAAAAATGTATTAATTAGTTTCCAAATTAAGATTAAAATTTTAATGGGATAAAACGTTTTGTTTTTCGTAACGGCTGGTAACGTTTGAATTTTAAACGTTGGAATTAAATATGTTAATAAATCACTTATCATAATTAGCATGTGTAATTATTACGAACGTTACACTTCCAATGGTCGAATCTCTGTGCCTATAAAATGGTCACTTTCGTAGAGATTCAGATAAGAAAAAAAAAACTAAGGGTTCCAGTAAAAATCCTCCAAAAACAGACTTCTTATTTTTTCTTGTTCTTTTGGGCGATAAAGTCTGCGACCGGTTCGACTTCTCTTCTTGCTTGCACCAAGAAGAGAACAGTAAGGGCTGGGTGGTTTTATTTTGGGAACAGATCGTCGAGAACCCTGTGCAATTAAGGGGGCGTATTCTGTTCTGAATACAGCGTTACCACGTGACTCTATATCAGGCTCTTCTAATCCCTGTCTTCACATTCTCATTATTTTTTGTCTGATAATAGCTAATTTTTCCAACAGACATCCCATATGGTGAACACAGGTACATAGACGTGTTGGATGTTGGGAATGGTGGTTCATCCCATGAGAAGCTAAGGTGGTCTTGGTACTATTGAAACCTTGTATGAACTTATTGGTGTGGTCTCTTATGTCTTGATAGTTGAAGGTTGCCCATTCTCAATGCATAAGAAGAAGTGTTCATTAAGTTGTTGGTGGAACACTAAGGGGCATATCCTCTCTATATAAAGGAGGGAGATGGGAGTGACATTACAAGTCAATCCAAACCAAGTCAATCCAACCCAAGAGAAGAAGAAAGTAGAGAAAGAGAGAGTTCCTACTCGTAAATCCACTACACAAAATCGTTGTAAGTGAGGTGTGTTGGAAAATTAATACATTTCAATAAAAAAAATGTATTAATTAGTTTCCAAATTAAGATTAAAAATTTAATGGAATATACGTTTTGATTTTCGTAACGGCCGGTAACGTTTGAATTTTAAACGTTGGAATTAAATATGGTAATAAATCACTTACCATAATTAGCGTGTGTAATTATTGCGAACGTTACACTTCCAACGGTCGAATCTCTGTGCCTATAAAATGGTCATTTTCGCAGAGATTTAAATAAGGCGAAAAAACTAAGTGTTCCATTAGAAATCCTTCACAAACAGACTTCTTATTTTTTCTTGTTCTTTTGGGCGATCAAGTCTGCGACCGGTTCGACTTCTCTTCTTGCTTGCACCAAGAAGAGAACAGCAAGGGCTGGGTGGTTTTATCTTGGGAACAGATCGTCGAGAACCATGTGCGATTGAGGGGGCGTATTCTGTTCTGAAGACAGCGTTACCACGTGACTCCATACCAGGCTCTTCTAATCCATATTCTCATTGTTTTGTCTGATAATAGCTTATTTTTCCAACAATTTCATAACAGAATACTTCTATTATCAGCCTTAATTTTTTACCATGGATTTTAACGATTTATCTTAAATATGTATTCAAATGAAAATTCTCTTTCGGGCCTATATTGGTCATAAAGCCGTAGATTGAGATTAATCCTTTCTGTATAAAATTTTGGGCATGCATGCAAGGCAATTTTGGAATTTACATTTAACATGTGCATTGAAATAAATATCTTTATGTGTTTAAATTTTTTAAACCGTCCATGAAGACGTCCTTGTTTAATTTTTAAACCATCAATGAAGACGTCCTCGTTTAATTTTTAAACCGTCCATGTTTAAACCATCAATGTTAAAATTGAAAATGTTATCATATGCAGATGCCTTGTGTTGTTATTAATGATATAATTAGGACACTGTGGGAGAATTTTTGTGGATCTATTTTTGTTTGACAATGCAATAGTTATATTGAGATCCCTGACATGTTGCTTTGTAGATTTATTATTATGTTCTGTGAAATCATAGTTTTATATGTTCTATGTTTGTTTTTTTTCATATGAACATATTTAACAAAATATTGATGTATGAGATGATGTTCAACCTTGTGAAATATAAATAATATATTCATGGTATATTTACATGCAACTGGTTGTTAAATCATAGAATTGATCATGGAATAAATCTTCTCTATATCTTTCGATGTGTTATTCGATGCCGATTTATCATAATCATGGTAATTGATTTGTTTGAGTAAATTATCATATTTGACATTACATATATTTAAAATTATTGAATTTAAATATATTTATGGGTCAATAATTTGATCAGTTTAAATAATAATGAGTGTTTTATATGCTTCCATATTCTCTACATTCCATGCCGTTATCGTTGCGGTGCTTTCATTCCATCTTGTAGTGCAATCAGATCTTTTTAAGGATGACTCCCAAGGAGAGATGATGGTGGCAAAGAATATCTCATACATCAAGGACTATCCATGTATTCGATCTTTCTCTCATTGAAAAATTCTAAGTTTTACACCTTCAATGGGATTGCACTGTTTTTTGGATGGCTGGTATGATCAATCAAACCCCAGAAGAATTCTGAGTGGCAAGGATCCTTCTGTTCATTTATTTCTACATGCATATACATGCACATTTTGATAAGTGATATTATTCCAACTATATTTTGATCCGAGGCTTGACGAAAGGGTGCTCAGATATGTTTTTGAGACTATTGATCAGGATATTCTATGCAATCAAGATATTCAATGTGATTGAGATATTATATATGAAATCCTATTATATGAGGTTATTGGAATTCTCATCTGCATATTATATATGGAATTATTATTATTCTGGACTTATTGACATTCTGGATTCGTTCATATATGAAGCAAGTGGTCTACATATATTCTTCTACAAAAATTCACTGGAATAATTTTATATTGGCTTTTCTGGGATTTCGATGCATATGGTATGGATATTACCTGGTTTCTATATTATTTTATCAGTGAAATAGAACAGTTTTAAGGGGAAAGAAAATGGATATATACAATGCATATATGTGATATGAGGCTATTGGAATTCTCCTCTGATATTATATTATGATGCATGGCATGAATATTATTTGGATTTCATATTTTTTATCCTATAAGAAGCAGCAATGACAAATGGTATGTCTATCGGAGGTATGTGACTAAATACTATTTTATTTTAATTGCACATGCTTTCATACAAATGATTTGGTAAATGACATATTTTATATATACATATGTCAATATGAGGTTTCTTTGTAACTCATATATTTATATGATAAATATGACCAAATTTTGGGAATTTAAAGCATGTGATGTATAGAGAAAACTGAAATAAAATGTATGTGGATTCTATTTATGAAAAATAAATGAACATTTATGAGCATAAATTTATTTCAAAATTACCTCCTAATTAGAAATGACATGCATTTATTCATGGAATAATTTGTGAGTTCATGTGGGGGTTCTAAATATGGCTAAGTTATGAGAATTTAAATTCTGTCATTTGTAGAGTAAACTTAGCATATAAAATTGTTGTCATATGTATGCTCATTGTTTCATTATTATTATTTTAAATTAAGAATTTGATGAATATATTCATATATGGGGGACATATTTGAATATATGAAATAAATGAGCATGATGTTTTCATTTTATAGCATGTTAATCAAGTCAAGAAATTATGAGCTTGATATATTATAATTTCATTGATGAATATTAGACTTCATAAAGCATGTTATATTATGAGTTGTGGGGGTTGTGAATAAATTCACATGTAACCTTAAAAAAAAATACTAGCGAGTAGGCTGGTTAAATTTTTCATCGAGAGGGACATGATACTCTGAATTTATACTCTTAAAGGGATCGCATGCAACATAGTGTAGTCTCACTTGATTTCATCAAATCAGTGAGCACTATTGCAGATCCACTTATTATAATTCTAGCGAGGAGGCTAGTCTTTTCTGCATCGAGGGGGATGTGTCTAAAGCCCATAATGTAGTACCACAGTGGATACCCTACCTATCCAAATGGAGATCCCATGAAGAAAGGTTCAAAGGGAAAAACAAACTGATGTGTATCTATGTTAAGTACTGAAATAAAAATGAACTTTAATGTTTTATTTAAAGAACATCCCTATGGTGCCAGTACTTGTAACTGTGTCGGTATAGGAGGAGCAAATGCTCTGAACGAATTCAATGCCTATAAGGAAGGGTGTAGCACTGCACAGTGCACCCTTTGAGAATTCTACTATGTGAGTGTGATCGTGGGGCCGCGATCTATGAGAACAGGGGCTGATCTCTAAAGCACTCATGAAACAAGATAAGCGTAACGGCCGTAATGCGCACACCGATAAAGAACCTGGTCTAGTGCTTATACTGTGTTGTGTGACTTACTGAAATTTGATCAAAAGGGTCTAGTTCAAGACCTAGTTCACTACGTCCCTTCAAATGGAAGTTAGTTAACACTAAGTGAGGTTCAAAGCCCTAAGCTACCTCACCGAACACACAGTATTGTATCGCCCAAATTTATTTTATTTTCTTTATAATAAAATTATTTAATCTTGTGGGGGATTGTTGGAAAATTAATACATTTCAATAAAAAAAATGTATTAATTAGTTTCCAAATTAAGATTAAAAATTTAATGGAATATACGTTTTGATTTTCGTAACGGTCGGTAACGTTTGAATTTTAAACGTTGGAATTAAATATGGTAATAAATCACTTACTATAATTAGCGTTTGTAATTATTGCGAACGTTACACTTCCAACGGTCGAATCTCTGTGCCTATAAAATGGTCATTTTCACAGGGATTTAAATAAGGCGAAAAAACTAAGTGTTCCATTAGAAATCCTTCACAAACAGACTTCTTATTTTTTCTTGTTCTTTTAGGCGATCAAGTCTGCGACCGGTTTGACTTCTCTTCTTGCTTGCACCAAGAAGAGAACAGCAAGGGCTGGGTGGTTTTATCTTGAGAACAGGTCGTCGAGAACCCTGTGCGATTGAGGGGGCGTATTCTGTTCTGAATACAGCGTTACCACGTGACTCCATACCAGGCTCTTCTAATCCATATTCTCATTGTTTTTTGTCTAATAATAGCTTATTTTTCCAACAAGGTGTTCTCTTGAGAGTGTTTCCTCTAGTGAGTTCTAAAGAGATATTGTAATCCCATTTTTCATAGTGGAAGTTTTCGGAGTTCGACCCGTGGTTTTTTCCCTTTCATTTTGAAAGGATTTTTCCACGTAAATCTTGTTTGTTCTTTTATTTTTCATTCTCAACACATCCTTTTCCAACATTGGATGCCAAGAGAGGGACTACAGTTGGGGTGGCGATTGTTGTTTCGGTGGCTTGCCGATTTTTTTTCTCGCCGATTTATAGCGCCAGATTTTGCGGAGGGGACCTGCAATGATGACGTGGACGTACCGGCCGCCGCAAATGTGCTTTTTACAGGTAGATGTACACGTGGGACTCTTCGTTGATGCGGATCCACGTCAGGTTTTATGGAAGGAACGCAATAATTCGATGTTGTTCGAGATTTCTTCATGTCTTGCTCGAAATAAACAGTCGATGACCGTGATATTTTATCAACATGTGTGTGTATAATAAATGATGAGTGTTTTTTTTTTTTATGGTGTAAATAAATGTTCGAGTTATCGATTCAAAGTCTCGTTTTTTCTATGGGTGGAGACCCAGACACGGCGACACAGAACCGGTGGGCTTATCCGAGTCAACAGTCCATGTTAAAGGATGATGATGGATATGTGACGCGGTTGCTCGGTCTAATCGGACGGTGTATGATTGATTGATGGAGCCCACGATTCGGATGGACTGTTTATTCTGTCCAGTTGGGAGTGGTTCGTCGTCATATGAGGTTTTGGATGACTTTTCCCATTCTAATAATTGCCTCAAATTGTGTTGAGCACAAATTATTTTTCTCTCTTTTTTCTTGGGATCATAAGCCTTTATATAGAGCTGAGTATATCAATTATCCAAAAAAAAAATTCTGAATTTGACCCGAATCAATATCTGAAAAATAAAAAATATCTAATATTTGAAGATCTGAAGTATAGATATGGATATTAATGTATACGATCCAAAAAATATTTGTAACCGACATATATTATAAAAATATTTTTTTTTTTATATAAGGATCTGAAGTGATATGAAAACATTCAAATGAATGAGAAGAAAATCATTCTTTTCTTGTAAAAACTAAAAAACGAGTATACATGCAAAGGACTTCTAAAGGAGAACTGTATCGATCAAAAGCTCTTCAAAATAGATGATAATACTCATAATAACTCTTGCTAGAACTCCCTTCCCGAGCTCCTCAACCATGGTGCCGAAAATAAAAGGTGAAGAAAGAGAAGCTTTAGGGTTTGAAAATTTCTAGGGTTTTAGGTTTTAATGCAAGGGGGAGAGAAAAGAGAGATTAACTAACCGAAAATACGTGGGGACAAAAATACGACATCATCAAACCCGAATAATCACAATTAAAGCACCTGTTCTTTCCAAAAACGGCTGAAGTTCAAATTTTAAAAATTCACCCAGATCAACGACTCTAGTCGTGTTCGTCACCTAGGTGGCCGACGGCTCCACCAGGACCCTCCACACAGGTGCCTGACGGCACCTATTGAATCCATTAGAAAACCGACGGCTCCCCCTGGAGCCGTCACTATTCCTCTGCCCGACCTCTTGATATAGTTTGGCTCATAACTTCATCGATACTCATCTGATTTTCGATCTGTAATTGGAAAGCTAACAGAATGATGATTCCAACCATACCTTAAATTATAAAATTAGAGGTATATAAGTTCTCCAAAATCCTATAGGAATATGACTCAATGCACGAAATTAAGAACGACTTGAAAAACCATAGTCATTACATGATCCCTCCGGGATACGAAGGCAGCCTATAAAGAGGTCGCGCGCAAGTACTCTAACGGCACAGCCAGTGGTATAAAAACATACAGTCACTATTACGGTCAATCATAGTCTAGCCTTCCACCCAAAAAGTCCTTACCTAAACCCTCGAAAAAAATCCTCTAGAGTTTCAGTCCCAAGTTACAAATCTAACTGCGGGGGAAAAGTATCCACCTCGGTATTATATATTGTTCATATTTGTTATCTTGTATGATTAATCACAATCATGATATTATATTAATATTAAACTTTCAATGTATGATATCTAAAATAGATAATAAACATTCAAATCTCATTTTTATTTTCATATTTATCTAATATATCATTTGATTATCCAATTTAATGTTAATAACATCTCAATTATCTGAAAAATATTTGTGTCAAAAGATATCTGAATCCAAAAATTAATATTGATATCCAATCCGTATTCATTCGATTGACATGCTTAATTTTAACACATTTTAGTTGAAGAATATATATATATTATGGTAGAATATGGGTAAATAATCTCAATAAGCATGTTTGTTTTTAAAGGAAAGGTGGGCATATTATATCAGAATATATATAAATAAACTGGTATTGTCATTTTATGTCCCCTCTGAAATAATGTTATTTCAATCATTTAATTCCACTTGTATATGGGGGATCCACATATTAAATAATCTATCATCACATCTTAGAAATCAAGAGGTCCACATATCAAATAATTTTCTACTTTTTATAAACCACTTATCAAGAAACCACTATACACATCTTATTCATCTTTTATAAATAATTTTCTCATAATTAACCGAACAATAAAAAACATCTTCCCAACAATAATAATTGAAAATATAACCAATCATAAAATTATGACTTATTCAATTGGTACAATCATCTATTTTATAATAGTTATATATCTCGAAACATGTTAATTATGTTGTTTATTGCCCAAATGGAGGCTAAGAGGTTGGAACACATAATGATTGTCTCCCCATTCCAATAGTGACATAAACTATTTTGAGATAGATAATTATTCTAATATTGATAGAGAATAAATCAATTTTTGTTTGACTATTTTTTTAGTTTTTCTCGTTGGGAATGTAATAATGAATTTTTTTGTTCTTTGGTTGACTATAAATAAGTTGTGAATAAGATGTATATAATGATTTATAAATGTAGCAAAAATGATTCGATATATAGGCCTTTTATTTATAAGAGGTGATAACAGATGATTTAACATTTAGGTTTCCATTAAACTAATGGAATATATTGGATTAAATAACACAATTCCAAAGGGACTTGTAATATTAATTTCAGCTTACTCTCATTTGTTCTAGTATAGTTATATCTATCTATTCCTTACGAACAAATATGTTTTTATGTTTATTCCTCCATATACCACCATATTCTCCCCCTAATCCTCTATTCAAACAGGACAGTAGCATCCACATGGTAATAACATGGATCACATGGAGAGAATCATTGGTTCTCGAGGAGGGTGGGTTGTCTGGAGTAGCATATATTTAAATGATTCTTCCTTATTTAGGATTATTCTAGGTTTATTTAAATGTTAGAGTAGCTTATATTTAAATAAATGATTAAAAAAATTTGAATAAAGATTTTTTGAGGTGACTATGTATGTGATTAACAATATGTTTTGAGACCCAACATAGGATAGAGGAGAATATATGTTTTTTTTTCTGGGTGTCTATGTATGTGATTAACAATAGGAGTAGCACATCCCATCAGGGGTGTCTATGTTTGTGATTGACAATATGTTTTGAGACCCACCAGAGGATAGAGGAGAATATATATTGTTTTTTTTAGGGTAATGTAGACCCTGCTACACGGCTTATAGAGGAGAATATATGTTAAGTTTATTTTATTTTTTATTTTATTTTACTTTATTGTCATTAAAAACATAATTTTTATAAATTATTTTTAAAATTTACTCTTACCATATATTTATTAGGAATAACTTATATTAATAAAAAAAAATAAACCATCAGAAAAATTATATGTTGATACTTGAGAAATATGTTGGTTGCATGTTAATGAACTTCGTAGAGATTGCGAGATGTAGTGTAGAGTATAGAACTCTAAAGAGAGTTTAAATTTCTTAAAAGTTTTTTTTTATTACACTAGTATTATATTAGTTTTCTCGTATTTTTGTCTCGTTCATATAGGTTTTTCCCACTTTTTCTAATTTAGATTTTTTTCTTTTCCTTGTTTGGCCAAACTATATTAAAATGTTTTTTTTCTATCAGAACTATTGTGAATAATTTTTTCATCCCTAAATTAATTGCTTTCACAATATGTGCAACAATTGGTATCAAAACAACTTAGCTACAAACACAATATATATATGGTGAATCACTGTATTTAACTCTGCCAGAAAAGATAGAGGAGGAGGCTGTCCATTACTCACCTCAAATATTCTTCTACCTAAGTCAATATTTAAAGAAATAACAATTTTTTCTGAAATTTGTAAAGTTTTCATTTGAATTTGAATTTGTATTTTAGGTATTCAACCATTTGAATATTTATTGTGTCGTATTTTTCTCTTTCGCTTGAAATGGATTCTTCAACCACCACACGATTTGGTGGTTGGACACATTTTCATTATCGAATTAAAAAAAAAATGTGCGTGAGGTCTTAGATTTTTATCCGGGTTAGTGCACCATAAAAAAGGAGAGGATCCGATCGATGTTTTGCAAAAAAGAGAGGACAGAGATCGGGAAATTGTGGTGGGGGGGGGGGGGGAGATGTGCGATAATGAAGGAGGGCAAAGGGGGGAGAGCGACTGGGGGATAGGCAGAGAGATGGAAGGCAAGAGGAGGGGGGAGAAAGATAGAAATGAAAAGGGGTGGAGTTAGAAAGTGATATAGAATGTATATATATTTATATGTAGTATGTGGAGTTGGAATTAACATAATATGGGTGACAGTATCCATTCCCACGATAAAGATCTACCAAGTTCGAGGACAAAATCTTCCAAACTTCGGGGGAATGGTGGATCCAAAGTAGAGACTATCATATTTTATTTTAGGAAAAAATAGATGCAACTCTCTATAAATTAGTTAAATTTGTTTTAAGTCCTTGTCAAATTAGAAAATCATCACAGATATATATGTTAGAAAAAATATATTTTTAGTCCCCAGAGTCACCCTCAACTAACCAGGTACATGGTTAATCTTAAATATACATAAAAATTTACCAGAATACCCTCACCCGTTAATTTTTGAAAAACCGATATAACTTCCTAGCCACTTATGAATATCGGAAAAAATCTATATAAAATCAAAATCTTCTCAGGTCTTATCTTATTAGACAATATTTATTTTAGTCCCTACAGTAATCTAACCATACATGATAAATTATTGCAATACTCTTTTAAAATTTAATTGATAAATTATTGTAATACACTAATCATATTTGTGATTAACTTTAAGAGTATTTACTGATTTTACAGAAAAAATTTTCAATCTTTATAAGTTTTCAGGGACTTGTATCAATTTTTTTTTTACACTTGGTAAGTATAGGATAGCAGGTGAATTTTCAAGAAATTAAAGACAATGGCATTTTTATTATCAAAATAATTAAATGAGATTTTTCATATTTTATAGGGATTTATTTGAATGTATTTATTAAATCAATTTAACTCATGCACTAAATCCGTTAACCATATATATCTTATGGGAACCTATGGTGATTTTTTAATTTTACACGGACTTAAACCAATATAACTACTTTCAACAGAGTTATGTCAAATTTTTCCTTTATTTTGATAATTAGTTAGTAGTTTTGTCTATTTTAATCATGGATTTTATCTATTAAAATAAATAAATAATTGATTAAGATTAGATGATTTATATATTTCACTTAGGGTCCGTTTGGATCAGTGGTTGAAACCCAAGATTATGAAAAGCTACCCAAAAATGCTCATAGTTTCAAAAGCATAGTTTCAAAAGAGTTTAAAACGCAGCAAAAAATACACTGTCACCGCATAAAAATGGATTGAAACGCAAAGCTGAAAAAATATTTGGCTTCGCGTCTGCATTTCTGCGGCTTTTCCACCGCGGAATCCGCGCAACCACGGAGCCCTTAGACTGATCTGATTTGATGGGATAGTAAGCCTGTCAGGACTGAGATGTATCTCGATCAATCTAATTGGTCTCAATTAAGTGTACGGATTTCATTATTTACCCTTCTAAGACCCCCAAAGGCCCCCAAAAAAAAAATAAAAAAAAATTACATCTAATTTTATTTATTTGTCATTGTGAGTGTAAAAGAAATCTCTCAAACTTTTTTACTTTATATTATGGTTGTAATTGAGCAATAAGACTTTTTATTTGCTCAAATCCTCTCATTCTATATTTTGACACCTACCTAACCATACATCTCTTTCTCATCTATTTACAATACAAACACACATCCTTGTTTATTAAAAAAAAAACATCCAGACTACAATCAAACCACCTCCACAGAAGTGCAATGCAAGCCTGGCAACTTCTCAAGCAGATCAAAAGTGAGCATCGAAGCCTTCGGTGGCCTCGCCCTCGTCGGCCCTGTTAACCGCTCCATAGGGAAGGCAATCTTCGGCAGCACCCTCTCACACGCGCCGAACCACTTAGCCAACATGTATTTGTGCTTCCTCCACGGACCCATGTGCATCCTCTTCTCCTTCATGCACCTCTTCCCCGCCGCGCACATTATCTTTATCACACCGCGCAGTCTCTCGGCCTTCCCCACAAACACCTCGGGCAGCAGCCCCACGAGGCGGTTGTAGTCCTCGCCTGCCCTCGCCATCTCGAACTCCCCTCGGAATCTCAACTCGATCACCACCCGCACTGTCGTCCCTCTCTTGGCATCCAACACGTCTATGTAGCTGTGTTCACCAGAAGGGATGTCTGGTGAGCTGCGCCACTTGGACCTGCAGAGGGCACTATTGTGCCCCATGGTCCTAAGCCGATCTGAGACGTCCCTCAACAGGCAACCCCAACATTCAACGACGGCCGCCGTTGTCTGCTTTTCGCATGTACAAACCTTCGCGCCTGCCACGCGTGATTGGCTAACCGCCTCTGCCACATCGTGTTGCACCCGCGCCTCCAATGAGCTGGTCTTAGACATGATCGCCTGTAACGATATAATTGTACTTCGAGATCAGTAATGAAATCGTGGTAATCTACTTTTTTTATAAAAAAATAATAATAATGGGATAATGTTATACGAGGTAGTATAACGTTATCCTAACAACAGTCCCCCTCATAAAAAATAAAAAAAAGAAGAGAAATTAATTACCGGTCCTTCAAATCTAAATCACCCACTTATTACTTTTGGGTCCTTAACAGTTTTGTAGTTTTTTTAAAATTCTTAATTTGGTGAAACATTTTTTCTAAGTCCCCACCCAACATGCTTCCGGTTAGTAAAACCATTAAAGGTGTCCATTTTACCCCTGCAATCTATAATACTGTGTACATTGTTATGTCATTTAGATATATTGTTAACGACTTTGGGTACATTGTTAATTTTATACGGTAGCCATACGTTGTGAGGGGATCGGAGAGATAAAACGGACAAGCTCTTCGTGTGGTGGGAGGTGGATCCGAATAGAAAAAACTCTAATTCATGTAGATATGTGGGAGAAAGGGAGCAAATGGAATATAAAAAAGACATTGATGGGTAGAAATGAAAAAAACAAAAAACTCACATGGAGGAGCTGTTGTTGGGCATCCCAAAAGGCGGCCTTGTCATGCACGGCGGCCGCCGCCGCCTCCTCCTCCTCCTCCTCCTCGGCCTCCACGTCATCACCGATGCTGATGTCACAGCAACTCTCAGGCGAAGACGGCGAGACCCACTCGGTCCCCTCGAAGAACCCGAAAACCATGTCCGAGACGCTCGCGGCGGTCTGCATAAATCGTCGTTTGTTTCAGTGGATCGCCGATTTTTCTTCTTCCGTGGAATCGGCGTATTTATATCGCGAGATATGACAGACTGGGGACCACCATGATGACGCGGACGAACCGGACGCCGCGAACGTGATGTATACAGCTAGATGTCCACGTGGCAAATGGTTGTTGGGTGGAGCAATTCGGTGATGCGGATCCACGTAAGGGTCTCTTCGAGGACAACAATTCGATATTCTCGTAATTATCGCATTGATTTCAATGTTATCAAAAACAGCGGGTACTTTTGGGATTTTATATTTATTTTTTATTTGATATTTTGAATGGTGGGAGCTCACATGGCCTTATCCGAGTCAACAATGAACAACCACACAGTGGAAGGACGATGATGGATATGAGACGCGGTTGCTCGGTCGAATCGGACGGTGCATGATTGAGTTTTTCTAGTTAGTGGTGGATTCATGATCAGATGGATTTGTACTTTGTCCCCTCTTTTGGATAATGAAATAGTTATTCAGGCATAATACTTATTTCAGTGTAAAATGTGATGATAATTGTACTTGTACCCTTTTTTGGATAATGAATACTGAATCATCTTATTTAAAAATAAAATGTGATAAAAATTGTTTTGACATATGATCATTCTTATATTAATATTGTGAAACTACTCAGTTTTAATGAAAATTAAAATACTAAGTTATTTTTAATTATCATGACATAATTATATTCTAACAAATTCCAACGCTATTTGTCTATGGAACCATGCCATTGGAGATTAGAACGGACACTGACCATCGAATCCACGAGGACGTAACGTGGACCCCATGCGGTGCGAAGGGATTGTCATTTTTCGGGGGAGGTGTTTAGTGAAGTTGTGACGTACATTAATTTGAATTTAATTATTACACGTGTTTTATCTTAGCTTTGTTGTGGTCCTCTATTTCTTCACCTACCCATCAGGGGTGTATGCGACTAATAATTTGTTTTTATTCCTTGATTCCGGATGCATGAATAATGAAGATATATTTTGAGTTGTTCATTTTTTTTTCATTTCATTTTGGTTTGATCCCTCAATTAATAATATAGTAAAGGAAAATGATATCCATATGTTAGCATGTTGGTTATATATGGCAATGGCCAATAGGATAGTAAAGATCTAGAGGGTTAGCTTAGAAATATAGAATTAAATCTAACCATGTAAATTAGTGTTTTGAATTCAGATTTGTTGTGGACTTCTATAACTTACGCAACATTATAGTATTAGAGTTATTTCTGTTTCAATATAATAAGAGAAAGAAATCTGGATTCGGATACAGATAATTATCCGAAATATCAAAAAATTTAAAATGAATATTGAATTATTAAAATCCACAAATCTAATATCCAAAAATAAAAATCATATATCTAATATTTGAAATATGTAAAAAAATTTAATAATTATATAATATAAAACATAAAATTATAAGTATATATATAAAACATTACATGCTTTACAATAAAAATAAAATTAAAAACAAAAACTTATACTAAAATTAAAAATATAAATACATAATTAAATAAATAATAATGTAATAATATATTTAAATACGGATATTTTTCAGATCAGATACAAGCATATCCATATCCGATCCGAAAATTTTCAGATACAAATAATTTTTCCAGATACGGATACGGATTTTCGGATATCGGATATTTTCTGAATTTTTTTATATGAATTCAGATCAAATACGGATATTTTTTTGGATAATTGACAAGCTTACCCATGGGACTTTCAATCATTTTAGTGTGTAGTGAATGCTTATTATTGAGCAACTTTCCTTCACTTATTGAGATTACTTTTACTATCACTACATGATTTCGTGGTCGATCAGGCCTATAGTTCATAGCCATTGAAAATCATATGTTCACTCAATTCCAATAGAGTTTACATTTTTAAAGATTTTGATGTTTGAAAGTTCCTTCAACTTTAATAGTGGATCTTCAAATTTTATTGGATGAACTTCATATCACTATTCATTCATATTCAAGTAACCCAACAGTTGAATTGGTGACTTTTAAGCCATTCATTTTTTCAATTCAATGAATGATTCGATTTTAAAATATTGTTTTTGAGCTTTAAATTAAAAAAAATTATGAAAGAATTAATTAACACACATTTGAACATAAATTCCAACTTTTTATGAAGTAGGAAGGATAAATTGAGAACATATAATAACATAATAGTTAAATGTCATTTGTAAAAGGTTTTCAGGGGCATTTAAGAAATTTTATGGGATGATGTGACATTTAATGACCAACAGAGGTCAAATGGGGTTTGATTTACCGTCCCTTGGTGTGTTTTTATTTTATTTTTTTTTTGTGAAAAATTATGCTCTCAGAATTTGATCCTTGATTTTTTTTATAAAGATAAAAAATACTTGTTGACTTACCCAAAATTCGATACGCAGTCTCCCCTTGGAGTTGATCGGCTTGCATATCATGTGCTCATTAAGTGGTATTTTCCAAATCACTTTGTAACCCCCAAGAAATCGTCAAACAGGGGCAGTTCCCATTACGCTACATTAATATAAAACGACCTAAATTTTTCTTTTATACGTGCTTATACAATAAAATATAAATAGTTAAGTTCTCCTTTGGGTATTGACATTTTTTGTTTGGTTATTTCAGTATAGATAAATAACAAATTATTTCTATTTGGTTGTGTTTTTAATCTTTCTTATTAGAAAATATAATAATAAATTTTTTGTTATTTGGTTAATCAAAGATAAATTGTAGATAAAATATGAATAAGACATTAATAAAAAAATTATTAAATGTAAAAAAAAATATTTGACATGTGAGTCGTCCCCCCTGATTTTGATTTATAAGAGGTGATGACATGTAATTTGACATATGAGCTTCTCTTATACTAGTAGAATAAATTAAGTGGAATAATATAAATTGAATGGAAACTTAAAATATCAATATTAGCTTATTATTGTTAAGTCTATTCAGCAATTACCACCTATTATAGTATAGTGATCATACTCTTTTATTATTTACAAACAAACATATTTTTGTGATTATTTCACTTTATTCCTCCCCTTTTTAGCTATCCAAAAGCACATAAAAGTATGATGTTTATATGTCAAAAGGACGAAAAGATCAATTAATTGTGACATATATATGTGTATGCACGAGAGAACAAAAAGATAAGAAAAATGATATGTGTAGCCCTATCCGTAGTCCACATCATTTTTATAAAAAAAAATTTATACACTCTTCTGTTGAAGTACATGTTGTTATATGAAATGAAATATATACTGAGATACAATAGCATATTTTTCTCATTTAAAAAAAAATTATGACATATATATTACATTGTGGACTGTGCTATTGTTAGGACAATTTCTTCGAGTTTCAGATCAAGCACAACTTCAACCACAGTCGAACACCTTCTGAGTTCTGACCGACGACTGAATATTTGGTGGAGGGAGGAGTGGGTCCAGCAAAGGAACACTCTCACGATCAAGTTAGAATAATTTAAATGGATAATCAAATTAGATCAGAAGTCATACCTATCCGGCCGTGCGGCCGGGTCTTTACATACAATACATTCTCAACGTTCGGGAGCGCTCTTTTCCGACGTTTCGTCCAGCTCACGCAATTAAGCCGCTCTTCTTTAAGTGACACGGTTAGAAACGCTTGGAAAGTTGTGACGTTCGGAGAGCGAGAATGTCCTCTTTTGATGAGTTGACTACCATGTGGCACTAATCGTTGCGGAGAGATCACTGATCCCCACGATTACCACGTGGCACCAATTATCGCATCAATCACCATGGTCCCCACAGATATCATGATGCATACGGAACTGTAAAATAACTGAGTGTAGCAGCGCTCAAAAAAACACACCTAACCATTCATATTGATGATAGAGCTATACTCCAAGGGCATATAGGCACAACTGGCGTTCAATTTATTGTGAGAGATGCCACACCAAACGAATCTTGCCAAGAATGTTGTAAATAGGGGTGGTAAACGAATTGAACGAGTCGAGCTTTAACGTGTTCAGGCTCAATTCGGCTCAGGATCGAGCTACATTTCATGTTCAAGCTCGATCGTTGGGCTCATGAAAAGCTCGGTTGAAGCTCGACTCGGCTCGACTCATTTGTTAAACAAGTCAAGTCGAAGCTCGAATCAAGGCTCGATTCGAGCTCGTTTAGCTAAAAAACATTTCTTTAGCATTTAAGAAGTCACATTTCACAAATCATAACACTTTATACATGTGAAAGTAACATAAGCTCGGGCTCAGACTCGGCTCAGGTTCGGCTCGTTCCCCTTTTTTCTGTTAAGTAAACGAGCTCGTCTAGGCTCGGACTCGGCTCAGCTCGTTTACAAACTGAGCTTTAAAAATTGTTCAGCTCGTCTAGGCTCGGAGGCTCGGACTCGGCTCAGCTCGTTTACAAACTGAGCTTTAAAAATTGTTCAGGTTCGACTCGTTTGTCTAATTTAACCAAGCTAAGCCCGAGCTGCTCGGCTCGTTTACCAGCCCTATTTGTAAATATATAATTTAATGCATATACATAATTTTTCATTTACAATACACACACTAAAATTGCAGATAAATACATATTTATCAAAGTATATGCAATAATTTTATCATATATATTTTTGGTAAGATTAATGGAATAGAATCTGTGACATCTCTCTTTTAATTTTTTGAAAGTAAAATCATATTGTACAAAACAAAATTTGTTCATGAGTTCTACTACATACAACTTATTTTGTTGTCGAGTCCTATTAAGGCTAGTTTGTCAAGGGGATAAATGGTGGGATAAAGGGTAATTATAGGGATAAGTGAGTGAGAGAACAACTTATCCCTGTTTGGTATAAAAATATCGAGATAAACTACGGACAATTGTCTAAATTTTGAAATAAAAATGAGGATATTTTGTTTCACCTAAAGGCTGGGATAAATATTTATCCTAATTTTTTATCCTAATTTTGACAAATGTAAATATGAACAAATTTGATGAATTTTTTATTTTTTTAAATTAGGACAACTTATCCTCGAAATCTTATCCCAAATCAGACAACCTTATGTCTCGTGAACGATTAGAAAAGACACGACCAGATAGAAGGTCGGGTCAGCTGATCTTTCACCTCGTAAGCACTCTCATTGACGTAACAGACGAACGATCAGGCCAAAGGGCCACGAGCAGAACCAAGGAAACGGTCAGAGAGCCATAACCCACGAGCAGAACCAAGGAAACGGTCAGAGAGCCATAACCCCTGTAACTGTCAGGCGAGCAGTTACAGGCTACTAATTGCATAACGTGGGTGATTAGTGGGCACAACGTGTCTCATTAACATGTGAGGGTTTCCACAAAAATCGCCCACTAAGCCCCCGTTTTGATCGAGGAATAAATTGTTCTGGGGTTTATACCTATTTCAAGAATAGATGATTTTATCAATTAAATAAGTAATTTTATGTTTGGTTGTATTTTTTTGTTCTCATTGGAAAACGTAAGAATAAAGGTTGAGTTGTTTGGTTAATGAAAAATAAAATGTGAATAAGATGTAAAACGTTGATTTGACATGTGGACCCTATTGATGTATAAGAAATGTTGATATGTGATTTAATGTGATGAGATGTGATTTTGTTTAATGTGATGGTGGGCCTCACTCATCAATGGGAATAGATAAACCGAGTATAGCTTATCCTAGGGGTTACTTAGAATTGTTATACTTTCTTATACTCATTCATATTGACATAGTAATATCAAGTTATACTCTGCAAACAAACAACCATTTTTCCTATCCATTCTTATACCACCCTTATACCCTCCTTATTCCACCTTAACCCCCCATCCAAACAGGGGGTAAGTGTTTAATGAAGAAACGGTTATAATAGCCAAAGGGAAGTGGTAGCAACAATCGAGCTAAGTGACCCAAAAAGAGAGGTAATCCAAAAAACTAAGGTATCTAACTTTCTATTCTCAAACCACCAAAATTAAGTGAGTTTTGTCTTGATTCCCTGACTGATATATCTCTTCGGAGACCCTTTGACTGGCACCACATTGGTGTCTCCCTGATTTCTTTGTGAGTGCAGGATCCATCACCAATCAGGTCAAAGTTCGAAAGGGGAAGCTTCGAAGACCATTTGTTTAACTGAAGAGAAAAATATCCTCCTCAAAGGGAAAATGATTAAAAAAATCTCTTAAAAGTTAAAAATACCGAAATCAGCCACTTTTTAAAATTATACCTAAAAAAGTCTAATTTTACAATTTTAGAAATACAAAAGACTAATCTACCATTGTGTAATTAGATCTTTAACATCCCTTTAATCCTTGTTAGGTTATTCCACACTAAAAACATAACAATCTCTTTCTATATGACTTAAATCAATCTACTTAGAGGTTTTGTTATTATATATCATATTATGTGTTTTTTATATATATCTTACCTGATGTTATTTATTATTTTTCATTGTGTATATCTATAATATGTAATTTAAATTTGTGTTGTGCCCCAATGGAACAGATGATATTTTAGTGTTCTAAATCCTTATTCAGATTTTTTTTTTTTTTTGCTTTGCTATTCACACATATCCATTTTTAAAAAAAACATTAATATTTAGTGGAGTTCATAATAAAAAAACTCAAATTATATTGACATATATCTTACAAAATCCACCTAATCGCAAATAATTTAGAGTAAAAAAAAAATTTTACATGAGAATGTGTGAAAAACATTAAAACAAATTAAGAGGGTGAACTATTTTAACAAAGTTAAGTGGTATAAAATATGTTAAGGATCTAATTACATAAGGGTAGATTAATCTTTTGTGTTTTCAAAATTGTGAAATGAGACTTTTTTAGGTATAATTTTAAAAAGTTGCTGATTTTGTTATTTCTAACTTTTAAGATTTTTTTTTTTTTACATTTTCCCTAAAACGAATACATGTATCACTATATTTTTATTTGTAACAGGGTGTAAACCGAGATAATGCACCTTTAGCAAATTTTATATACCACGTTTGACGTGGCGACTCCAATTTGAGTGTATTAGAGACCAATTTATTTAGAATTTGAGTTGTAAATTTTTCTTATTTCTTTTTTGGGTTGAACTTTTTGTGAAAAGCATGGTTTTCAAGGGATTTTTGGTCTTTGGTTCTCAGGGGCTGAAAAATCATTTGTATTTTTTAATATTTTTATTTATTTATATGTTTTTCTATATTGCTATTTTTCATGTTCCCAAAATCTAATATTTAAAAGGTATCTTTGTATATTTTTGTGATATTATTCTTTTCATTTATATTTTTTTAATATTTTCAAGCTTTATTTTTTTAATTGTTGTAATGGAACATAATGATATTTCAAGATTTTGTCTTAATTTATCATATATTTTATTTTTTTACAAATATTTTTTTCCCACTTTACTCTACATCTCTTGGCCCTGGCCTCATTCTAATTTCTTGTTTTGTCCCTAAAAATGAAAAAATGTATTTTGTTGGCAAGATTTCTAACTTTGATATAAAATTCTTGTTAATATTAAAAAAAATAGCAAAGATAGCTACACAATTTTTATTTTAAAAAAAATGAAATAGGTAGACCTGCTACTTCCTATATAAAATCAAAAGGTGTACATGCCATGAAAATAAAAAACAATAAAACATAGAAGATAGTCTAAGATTTTAAACTAGTCTTTCCCATGAGCAAAAAGCGCTGATGACAACGGCCTACACAATTTTTTTAACAACCAAATTGTTGTAGTTGTTAGTGTTGTTATATATTATTATTAGGGAAAATTTTCTTTAACTCCCTGAAATCTTTTTGAAATCACAAAAAGTCTCTTTAAAATCAGAAAATCATCATAAGTCCTCATAAAGTGTATATGGTTAACGAATTTAGTCCCCCGGTCAAGAGTATATTGAAAGAAGTCATCAGAAACTTATTAAAATTAGATTAAGTCTCTACTAACTTTATAAAATCAGATTTAACTCTTTTGCAAGACAAAAATACCCCCATCATTTTTTAACATCTCCATCTCCAGAAATATCATCCTCATCTGGAAAAAAAATATCTGTCGAACCTCAATTGATCTACAAAATTGAGTCATTTTTCAACATTTTTTCCTCCTCAATCTCATTATATAGACTGAACAAAAAAAATTACAGCTTCATCAACTCCATTACAACATCAGTAGAGAAACAATTTAAAAACTAAATCAAAATTCTATAATGCATTCTTAACTCAAAATTACTAGCAATAAAATGCATAACACCTTGACTATAAAACTATAATTTGTTTAATAAAATTTAAATAGATCAGTATATATTTTTAGATAATCACATTGATTTTTTATGATTTTTAGAAGATTTCAGATAGTTAAGACGATTTTTAAATTTCAAATGGACTTTTTTCGATTTTCATAAATTTTTAGGAAGTTATATCAATTTTATCTAACCAAGAAAATAAATTTAAAATAATATAACAGCAATTTACCATGCATGGTAGGGTTAACTACACATCTGATTAATTCTATGGATTAAAATAAATATTATCTAATAAAATAAAGAAAAGGAATTTATCAATTTTCATGAGTTTCCAATTACCTACATCGGTTTTTCCCTTATTATTATTATTTGAGGCCTCTTCCCTAAGGGGACCACTCAATCAGAGTCTGATCCTAGATGCCCCCTGACTCCTAACCAAAGGACAGGTACCACCAGGAATAATATACGCGCTTATATATTATATTATATTATATTATCAAAGTAAATAGTTGTCATTAGTCTTATCTTTAGCATATGATGTGCTGACGAACCAGTCTCATTGTCATGAAAAAGATAATAAAAATCGATTGTAATTATGTATTATTCATGATAAACATGATCATCATAATAAAATTAAAAAAAAACTATAAACTACATCATCAAAGCTCTTGTTTTTTTTTCACGCTTATCAAGAACATTTAAATAATATTTCAAGGTCATATATGAATGTGATGGTTTAGATTAGAGAGGCTAGATATGAATTAAGGGATAGACGTGACAAATTTAAAGGACAATCACCTGTGTGTCTGGTGCATTTGTATCTTACTTAAGAATGCAAATTGTATTAAAAATATTCGAGCCCCCCTCTATCTAAAATTTTTAAAAATTATCTGATTTTTAAACATCTACAATTATTTAGAAACACATATGAATACTATAAGATATCCTGTCAAAAAAATCCAACTCGAGGGTATTATAAAATCATATATATGCATATGTATGTATGTATGTATGTATTTATGTGTGCATGCATGCATATTAATATCATTTAAATTTTTAATATCTAACATGGTGAATCGAATATTCGAAGCCCTTAATAAATGATATCCATCTTAAGATGTGAAAAATGTTAACACTTCTATCTATATTACTAACTAAAAAGAGTTTTCAACTTTCTTCATTCATTCCTTCATTCTTTTCGTCACAGTAAATAAAATGAAAATTGTTTAAAGATACATTGAATAAATTGTATTAATCATGTCATATCATTATTTTTTATTGTTCTATATATTTTTATTTGTTTTATATTGGGGTAAAGATGAAACAAAAAAAAATATATCTATATGTGTGTATATATAAATTAGTAATATATCTCTAATGATTTGTTATTTCTGACAATACCTCTCACAAAGGTTTAAACTGTACATGAACTCTTTTTTTTTACCCATTTAACGGATATTAACGGTTTTAAAGTTTCAATTAAGGAATTTTGATAATATAGAGTTGGTTGACGGGTATATATGTAAAAAAACTCATTTTCAAATGGAACATATCTCTCTTTTTATAACTTCATAATAATTATTAAAATTTTCATTATATATATATATATATAACATTATATATTATATCACATATAAATGGATTAAAAAATTGTACATATTGGTTTATGATAGTTTTTTTTTTTAAATTAATTTACACGCACATGGTGCACATGGATGAAGACTAATTTATCTCTATCCTCCATTTCTTCGATCACATCACCTCTTATTCCCATCATACCACTTGATCACCCTAAATTCAAGAAGCGAGAAAACTTGGTGCCCTATTTTGACATGCCAATTAAACTATAGTATCCATAATTGCTCTGAATATGTTTCAATTCTAATACTAATATCCATATCTTTTGATACAGATATTAAGATAATCCATATATCCTTCACAAGCTTAACATTATTGACTTTACAATGACTTATCAACCAACACTTCCTGTACATATTGTAAGTGTTAACATGATCTCCAGTGATTTCTATTAAAAATACATATTATCTTTCAATTCCACTGTCACTTGACAACTTGACAAGAATATTAACTATTAAATTACATTATTAGATTTGCTAGCCGCAGTCGAAAGATGAACTATTATTTAACTAAGAAAATCAACATCAATTGAAAATTCTCAGATACAGAATCACTCACAAGAAAAAAAAAAAACCCGGGAAAATTACACTCATGAAGACCATTAAGAAACAAATCCATTACTCTAGCAAAAAAAAAACCGAATCTGTGTGAATTTCATCAAGACATTGGTTGAGCTTGGAGGGATCCAAACTAGAGTACTTATGATCGCGTTTGTTCAAATCAATTTGACGGTGCGTTCGACAACCCGTTTGTGGAAGCTTTTGCTTTTCAATTGGTCAAAAAGCTTCAAACATGTTGCCAAATCTTATGCTTTTGATGGTGCTTATAGTGGACACCAGATTAAATAGGAATTAGTAGTGAATTCAGGTCAATTTATGTCTCAAAATCTATGTGAATTAAAAAAAAATACCCCCAAAAAGGGAATGGTCAAAAAGTAAGTTAAAAAACTATGCATATCATGAGTGGATGAAGACTAGCTTATTTCTATCATCCATTTCTTCTATTGTATCATCTCATACTCCCATTATGCCATTTCATCGCCTTAAACTCAAGGAGGCGAGAAACTTGGTGCCAATATTTTGACACGCCAATTATACTATAGTATACATTTTATTTTATTTTGGTAATTTATGCTATAGTATACATAATAGCTCTGAATATGATTCAATCCTAATACTAATATCCATATCTTTAATATAGATATTAAGATAATCCATATATGATCCTTGGTACAAGCTTAACGTTATTGACTTTACAAATGATTTATCAACTAACAACTCTTCTTTTCTTCCTTTGATCTCCCCAGTTTTCACCCACCTACCCACCCACCCACCACCCCGTATCTTCACCTTTGTATCCTACTCTCATTTTCATCCCTTTCAAGATCATTTGTAATATTATATGTTTATGAATGACTATTAGTTTTTTTTTATAAAAAAAAAAAAAGCACTTCCTGTACCCTGATGAGCTCAAATTATAAGTGTTACTACATGATCGCCAGTAATTTCTATTAAAACAATACATATTATCTTTCAATTCAATTGTCACTTTACAACTTGACAAAGATATTAGCTATTGAATAACATTCTTCACTTTTCTAGCCGCAATCGAAATATGAACCATTATTTAATTAAGAAACTCAACCTCAATTGAAAATTCCCAGATACATATATAGAATCTATAAAAAAAAAATTATTGAATTTAAACTCATGAAGACGAAAAAGACACAAATCTAACCAAAAAAACCAGCTAACCCTGTGTGAATTTCCTCAAGGTATTGGTTGAGCTCGGAGGGATCTGAGATTAAGAAAATCAATCTAAATGATACATATTAAGGAGCCATTTGAAAACCCTTTCTTTTACAGAAATCTAAAAGTCAAATTTGGTTCCAAATAGCTCTAAAAAATATGCTTAATTAACAATTTGTTTTTAACATTTATTACAAAAGGTATGATTTTTAAGAGTCGGGTTTTATTAATCTACTTTGTACAAAATCATACTTTTAAAACAGTTGTATTCAAAACGCACACCTAAGTAAATAGTTGGTCTGTTGATTGTAATTAGGATGATTGATCACATCATTCACACTGATTATCACACACACAGGCCCTTGTATAATATATGGTATTATGGTCCAACCATTTAATAATGGAAAATGTTATTGGTCCTTGTCAAAGATCACATGCATGATGAAATTAATGAAAAAAGCATTGAATAATAAGCGTTGGCATTAACAGTGCTCTGAAAAAAACAAACAAAATGACATCCGACAACATGTACCCATGACTATATATATTTACATTATCATTTATAGTGTTCTGATGTCTATACATCATTAAAATAACTATATTTTTACATCATCAACTGAAAGTAACCCCCCTTATTTCCTGTACTTGCAACATTTCCTTCAGAACTCTCACCCCCTTGTGAACCCATGAAATAAACAAACTATCTCTGATTATATTGGAGCAATCAAAAGAATAGGTGCAGTGCCCATCAAAACAAAATATCCATACGAAAATAAAAAATAAAATAAAAAAACTATATAACCACCAACCCCACAATTAAAAAAAATGTAGTTAGTTATATCACTTTGGTATAAGATGATTTTGTAGGGATTTTTTGATGAACCCCCACTCAGCAACCTCAGGGCCTCTATTTTGATACAATTGTAAGCTTCTTCACAGAAACAAACCATACCTTCTTTTGCATATTTTTTGTGGCTTTGGAAAAAAAATTTGAGGGGACTTACTTGAATCAGACCATATCGAAAAGTTTGATGTTTCCAGTGGAGTTGGCAGCTACTAGAGTAGTGGACTGACCACGCCAACATACGCTCGATATAAACTGCGAGACATTGTCCGAGTCTTGGCCTGATGCAGGATCTGAGCTGTTGAATTTGAACGACAGGACCGGCATCGGGAATGCCTTGTGGTAGATGAAAACCTGGATCAAATGAAATGATCAAACACAGATTCTTGACAGGTTGGTTTTCGTTTTAACATAAACAACTGCAAACATGTTGATAATGAGATAAGAAGAGATATTGCTGACAGTAAATTTGTTCTAGTTTCCTATAGATTAACGCTATAATGAGCATCACATGAATCATTGCTTATGTTTCCATGCATCTTAGTATATTTATCACCCGTCTTATCTTCATGTATAAATGGGTTAAAGGAAAGGAATTATACAATGGAATATCTTCCAGAATTCAGTGTAAGAGAGAGTGCTGAGAAAAAAGGGAATGGAGAGTTTGTTTTGAAAACTCTACAAAAGAATTACTTCTGAACAAAATAATGTTTTCCCAACTTTGAATGAAATATCACTACAAATATCAGATTGGGAATTCTTCAGAGCAAAACATCCTCAGGTGGATTGGTCCAGTTGGGTTTGGGAAGCTAATAAAATACCTAAGCATGCGTATACTCTCCGGCTAGTTCTCCTTTCCTGACTTCAATCAAGAAGCATCATTTGTGATACCACTTGTTCTTTATTCCAATGATTTCCTGAAACTTTTGATCACCTCTTTTTTGAATGCGCCTATTCTACCTATATTTGGAAGTCTTTTCTATATAAAATAAATATATACATTCCTCTATGTCTCTACCTCCTCAGCTGGGTTACCAAACTGTATACTATTCCTCTCACTGCTGTTGCCAAATTCATCAGGGAACCTTTCCTGGCTTCTGTCCTGTTGAATTCTCTGTCAAGACTGAACAGATCCAACTTAGACAGGGGATCACTATCTGTCCTGTTGAATTCTCCGTGATCAACTTGGTTTGGCTAACACTTTGTACATCTTGTGATCTCTGTTTATAATATAAATTTATCGACTTACCAAATAAAATTATTTGCTCAAGTCATAAAAAACGAAAAAAGAAATTCTGATATAGAAAAGTAAGTTGGTGTTCTGACATCTAATGAAATGTGAAGATTTCAGCCAATGATATCCATTCAATCTACATCTGATGATGCTCAGATCTTCAATTATATGTAGCTAAAGCAATGACTGAATTATACATAAAAAGTCGAATGAGTGAAGCTGCACATTAGTTAATTTGAACAAAAATAAAAGGAAAAAACCATACCTCATTTGTCTCTGAGCCTCTGGCAATATAACCATCAGATATAGATAGCCCGACAAAATTCTGCAATCAAATAAAAATGTTCATAAAGCATCTATCAACTGACTATAAAACTTTGAATACACTATAAAGATTAGAAGACTTGTCTTAGAAGAAATGTGTTGACGGAATTCAAAGAAAAAAAAAGCTAACAACGAAACCTACATATGTTCACAATTCTTTTTAAGCCAATATTTTGGTCAGGAAGTTCTACAGTAAATTGCAGCACTGAAAACAGAAATAGCTGGTGATTTTAATCAAACAATTTAAATTCCCTCATATATTACGAGCATCGTCTCACAATGGAAATTCATATATATATTAATTATCATGACTCAAAAAGATATCCTAAAGCTTGATCTAGGAGATATCAGAAGCTGAAACGAAATAGAACCTGATACATAAATAGACATCAGAACATAACTAAGATTCATTGTTTCGCTTTATGTGAAAATTTTTAGTTAAGCAAACAAAGATGTAATCGAACCAGCAACTAACAGATTTAAATTAGTCCACCTATTTCAACAAACAAATTACCTATGTGACAAAATTGTATTTAGACAGAAGAACAGAATGTCAAGCATCATAATTATTTAAGGTGCTTGGAACTCTTCTCTTTATGTTAACAAGGAAAATCCATCATCGGAGTTTATAACTATAATCACATTGCCATGCACACCATAGTAGTATAGTAGGAGCAAAAAGGAAAATTTTATCATCAAATATTCTCATAACTTTCATAAAGTGGAACAAGAAAGTATACCTTAACATTTGTGTGTCCTGTGAATGTCTGAACAGGAGTGTCAAGCACCCTCGAGGTGCTCGTTGACAGATCCCAAAGCTTTAGTGTACTGTCTGTGGAAGCAGATATAAGGGTTGATGAATCAACAAATCTCACATAGCTCACTGTCTTAGTGTGACCGACTAACGTGCACCAAGGCATTCTGGTGTTACGAAGATCATAGCAGTATACATTATGATCTGCTGAGCCAATCACGAGAGAACGAACAGAATCAGGAGGAAACTGGACAGAGCACACATTGGCCTTTGTCCTGATAGTACCAATGCTTACTCCCTGCAAAAATAAACCCAAGTAATGGGAATCACTTATTAAACATCTGGAATACAAAAGATGGGTGTTATCAATTAGACGATGGCAGTAAATTTAGTTTCAATGTGAACATACACTAAGTGCAAGAATAGAATTGCCTGTTTGATATTCCATAGCTTCACCGTACCATCATCACTTCCACTAGCCAACCTTGTCGGATCCATTTGCGAGAAGTCCAAAGACCAAACACGCCTCTCATGTTCCTTCATTTCAAGGAAAGCCTGGTTTCTTGTTACATCCCACACCTAAATGAGAGTTAGGATAATATATTAGAAATAGAATAGAAAATAGATAGTTTTAAAATGCATGAATATATAAGCTTACCTGCACAACGCCTTCAAAGTCACTTGATGCAATCTGGCTCTTAATATAAGTATTCCAACAGACACTGCTTAATTTAGACTTGCTGGACATCTCAACAACAGGATAATGGATGTCACAATCTTCATTTAAGATCATATCACACTCAAAAACTTTGATTTTTCTATTTACACCAGCGGTAGCAAAAAACTCCTTGTCCCGATCAAAACTCAGAGAACATACTAAGCTCAACGAATTCAACAAATCTCCTTGCTTCAGGTCTGCTCGAACTTTTAGTTTGCTGAAAGAGAGATATCTGCATAGACCCTCAAGGAACGGGTTTATCCCCCCACATCTCTTTCCATTGTAGTGGCTTCCCTTAGAGCCCGGATTATTGACCGAGCTCATTTCGGTCCAATCACGTGACCCTCTACCAGTACTCCTGGCAGGCAGACTTGCACTTCTACAACTTGTCGAGAAATAAGCAGCCTCCAGTTTCTTGAAGTTCTTCATGAGACGGGTACTTCTGGACAATAAGCTTTCCTTCTCCAAATGTGCGTCTTGTTCTTGGTGCATCTCAAGTCCTGGGCGGGAACGTTTTCTCGAACTTGAGCTACCTGAATCATCAACCCTAGGAGGCTCGGCCGATGGTTGATCTGCTTTTTCGAGTGATGAGTTCTCATCCTTGTCTGTTTTGGTACATAAAATCCCCTTCTTCTTGAGGATTGACTGCTGCTCGAGAACCTCTTCAATGTCAGAGGACAGGCAAGAGATGTCATTGTGCAACTTATCGGCCATCTCTTGTTTTCTATGTTGCAGTTGCAAGAGAAACTCCAACAACAGCTCCTGCTCTTCTATTTGCTCTTTCAATTCGATTGAAGCTTCATGATCTTCCAAATTGTCTCTTGGTTCATTAAGGAAATCGCTTTGTAAAATCTCACTGTAAGATATCACATGAGTAAAAGCTAATAAGGATATTATCGATTCCAATAATGAGTAATCAAAAGATGCATTGTGACATGCAGAATTATCAAAAGAAATAACAAATTTTATTTGCACATTGAGAATTGATGCACAAATTCGGAGCATGTGTCATTCTATGGAGGTAGAATCATTCAAACTATGATATTGGCATTACCATAGTAAACTGGATCTCAACTGCCCGCAAGATTTTTCTCTATTTTCTTTTTTTTTGTGTTTTTCAGAAAAAGACCTGGCAGGAAGCCTGACATCACGTTTAGTATAAAATAGATAAGGTCATAAGAAGTAAATAAGAGAGAGCGATCAAAACTGAGAATATGCAGACACTCAAGAAAAGCAATGTGTTGAACTCATAAAAAAAGCATGTGCATCATTTCTCCTTCAATAATGCATTAAAAAAAAGGGAAAAATCTAAATAACCCCTATAAATTGATTGAAATCCATATAACCCCCTGACTTTCCTAAAGTCTATATAACCCCTTGAAAACATTTATGTAAATCCAAATAGCATCTTAAGTTAATTTTTCATTGACAAATTAAGATTATTTTGTGAATTTCTGTCTGATTAACCCTTGTTAAAAACATAGTATACCAAAAACTCTCGATAATGTGTTAAAATGTGAAAAATCATCTATAAATGACAATTTTATCCTCTGGATATGGTTTTACAATTTATCTGAAGGGGTAAAATTGTTATGTACAATAAGATTTTTCACATTTTTAACATATTGTATGGTTTTTTTTTGTATATTGTGTTTTTAATAAAGGTTAACAAAACAAAATATTCATATAAAGTTCTTCATATATCAATGAAAGTTTAATTCGGGTGGTTATTTGAATACATAGGTGTTTTGAGAGTGTTATATGGACATTAGGAAAAGCCAGGGGGTTATATGAATTTAATGTAGTTTACAGGGGGTTATTTGGATTTTTCCCTAAAAAAATGCCTTGAAGAGTACATTGAAATTGTAATAGATGATGACCATGTAGCATTAGATTTATAAATTTTGATACATTAACTTCCGCGCACATACCAATATGAGATGTCGGACCACAAAAAATAAATACAGTATGTCAAGTAATGCCAAACTATTTCCTAAAGATTGTCTGTATTCGTCAAGATAATTCACTATAGAACAAATTGAAATTTGAAAATGATCCCAAAATGGAACAGTTACTCCAAGTCATCGACAGAAGCACAAAAGTTCTTCAAGACTACTTTATGGTCCATTATAAAAATAGATGTCCTTGGGATATATTGATGTAGGAGAGATTCAGAGAAAAATCATTAGAAGATATTTGATTCCAAATCTGTCGTCAAAATACAGTTTTTATGAGAATCTGTCATAAGTGATAATGTACAACTTTGATAAATCTATTTATTTAGTGTTATAATAATCACATTTCATTAGTGAAAGGTGAATTTCGAATTTATAGGATCTTGTTTTGGAATTTTAGCTTTTCATTAGACTATTTTCTTGTTTTTAGTAGATTTCAATTGTTATCATTAAAAGTGTCTTTTACTATTTTTATAAGAGGTTGTATTTAATGGCATATAATATGTTCACTAATTATATCATTAAAAGTTTGTTTTTACTATTTTTGGGAAAGTATTTCTTTAATACTTGTAATCTACAAAAAGAGTGATACCACCTTTTGTATGGAATAAGTGAACCGACAAAAATATTCTCCCCTTTGGGTTTTTATCCTTGTGGTTCAAGGGTGCCTTATGGATTCAAGGTTTATTATAGGATCTTGATGTAGATTGGATCCTTTTATCATTTCACGCTGCATTATATATATATTAATCAGCCAAAGGGAGTAAATAACTTAGTGATGATGTAAGAAGTCAAACTTCAATTCTTGTCCATGGAGCAAAAATTGAATCGAAGAAAAACATAGATCAAATATATATAATCAAATGTTACAAGCATCAAAGGACGTATATTATGAACTGCTTAAGAAGATATATCAGCCCAACTACTCTGGACCAATCTTCACACATCAAAGTAATTATTCTACTTTACAATATTTATTCAAGTAAATGAAAATACAATTCATAGTCACCATGATACAATCCAATTAGGAAACCAATGCCAAGAATCAAACCACTAATTTTCAGGAGAAAGTAACTGCACCTCATTTTGGGCCGCGTATTTGGCTCAGGATGCAAAAGCCACAGGCAAAACGAAGCCTCCTTCGACCAATTCAGCAGCAAATGTGGTGGAAGAACACGATGTCTCAGGTTCAACATCGTCCTCACCTTCTCATCCAAAGAACTGCATGTACAAAACAACTGCCCCCAACAGAACAACAATTCAAGCACACACCGCGCGCAGAACTCAAATGACAATTCACAAAAATCAGCAACCAAAAATTAAAATTCAAACACAAATTCAGGCACAAACCTCAAGAAGAACCCCCAAACGGTAAATATCCGAAGTGAATGAAGGGGACACTCCCACGGCCTCTTCTGGACTGGTATACCAATCCAACTCAATCGCCAATATCCGCTTCAATGGAATTGCCCCAATTCTTCAATTTTTCAATGGAGCCCAAGATTGAACACGAGGCGGACTCAACGAATGAGACCCGATTGAAAGGCGACAGAGCAAAGCACAACGGCCGGACGTTGTAAACCACAATGCCCTGCGAGTGAGCCAGGTTAACAGTGTCTACAATCTGCCTGAATATGTGCAAGCACTCGAAGACGTCCACCGACCGCTCCGGCCGGTCCAACCACTCTCAGGCTGATGATCTCCCCCAAAGCATCCGGCGGAGAGGACCCAATCTGAGGAGGTGGTGGAGGGTCGTCGGACGCGCCTTCCGAGGCGGCGCCGGAGGACCCTTCACGGAAATCGCGAGAGCTGATGCCTGACCCTTCTGAGCTGTCCATATCTATCCATCTAGAAGAAGAGCCACCACCACCAACATCAAAAGAACAAGAATCAAAGAACACCCAACTTAGAAATCACTCTGAAACTCATCAACAACAAATCAAAATCTGATTTTTATTTCCCCCTCGGAACTCCCGTTACAATGCAATCCAACAAAAACTCATTTTTTAAAAAAAAAAAAACAATTTTTAGACAAACACACAAAGACCCGTTTGAATTGAAGCACATATTCACAGAAGCGTGTAAGGATTGAGAGAGAGAGAGAGAGAGAGAGAGAGAGAGAGAGAGAGAGGAAGAGAAAAATATGTCATGATGAAAAAAAGAGAGACATGACAGGAAAGACAAGGATCTCATTTACCCAACCTGAGATCCCTGCCACTCGTCCACACAAAAAAAAAAAAACAGAGTACACAAGTTTGTTTTCGTTCAAACTGTTGCTGTTTCTAAGCCGAGGGTATTTTGGTAATTGGCTTATACACCGTATGTTTTGAATTCAAAGTGTTTTTGATGAAAAGAGAGACACGCGCCCTTGATTATATTTCAAAGAAATGAGATGCCCAAAATAAAAAAAAATAAAAAACATGACAACCCATAACGTGTTAAACTATAACTCTGAATAGATTCTTGAGTAACGTGAAATATGATATTAAGGTGTTTGGATGTTCAGAATATCCATGGATAATATAGGTCTGGATAAAATGATATAAAGTGGTATATGGATTACAGACAACTCCTGAAAATAAAGTTATTCTAAGTTATTCCACTCAAAAAATATGTGGGCTTATTGTCAAATCAATCGTTATTATCTCTTATAAATCACATATCAAATCAATTATCATCGTTTTTTCTTTTTTTATTAATTATTATCAGCACTTTATTCACATTTTATCCAAACAACTAGAACTTTATTATTACGTTTCCATTTAGAATAATTCAAAACACAACCAAACACAATTTCATTTTACCCCTTATTTATACTCACTTATTCTAAAATAATTGTATATCCAATAATAAGTCAGGTCATGTATCCAAACGGTGGCTTATTAAATAAAAACAATTTTTTCATGCAAGAATTAATTTAACAATTTAATCGAAAATGTACCCCAACACTGTTCAAAAAAATTTCAGACTTCGTTTTATTTTTTTTAAAAAAAAAAAAATCGAATTTATGAGCATGTTTTATGTATGCTGACAACTCTGCCTCTCCTACCAAAAAAACAAAAAACTCTGCCTCTCTTAAAAATTTAAGATTAAAAGAATGGAAAAATCCAAATAACTCTATGTAAATTATCGAAAATCCACATAATTTCTTAGTTTTTCTAAAGTCCATATAAATCCTAAAAACACATATAAATTCAAATTACTCCCTCAGTTAAACTTTCATTGACAAAAATGAAAAATATTTTGTGAATATTCTATTTTATTAACCCTAACTAAAAACAAAGTATACCAAAAAAACCCATATAATTTATTAAAATGCAAAAAACCTTATGATGTTATCATTCCAAATAGATTATAAACCCTATCTGAAGGGCTAATACTATCATTTACAGATGATTTTTTAATTTTTAACACATTACATGAGATTTTTTGTATATTATGTTTTCAATTAGAATTAACTAGACAGAATATTTATAAAATAATCTTAATTCATCAATAAAAATTAATTAAGGGAGCTTTATGAATTTATATAAGTGTTTTCAGTTGATTATATAAATTTTTTAAAAATCATATGATTATAGAGCTTTGAGACATTTTATTGGGGGGTTATTTGAATTTTCCCCTTAGAAAAAAAGTTTTCGAACGGACGCCCAAACGAGTTTAAAAAATAGAGACGCCTTCGTTAAGACCGCCCGTACATCTGAAACGGTCCACTATCAAGAACATGTTACGTGTCACTTCTACATCCAATTATCCCAATCATAAAAAGAATTCGTACATTACAACTTTTCCTAAAAAAGGAATCTCATCAACCCTTTTTAAATCAAACGTGGATTAATCGACCACACACCAACAAACATAATTTAGGGTCCGTTTAAAAATATAGATTGAAAAATAACTTTTAAAATAAAGTTATTTTTTAATATAATTTTATTTTTGATTTTTGTAGGATGTGTTTTTTTTTAATTTAGGAATTAAAAAACAGTTTAATGTTTGGTAGAGAAATTTGTTTTTCAATTCAAAAAATCGATTCCGACAAAAAACATTGTTTTCGAGCTTTTTAAAACATGGACTTCCAGAGAAAAAAAATTAAAAGGAACCCAGCTTTTGATTATGTCGGAATCCGCCCGTTTGACTCCACGATTTTGGGATTTCAACTTTTCAAAAAATAGATCTGTTTTAATCGTGCAACCAAACGAATCCTTAGAACACACTTGATAACCTCACACCCTCATAGCTCTAATATCACTTCAGTATGCCAAGTAGGCAGGCAGACTTTCAATGTAAAAATAACATGTAGAAATTTAGATAGCGTTTGATTTGAATTTATAATTTAAAATTGATTTTAAAGAAAATTATTTATCCCTTAGCTTTTAAAAATGACCAGCTTTTAAATATTATTTGTCTGAAATCTTTGTAGAAAAATGTTATAATAAATTGTACGATCGTAAAAGAGCGCTTTTTAAAAATCCATGACATCCACCGAATATATCGATCAATACCAATAATATCAACATTATTTATAAAGGATGAACTGAAAGCATGAAAAATACCGAACACGTCTGAATTTCTGCTTGTTTTATTTGGTCCTCTTTGGTTGATATGAAGAGACGAACGAATGAAACACTTCAACTTCAATAAAAATTTAAAAAACTAACTTTGCTGTGTTGTTTTAAAGAGTGAATGCTCCGATAGGAGGGGAAAATGAAACGGCTTCCGCTTATATGCAGTGGTGGGTGAAAGGGAAAAGGGGACCGACTGAGGACGACCGACAATGCAATATTAGGTTCGTTTGGGTTTTTTTTGTAGGGCAGCGATAAATTCACTACCCCACTTAATTTTTTCACTACCTATTATTACGAGAATGTTATTTTTTTTTTATTTTTTTGTCTTCCTTTCTCACTACCCAGTTCAACAGTATTCAAGTCGAAGTGTTTTTTCACTGAAACGACAGACTTCTGTCGAACTGTATGAATAAGTGTCGACAGAGGACCCAGTATGTTTCACTAAGACGACAGAGATCCGTCGATCTGTCTGAGCAGGTGTCGACATGGCTGTGTCGAACCTTTCAAAACAACAATTTTCTCATAAAAATCAATAACTTATACAATCATTTAAGTCCTTATAAAAAATAAAAATGTCATTTAAGTTATTTAAGTCTATATATATACGACCGCGATGAAAGCCGTCTGATCCATCGCATCCAACGGTCGACGTGAATTCCGATGCGATGGACCCGTGATCGATTTAATCGGTGCTCATATATATATATATATATATATATATATATAAGAAACAAAAATATTCAAACATATAGTTATTTGGATCAAATAAACAGTAAACATTTCATATAGACAACAAAAATTATTTTCTTTTCTAAACAAGTGGAGTTCAACCATTATGCAGTATGTGTTATGGATGGAGTTCAACCATGAAGGAACCGAAGTTTGAATTTCAATTTAAAAATTATTGACATAGCATGAATTTATTACTCTTTATTTTAACATCAAAATCTTTAGACTATCTTATTCATGCTCATATTCATTTATAAGCTCGCAACATGTGGATGTGTCCGTTAACATGAAATGAACTGATGTTAAACCTTCAGAAATAACAAAACGACGTTGAAGCAAAGACACGATCGGAACAGATGATTTTAGAACAATTATCTTATTTTCCTTGTGCTTGTCAACCCATGTATCAATCAATGCTTATATTTTTTTTTTTTATTGAAGTAGAGACAAAATCCCAAGACTAACAAAGTGTGAATGATTTAAAACATTTTGAATGTTCATGTTTGAATGAATGAATGAATTGGTAAAGCATAGTTAGTGTGAATGGTTTAAAAGCATTCTTGAATGTTACGCGGTTAAAGTCATATATTAACTACACCGTAAACGTTCGACGGGTCTTCCGTCGCCATAAATCTCTCAAGTCGATTAACATGTTGTCGGCCTTCCAGTACATATGTTGGACCGTAGAACTGTCGAATTCCATTCATAACATAGGCTGCCTAATGGTTCTCCGTGAGTAACCTCATCGGCCAAGGCTGGAACGGCAAGGATCTACAAGGGGGTTCTCAAGGACAAGGAGGGTGGCGTCGTCCCCGTCGTGATAAAGTGCTTCGCGGCGGAAAACGGAGAATCGGTGAAATGGTTCCTCTTCGAGATCTCCACCCTTGGACGCCTCAAACACCGGAACCTCGTCAGCCTGATCGGGTGGAGTAAGCAAGAGGGCGGTAACCTTATCCTCGTCTACGAGTACATGGAGAACGGAAGCCTAGACAGGCGGATCTTCGACGAATCAGAGCCGTTGGATTGGGAATTCGAGGGTCAGGATCTTAAGGCGACGTGGCGGCGGGTGTGGTGTACCTTCACGAGGGGTGGGAGCAGCGGGTGCTCCCCAGGGACATCAAGGCAAGCAATGTGATGCTGGACAAGGACGTGATCGGACGGCTGGGGGACTTCAGGCTGGCAGGTGTGCACTCGCACAGGCGGGATTGGGCGACAACACGTGTGGTCGGCACGGTGGGTTACATGGCGCCTGAGGTGGTGAGGGAAGGGAAGGCCACGGACAAGACGGACGTGTTCGGGTTCAGGGTTTTGGTTTTGGAGGTCGTGTGTGTTAACAGCACACCTAGTCAAAGCAATAATCTCTCTGGTTGACCACTGAGTTGTTACTTGTAGATAAGGTTTATCTTCTCTTGAGGTTGTTAAGATATTCCTTGATTTGTGGAAGGTTTATCACTTCTTCTTCGTATTATTGTAACAACTTTTCATAATATAAATAAACACTACTCACCACCTTAAGAGTGTGTGAAGTAAATTCAAATTTCCAATCTGTTTGTTACTTTATATTTTCATGGTGGGTCAGAGCCATAAGGCTAACGCCATCACCCTTTTCACGTTTTTTTTTTTCTAGGAGCTCCCACCATCTTCTTCATGGCTGCTTCTCCATCCACTCCCACATTTCTCATCTCCAACATCAACCACTTGTTTACTATCAAATTGGATTCCACAAACTATACTATTTGGCGCCAACAATTTCTCCCTATCCTTAATGGCCTCCAACTTATTGGCTATATTGATGATACCAAACCTTGCCCAGCCAAGTTTCTTCTCAATTCGGATGGCCAGTTGAATATCACTGTCAACCCTCTATTCCTAGAATGGCAACGTGAAGATCAAAATTTACTGGCGATGATCAATGCCACTCTCACTCCTGGTGTCTTTGCTTATGTGGTTGGTTTGACTTCATCTCGTGCGGTATGGTTGGCTCTCGAACGTCGATATGCATCTGTCTCTCGCACTCATGTTACTCAACTCAAAACTCAACTTCAAACCATCAAGAAAGGTGGTCTATCTATGACTGATTATCTTCAAAAAATTAAAAATATTTCTGATAAACTCGCGGTGTGTGGTCATCCTGTGGAGGATGAGGACCTCATTTACCACTCACTACATGGCCTTTCATCAGAATATGATCCAATCCGCACCGCTATTCGTACTCGTGCAGATCCTATCTCTATTGATGAAGTACATGCTCTCTTGTTGTCTGAAGAGCTTCATCTTGATGAGCGTCGTCAGGCTTCCGCAACTCCCATCATTCCCACTACTGCGTTCATGGCTGGTCGCAATATGGACAAAGGAGTTCTTGGTGCCCCTCCCTTTCGTGGCTCATCACGCGGGACACGGTTCCGTGGTCATGGTCGTGCCGGTCACGGTCGAGGACCTCATCTTCTTACATCTTCAATAAATGTTCAATCCATTAGCACCCCTTGTCAGATCTGTAATCGCCTTGGCCATTCTGCTTTGGATTGTTATCATCGCATGGATCATGCATTTCACGGACATCTTCCTCCCTCCAAGCTCGCTGCTATGGTTGCTTCCAATTCTTCTGTTAATGATCAAACTTGAACTCAATAGTATACAGATACTGGCGCCACAAATCATCTCACTGTTGACTTAGCTAACCTCTCTGTGAATTCCAATTATGAAGGTAGCGACAAGATTTCCATAGGCAATGGACAAGGTTTGAAAATTTTCCACACAGGTTCTTCTGTCATGAACACCCCTTCTCATGCTTTTCTTCTAAATAATATACTTCATGTTCCAGAACTTTCTACTCACCTTCTTTCTGTTCACCAATTTTCAAAAGATAACAATTGCATATTTCATTTTGACTCCACTGGCTTTTCTGTTCAGGACAAAACCACGGGGAAGATTCTTTTCCCCGGGCGGAGTGAAAATGGCCTTTATCCTCTTCATGTCTCTCGACGTCCTTCAAATAAATCCAACCATACGGCATTCTTTGCTGAGCGTGCCACTGCCTCGATATGGCATGAGCGTCTAGGACATCCATCTTCCTCAATAATGAAAGCTTTGTTTCCCAGTATTCATGTTATTGGTTCTTCTAAACACTCTAGTTTTTGTCATTCTTGTCAACTTGGGAAGCATCATCGCTTACCATTTACTCCATCTTTGTCTGTCAGTGTTTCTCCACTTGAACTTCTACATATGGATGTTTGGGGACCAACTCCTGTTTTGTCTATTAATGGGTTTCGTTTCTTCTTGCTTATTGTTGATGACTATTCTCGTTATAGTTGGGTTTATCCTTTAACATTAAAATCAGAGACATTTGATGTAGTTGTTCAATTTAAATCTTACATTGAAAATTGTCTTAATCGACGTATAAAGACAATTCGCTCCGATGGTGGAGGAGAATTTACTAGTTCTCGCCTCCGTTCCTTTTTCTCCTCTAATGGCATTCAACAACAATTTTCTTGCCCACATACACCTCAACAAAATGGTATTGCAGAAAGAAAACACCGGCATCTAGTCGAGACAGGTTTAACTTTGTTACTTCATTCTTCCATGCCATCTAAGTATTGGGTTGATGCTTTTCAAACATCTGTATTTCTTATAAATAGGATGCCTATTAAGAATGTTTTCAATCTTTCACCTTGGGAGTCCTTATTTCAAAAGCAACCCAATTATTCTTTACTGTGTATTTTTGGTTGTGCGTGTTATCCATGGCTTCGCCCATACACACATAATAAACTTGAACCTCATACTAAACAATGTGTTTTTATCGGTTATAGTCTTGATCATCGGGGTTATCGCTGCCTTGATCCAACTTCTGGTCGAATTTATTTGTCTAGACATGTCACCTTCAATGAGTCTATTTTTCCATTTCATATGCCATCTTCAGACCGCTCGGACGAAAAGGAAGACTCTTCAGGTTTTGGCCCTCTCCAAGCATGGATACCCAATTATTCCTCAACCATCAACCTACAACCTTACGTGCAAACCACTCCATTCTCTCCACCATCACCCACACGGATATTTTCTCATTCCATTGATCCTCCTTTACACACCATTTCACTACCTCATGCTAGCCTCCCTCCCATTTCACCAACTCAACCAATAACACCCACCCAGATATCACCCCCTTTAGACACCACTCCACCACCTCATACTACCCTCCCTCCCATCCCATCAACCCAACCAGCACCGACCAACAACCACTCCATGGTCACGCGTGCTAAAGATGACATTTTCAAGAAGCGTGTTCTATCTTGCACACGGTATCCTTTGCCTATGGGACTTCTTGCTTCTACTTCTGATGTGGAACCGACATGTTTTACACATGCATTCAAGCATTCTAAATGGCATGAAGCAATGGCCAGTGAGTTTACAGCTCTTCATAAACTTGGTACGTGGACTCTTGTTCCTCCGCATCGAGATCAAAATGTTGTGGGTTGTCGATGGGTTTATAAAATTAAGAGCCGTGCGGATGGAACAGTGGAACGGTATAAAGCTCGTCTTGTTGCTAAAGGTTTTCATCAAACTGCTGGTTTGGATTACAATGAAACCTTTAGTCCTGTAGCCAAACCGACAACTATTCGTATTATACTTGCCCTGGCGGTGGAGTTTCGATGGCCTATTCGTCAACTTGACGTCCAAAATGCTTTTCTACATGGACTTCTTCGTGAGGATGTCTATATGCAACAACCTCAAGGTTTTGTTGATCCAGCATTTCCCAACCATGTGTGCAAATTACATAAGGCTATTTATGGTTTAAAGCAAAGTCCACGAGCTTGATTTGACAGGTTCAAAAATTTTCTCCTTGATCAAGGCTTTAAATGGTCTCATGCAGATTATTCTCTATTTGTGCTGTCAAAGAATGGTGTCATCATCATCTTATTAATTTATGTGGATGATATTATACTCACTGGCAACAACCAAAATGCTTTGTCCTCTCTTATTGCTCAGATGGGTACACACTTTGCTATGAAGGATCTGGGTCCTATTCATTTTTTCCTTGGTCTTGAAGTTCATCGCAATCAACATGGGTTATTTCTTGCTCAAACAAAATATACGATTGATCTTTTGCTCCGGGCTTCAATGGATGGTGCTAAACCATGCAACTCTCCCGCTATTTCAAATGGTCAGTTGTTGGCCCATGATGGTGATATTCTCATTGACGCAGACGCAACACAATATCGCAGTATTGTTGGGGCTCTTCAATATCTTACATTCACTCGTCCTGATATTGCATTTGCTGTCAATCATGTATGTCAATTTATGCATAAGCCGACTACCTCTCACCTCTTGGCGGTTAAGCGGATTCTACGGTATCTAAAAGGCACTGTTACTCATGGCCTTTGGTTTCGTCCAAATGGTCTTGACTTGTCCTCTTACTTAGATGCCGATTGGGCTGGAGATCCTAACTCACGTAAATCCACCACAGGTTTTTGTGTATTTCTTGGCCATAACCTTGTATCGTGGAGTGCAAAGAAACAAACCACAGTTGCTCGTTCCAGCACGGAGGCTGAATATCGCTCTTTAACCCATACTGCAGCTGAATTATCTTGGGTCTGCATGCTTTTAAAAGATCTTTATATATTTGTCCATCAACCTCCTATTATTTGGTGTGACAATATTAGTGCCATTTCTTTAGCCTCAAACCCTGTATTTCATGCAAGGACCAAGCATGTGGAGGTTGATTATCATTTTATTTGGGAGAAGGTTGTTCGTAAAGATATTGATGTCAAATATATTACTACAAAGGATCAAGTAGCTGATGTCTTTACTAAAGGTCTTTCATCCCCTAGATTTCTTTTTCTGAAAGACAAGATTATGGTGTGTTCTCCCCCCATAACCTTGAGGGGGAATGTTAACAGCACACCTAGTCAAAGCAATAATCTCTCTGGTTGACCACTGAGTTGTTACTTGTAGATAAGGTTTATCTTCTCTTGAGGTTGTTAAAATATTCCTTGATTTGTGGAAGGTTTATCACTTCTTCTTCGTATTATTGTAACAATTTTTCATAAGATAAATAAACACTACTCACCACCTTAAGGGTGTGTTTGGATAGGAGTATTGGGTGCCTGGATTGGGATTGAGAATCCCAATCCAGGTCAGTTGTTTGGATAAATTTTAAAAGAGATTGGGATTGAGAGAGGAGGATTGGGAATCCTTGATTATGGGGATTGGGAATCCCCCTTAAGAGGTGGTATTCCCCCAATCCCAATCCAAGTGGATTGAAAAAAAAAAACATTTTAGACATTTTTACCCAGGCATTTTTACCCCAATCCCAATCTTCTTTAATATATATATAACATAATATATTTAATATTAAAATATATATATATATGTAATAATATATATATATATATAGGGAGCCGATTCAGTGCGGGAATGCGGTCGTGCGGGAAGCGATCACGGGCCGTCGATCACGGGTCCATCGCATCGGACGGTCGGGTGCGATTCATCTCGACCGTTGGATGCGATGGACCCGCGATCGAACGATCGACGTCGTTTCCCGCATTCCCGCACTGAATCGCTCGCGTGTATATATATATATATATATATATATATATATATATATATATACGCGAGCGATTCAGTGCGGGAATGCGGGAATGCGGGAAACGACGTCGATCGTTCGATCTCGGGTCCATCGCATCCAACGGTCGAGATAAATCGCACCCGACCGTCCGATGCGATGGACCCGTGATCGACGGCCCGTGATCGCTTCCCGCACGACCGCTTCCCGCACGACCGCATTCCCGCACTTTATCAAGGTTTATTCTGGCATAATTTATCTGGGGTTATCCGAGGTAAACAAACACCCCTAAATACTTATCCGGGGTTATCCGGGGGGTTATACTCGTTCCAAACGGGGGGTAAGAGTGTGTGAAGTAAATTCAAATTTCCAATCTGTTTGTTACTTTATATTTTCAGTGTGTGGGAGGCGGCCCATCAAGGAGGGTGGATCTCAGCCGTTGATCGAGTGGGTTTTCGGGTTGATGGAGGGTGGGGATATGGGATCGGCGTTGATCCGCGGATCAGACGGATGGGAAGGTACGAGGAGGAGGCGGCGGTGAGGGTGCTGAAGTTGGGCCTCCTGTGCGCGTGCGATGACCCGATGACCCGGCCCACCATGAGACAGGCGGCGAGGGCGCTTGAGGGGAAGCATGGGATGGACGGCTGTGATGGCGTGCGGGGACTGCTGGAGAAGTTGCGGGAGATGTCGGGTTCGTGGGATGGGTCGGAGAATGGGCCGGGCTTGCGGGGGCCCATTTGACTTTCGAGGAGCTCAAGCAGTCTGACGTCGCTGGAGGGTCGATGACGCTCATTCCGTGGTCCCTGATTTAACCCTCTTTTTTTTTAATTTGAACGTGATAATGTTTTTATTTACTTTATTTTATAAAATTTATGTTAGGCTGTTATTTGATAGGATGTGATTTTTATTATAAGTGAATAAGTACATACAGGTATTCCAGCATAGATTAATTTGGTTTATGTGAGAGTGTTGAGGACCTGCTCTTACAGGGGGGGTGCTGCACACGAGGGACAAGAAACCTTTACCAGTTCAATAAATATAATAATTATTATTATTAATTATATATGACATCGCGATAATATATTATAATATGATTTAACCATGGTTTTTAAAACATTAATTAGACTTCATGGCCTGACTTTTTCTTTTCTTTTCTTTTTTTGGGTAAACTTCATTGCCTGACTTTGGATGTTTGGATGAGATTATTTAAATGATAACAATTTGTTTGCACGTGTAATTGGGATGAAATGTAGGATTGACAAGCCATGCATTGATGTAGGGATGAATGTCAATGGTCAAACATGATTAATTACAACATTTAAACAAAATAAAAATAGTAGAAAAATGGTAGATAAGGAATTTGTCAAACAAATATATGCCCAAGAATTCAACTTTAAGGCTCCGTCGGCCTTACGTGGTACGTGTGGATTTTATTTTTAAAATCTTTTTTAGATACTATTTTATAAGTGGACTAATATGTAAAGTATAAAAAAAAATTCTCACTTCCAATGTGAGATAATTCTCAAAGACTCCAACATATTACAATATATTCAATAAAAAACTCTCAGCTTTACTTTTTAATTTTGTGTCGTTTTTTTTCATTCTTATTCTAATGAAATTTTAAAAGAACAAAAATACATTAATTTTAACTATTGTTCAAACAAACTTGGCGTAACTACTAAGAAAATTTATGTGAATAAGTAGCCTCATCTTAGAATTTCGCTTATGTGAATTTCACTTAGGACCCCACCTAACCGACTACTTCTTTTCATGGTCTCTCTTTTTTTTTCTTTTTTTCTTTTTTGAAGATTGGTGCATGCCCCAGGATTTTATTTTTTACGGAGAGGATCGACTTTTTCAAAACTCAAATCAATGCCTTATTGTTTAATCTAAGCTAAATTTTATTTATTGACAATGGCAATGAAATGGGTGACCAAATAGAAGTCCAACCAAATCTCATATAAGTTAAGAACCAACAAATTGGTATTATATAATTACTAGGATTTGCATGTAGTATTTTTCATGCACGTAATTTCTGCGTTGATATTACAGGCGCGCGTGCGAACGCAGGGAAGATATTACATGTAATATATATCTTGATAAATGAAAGTTTAACAAAAAAATAAAGTCGTCAATACAAAAAATTTGTCCCAAAACATACTGTAATTGTCATTGTTTATCAAATAAAAATTGTTTGTGGGCGTCTGTATGTGTTGAAACTTTTATTGGTTGTCTTTGCCCAAAAGAATTATATATTGATATGATGCTGATCAATATATTATATATACATAGAGAAATAAAAGAGATCAATTGTTCTTTACTACTTGGTTTGTTTGGAAGCCATGCAAAGTGTCATCTCTACGTTTGATTGGTTTGTTTGATCATGTCATTGAGCCTTGACAACAAACATTCTCTCACCAAGTTATTTAAGCCACATAGAGAGATGAATCTTATTTATTCAAGGTTTTTTTTTTGGGCTTCCTTTAAATTTTTTCAACTTCGATATTATTAAAATAGATACTTTTATTTTTTATTCTTTTCAGTCCACTTGAACAACTTAAAATAATAATTAACATCAGCTAAACTTCACCTCAGTCATTTATTTTGCTACTTATCATTTAAAAGGTGATGATGTGTGGTGGTTGATGGGGCTTTTACTATTAAAAAAGATACTTTTATTTCCGGATGAACAAATTTTTTATTCTTTTCAGTCCATTAGAACAACTTAAAAAATAATATCAGCTAAACTTCACCTCAGTCATATTTTAAAAACCATCCAAATTTCAAGACTAAAATACAATACGTTTTATTTTTAATTAATTTACCAAATAAAATCGTTAAATGTGAAACAATATTCAAGATATTTGACTTCTGAACTAAAATATATATTGTACTTGTACCTGTTAAGTGGTGAATCTTTGATGAGATCTTCTATGGCAAGCAACAGATAGCAGAACTTTCTTCTTGGACTATATATGGAGTTTGCAAATCAACATCAATGAATGACGAGTCCAATTTGGTGATGACAGAGATGGCTACATTTTGTGTACAATGGGACTCCAATTTGCATTCAAGTTTTTGTTGATTGACGTGGTTTAGATTGCAAAATAATCAATGGGTATCTTTCAAATATACACTTTGTTGGAACATTTTAATATTAATTAATTTTTAATTAATCTTTTCATTCATGCACATTCATGTATTTAAGAGAATCATTTAATGTATTTATATGTCTCTTTGAAGAATGTGTAAATTATTAATTTCAAATACATGAATGAATCTTGTAATGAATGTATATACATTGGATGAATGCATGTATACACAAGAATGAACCTTGTAATGCATGCACAATATTTATTAGATTAATCTTTCATAAATTGTGTACATAGAAATGCATGAACATGCATCAAATGAAGTTTATTACGTGCATGTATCCCAGAGGGTCTAATGAGACTATATAAATCACCCCTTCATCCTGTGGCAATGCATCAATCAAACATAACATCAATCCATCAAAAAAAAAAAAAATTGAGTGTGAGAATTTATTGGCCAAAGAAGGTGTTTCTTTTTTTTTTGAGCTTTGAGCTCATCCACTTGTGTAGATTGGTGTGAGCTATACAACAATTCAGTTGGGCTGTTGTATCCTGGAGGGGACGAGCCAAGAGAAAATCTGCTGCACCGGTTCGTGGATTATCCAAACCGCGGAGGGCTTGAATCTCCTTAAAGAGAGCGAGATACCCGCGCCTCAGCCTAATCGTTTCATTTGCTTCTCAAAATTATTTGTAATATTTTTCTATATATTACAATTTTCACTAACAATTTTAAGGAGATTCAATGGAGCCTATGCTGGAGAAGCCAAACAAAACATTGGAGATCTCAACAAGCCATTTCCTTTCGCTTCAGAGGAGCACACTTCAAAAGGTGGAAAGGGAAAGTGCCTTCTACCTCAACCTTCTCAAAGTCACTTATGTCCTCACTGAGAAGAATCCCAAGAAGACCAGTACCGACGAATGACTGAAGATGAACTCTTCGACCTTGAAGAGAAGATCGAGAAATATGAAAAAGATGAGTATAATTGTCAGCACTATCTCTTGAATTGTCTTGCGGATCACTTCTATGATTATTATGATACCACTTATACTTCTGCAAAGAAAATTTGGAAAGCCTTGCAGAGTAAATATGATATTGAAGAGGCAGGGGCTAAAAAATATGCTGCTAGCCATTTTTTTCGCTACCAAATGGTGGATGGAAAATCTGTGGTGGAGCAAGTTCAAGACTTCCAAATGATTGTAGCAGAACTAACTTCTGAAAGCATCAAGATTGGTGACAATCTTGTTGTAGCCGGCATTATCGACAAACTACTATCATCTTGGAGAGAATTCCAAAAGAGCATGCGCCACAAACAAAAGGAGATGTCCTTGGAGACCTTGATCACTCGCATTCAAGTCGAGGAAAAGGCAAGAGGACAAGATGCACTTATGCAAGAGAGTAATGGTGATGCTACCAAGGTAAATCTTGTCTCTGCAAATAATAATTTGCCCAATGGTCAATCTCCTAAGAATGCTCAATTAAAGCCTAAAAAGAATAACTTGAAAAAATTTGGTAAGCCTCATCAATATGGTAAAGGAAATCCAAACCACATGAAAAATAACCAATCACCTTCTTCACATAACCAATAATACATTAAAATGTGTTATGTATGTGGCAAAAAGGGGCATGTTGCTCGAATTTGTAGATACCGAAAATGTGAACCTATTCCACAGGCTAACGTTACCGAAGAGCCCCTTGTTACTATGATAACTGATATAATATGGTTCAATGTGTTGAAGGATGGTGGGCAGATTCTGGTGCTAACAAGCACGTCTGCTATGACAAAGATTGGTTCAAAAAATATACTCCTTTTGAGGAGCCTAAAACAATTATGCTTGGTGATTCCCACACTACTCAAGTGCTTGGAAGTGGTGAGGTTGAACTTAAATTCACTTCTGGAAGGGTATTAACTTTGAAAGATGTTCTTCATACACCTTCCATGAGGAAGAATTTAATGTCAAGTTTTCTTCTTAATAAGGTTGTTTTAAGCAAACTATGAAATCTGACCAATATGTGATTACAAAAAAAGGAATATTTGTGGGCAAGGGTTCTGCATGTGATGGTATGTTCAAACTAAATGTTAAGAATAATAAAGCATCTACTGTTTCTGTTTACATGCACTCTTCTTTGAATTTTTGGCATGCTCGTTTATGTCATATAAACAGTAGATATGTGGGAATCAAGAGTAGTTTGAAATTAATTCTAAATGTGATGAAGGATTTCAAAAAATGTGAAACATGTAGTAAGGCTAAAATCACAAAAAGACCTCATAAAAATGTTGAGAGATATACCAAATTGTTAGAATTAATTCATACAGATTTATGTGAATTTGAAGGGATTCTAACTCGTGGAGGAAACATATATTTCATCACTTTTATCGATGATTTTTCAAAGTATACTAAAATTTATCTTTTGAAAAATAAAAGTGATGCTTTTTAAAAATTTTAACTTTTCCTCCTCGAAGTTGATAATCAATTCAATAAAAAATTTAAGAGCTTAGAAGTGATAGAGGCCGAGAGTACGACTCATTTGAATTCAACTCTTATATTCAATCCTTGGGAATTATTCATGAAACTACTCCCCCATATTCACCTGCTTCAAATGGTGTGGCAGAGAGGAAAAATAGAACAGTTATTGACTTAACAAATGCCATGCTTATTGATTCAGGTGCTCCTTCTAATCTATGGGGTGAGGCAGTTTTAACTGCTTGTCATGTGTTAAATAGGGTGCCACATAAAAAAATAAAATTCACACCTTTTGAGTTGTGGAAGGGACATAAACCAAATCTGGGATATTTTAGAGTTTGGGGTTGTTTAGTCTTTCTTTGTGAGGCTTACAGATCCTAAAAGACATAAATTGGGTGCTAAAGCTACCACTTGTGTTTTTCTTGGATATACAATAACTAGTACAGCCTATAGATTCTTGGACATTGAAAATAACAAAATATTTGAATCAGGTGATGCCATTTTTCATGAAGAAAATTTTCCTTTTAAATAAAAAAATAGTGGGGGTCAAATACTTAGACAAAATAGTTTATCAGAGCCTAGTTCTTCTACTCCTCTATTGCATAGTGATGAAAATTGTGAAAATGAGCCTTGGAGGAGTAAAAGAGCTAGAGTTGAAAAAGTTTTGGCCCAGACCATTATGTGTATAATATTGAGGAAAATCCAATTTCTTTAAATGAGGCTCTCTATTCACCTGATTCAATATTTTGGAAAGAGGTTGTAAATGATGAAATGGAATCACTAATTTCTAATAAAACTTGGAAGTTAGTAGATTTACCACCGGGCTATAAAACCATAGGGTGTAAATAGGTCCTTAGAAAAAAATTCAAACCGGATGGAAGTATTGATAAATATAAAGCTAGGCTTATTGCAAAAGGCTTTAAACAAAAAACTAATCTAGACTTTTTTGATACTTTTTCTCCGATAACTAGAGTGACATCCATTAGATTGTTAATCGCTATTGCTGCGATTCATGATTTGATAATTCATCAATTGGATGTAAAAACTGCATTTTTTAATAGGGACCTAAAAGAAGAAATATATACGGACCAACCCGCAAGTGTTATAGATCCCTGTCCAGAAAACAAAGTGTGTAAGCTTACTAAATCCCTTTATGGTTTAAAACATGCCCCTAAACAATGACATGAAAAATTTGATACATACATGATTGAAAATGGTTTTAAATCAAATGAAAGTGATAAATGCATTTACTATAAGTCTTGGAAAAATGCACATGTTATTATTAGCCTCTATGTGGATGATTTGTTAATTTTTTGCTCTAATTTACTTGTCATCAATGAAACAAAAAATATGTTTATGAATAATTTTGATATGAAAGATCTTGGTGAGGCTAATGTTATTTTGGGCATGAAAATTACAAAAACATGTGATGGCATTTTTCTTGATCAGTCGCATTATATTGAGAAAATCTTGAAAAAATATAACTATATAAATTGCAAGTATGTATCTACTCCTTTTGATTCTAGTGTTCACTTATTTTCCATTGAAAGTGAAAATGATATAATTAATCAAAAGGAATATGCTAGTATAATTGGGAGCTTGCGTTATGTGACTGACTGTACCAGACCTGATATTGCATATGCAGTGGGAGTACTTAGCAGATTTACAAGTAAGCCAAGTAGAGATCATTGGCATGCCATTGAGAGAGTAATGAAATACTTGCTTGGTACAAAAAATTATGGCTTATTTAATAGTAAATATCCTGCTGTGATTGAAGGTTATTGTGATGCTAATTGGAATACTTTGTCAGATGATTCTCTATCAACATCTGGTTATATTTTTATATTGGGTGGCTGTGCTATTTGTTGGAAATCTAAAAAGCAAACAATTATTGCTAATTCAATCATGGAAGCTTAACTTATTGCTTTGGCTTCAGCCACTGAAGAAGCAAATTGGTTGAGAGACTTGTTACATGAAATTCCAGTTTGGGAAAAATCAATACCACTCATATTAATTAATAGCACTGCAGCAATTGGCAGAGTGAATAACCATTATTACAATGGTAAATCCTGACCCATAAGAAAAAACACAGTTCTGTGATATTTTATTTGAGTAATGGTACCATTAACGTGAATTATATTAAATCTTGTGAAAATCTTGCAGATCCATTAACCAAGGCCTTGACAAGAGAATGGGTTTGGAACACATCGAGGGGATGGGATTAAAACTCTTACAATCATGAACCACATATGAGAATACCTAACCCGGTTATCAGAGTCATGAGAACTGGGTTCAATAGGAAAAACGAATCATATGGTGGTCGTAAGATATGCACTAATTTTTTCCCTCATCCCTATGGTGTAAGTGCATATATCCTGTAACGCTTAGAAGTTTGAGTTTTAAGAAAACTCTTAATAAATATGTAGCTCTTATGAGTGGGATGTTAAAATTACAGGTGCATCCCTAACAGATTTTACCTATATGAGTGTAAGAGTGGGGCCGCTCTTTATGAGAATTGAGCTTGTTCTAAAAAATAATCATGAAAACTGGGATCAGCACAAGGCCGAAATGTGCTAGTCAATAAAGCTCATGTTAACACCTGGACTATTATGTGTGAAAAGTAACTCTTTATTTCCTCTAAGCAGTTATAGTTCAAGTCTGAGACCACTACTAACTCTGGAGTAGAGATTGTTGTTTCACTAGTGAAGGTTCAATGGAGAGTCACACCTTCATGATGCATATTGATCCATCTTGGCTGGTAAATTCTCACCTAATTAATATTAAAATGAGTGGGGGAATGTTGGAGCATTTTAATATTAATTAATTTTTAATTAATCTTTTCATTCATGCACATTCATGTATTTAAGAGAATCATTTAATGTATTTATATGTCTCTTTGAAGAATGTGTAAATTATTAATTTCAAATACATGAATGAATCTTGTAATGAATGTATATACATTGGATGAATGCATGTATACACAAGAATGAACCTTGTAATGCATGCACAATATTCATTGGATTAATCTTTCATAAATTGTGTACATAGGAATGCATGAACATGCATCAAATGAAGTTTATTACGTGCATGTCCCAAGGGGTCTAATGAGACTATATAAATCACCCCTTCATCCAGTGGCAATGCATCAATCAAGCATAACATCAATCCATCAAAAAATAAAAAAAAACAGTGAGTGTGAGAATTTATTGGCCAAGGAAGGTGTTTGTTTTTTTTTGGAGCTTTGAGCTCATCCACTTGTGCAGATTGGTGTGAGCTATACAACATTTCAGTTGGGCTATTGTATCCTGGAGGGGACGAGTCAAGAAAAAGTCTGCTGCACCGGTTCGTAGATTGTCCAAACCGTAGAGGGCCGAGATACCCGCGCCTCAGCCTACTAGTTTCATTTGCTTCTTAAAATTATTTGTAATATTTTTCTATATATTTCAATTTTCACCAACACACTTCAATAATTTATTATTGGATATGAAATCAGATGAAATCTTTGACGGGAACCTGTCACCAAGTAACAAAAAGAGATGCGAAGAGCTACAAAAATCTTTCAAAGAAAAGAGAGAATAAAAACTCTTACACAAAACAGTCCTTATAATATTAAAAAATTTAAAGATTAGCTTGATCTCTTTTTGACTAATTAAATATATATATCATATATAAATATAAGATAACATTGATTATGATGAAACCACATAACAAAATTTGGAATTTGGATGACGTGGAGTTATAATTTTCATATTGATATTCTATGATAGATGACCATAGGAAGTATCTAGACATGGGATTCAAGGTTATCAAAATTATACAAGCATTTGTTTTTTTTATGTAAAATCCGTGCTTCACAAGTTAGACGGGACATAAAAGTATACATTTTTTTTAAATAATATATTTCATTTTAAATAAAATAATATACTTAATTAACTAAAATATATATTTCAAATAATCAAAATATGTGCAGACTAACAATAGACTCAAAAGAACCCCAATCTAATATTCTCTTTCTTTCACAGTCAAAATCTCTAATCACTCCATGTAGTGACATAAAACTTTTCTCTCTCTACACACACGTGTGTGTATAAATGATAATATGTAATCCATGCGAATCACGTATATACATCCATCATCGAGGTATATGCATTGATAAATAATGCACATTGTTCAGTAAGGTATATGATTCAATGAGCTTATATATTTTACTTATCGACGCATATAGCTCGACAAATGATGTATATACGCGGTTCACACGGATCGCATCATATATATATATATATTAGCCATGTTTGCATACATTTTAAAGTTTTTGAAAGTATAAATTTAGCAAATAAATTACATTCTTTTACAAAAGATAAAATATATATTTTAACAAATTGAATATATTTTTTATATTTTTTTTGTATGGAACATACACCGAGATAGTGGTCTACATATTATGTTAGGCGACATGATAATTGTAAATGAAATGATAAAACAGACTAAATATAACATCGATTATATAAAAATATGGCATCGTTACACAAATATTTTTGTGGTTCTAAATGCAATCTTATATACCTTATTAACTATCCAGTGAAGATTAAAGTTCTTTATTATGCCTACTAAAAATGGATTCATTCAACTCAAAACAAAACGATATACACTGTTCATAAAAATATATACATCATTAGATGATATTTACTATTTAAAAAAATAGTGTACATTAAAAAAGATTGAGTATAACATTTTCCATAACCGGGCCACCACATGGGACCATGGGCCAGTCAATTAGACAGGCCCAACCTGGCTGGGCCGGCCCATTTTACATGTCTAACTCCGCAACACTAAGGTTGTGTTTGGTTGGTTCCATTTTCAATGCTTATTCAGCTTAAAGCTGAGAATAAGTAATTATTGTACTTGTGGGGTGTTTGGTTGACACCTAAATAACTGCTGATTTATTCCCTCATTCAGACAAAAAATGTGACAAATTTTTAGCTTCGTGTTCTTACTTATTTTTCTGCAATCGCGAACCGCATATTTTGCGCCAATGTGAAATGACGGAACTACCCATGCTTGTTACAAGAAATTACGAATGGTATTTAAAGCCTTTTTTCCGATTCTCTCTCTCCTCACCCCTCTCTGAGAGACAAAAAAAAGGGAAAAAAGAAACCCTAATCGTTTCGAGTTCTTCTTGTCCAACCCCTCTCTCTCGCCTCAAGTTGTATGAAACAAGGGGATCCTTGCAGACCCTAATCGTTGGATCTGCTCTCCACATCCCTCTTTCTGTGTCTTATTGAAGACACTGATCCTCTCTAATCTTGCAAACCCTGTTTGTCGGACCTCCACCACCGTCGCGGAACACACCTCTCCTGTTACGTCTCTCTCTCGCGAGACCCCATCCCCTGTCACCGTCTCTTTCGCCTCCCGAGCAGCTACCAACTCGTGCCTCCTTTGCGGTTCTCGTCTCCGGGCAACGATCGAGGTAATACCACTCCGATCATCCCCTTTTTCATTGTGGATTTGTTGTTGATCTGTCTCGTGTGTGCTTCTGTTGTGCATTGGCTTCATAAAGTTTATTAATATGTTGAATGAGTTTTTATAAAGATTCATCACATGGTGCTCTGGTGGTGTTATTGTTGGGAGTCTTTTTGCTTGACTTGTGTTCAGAACTTTGGAGATAACGATGGTTTATGTATTTATAAATCATCTGTTCAAGGCCAATATTATGGGGGTATGTAAACCCAAGATGTAATGGTTTCTAATTTGGAGATAATCTCCTACTTATAGAGGTTGAAAAGATGAGTATTTTTTTGTTGGATCTTTATGTGTGGAAGGTCTTTTTTGTTTTGTTTGTGATGTAAATATTGACCAGTTTTTTATGGGGGTGTTGTGTTTCGTGGGATGTTTTGCTCTGTGTTTGTTCATTTTGGTTATGGAGGCAGTGTAGAATTTTTTCAACTAATGTTTATTTGATGGATCATGTTGTTTTGGTTATGAATTTTTTCTAAAAATTAATCTCTAATATCTCCAAAAAAAAAAAAGCTTGTTGGTTCCATTTCAACCAAACATCAAAATAACATTCAGCACTTATAAAATGGACCAAAATGCCCTTCCAATAATCACATAAGTCAACTGGTTAACCAAACACACTTATTTAAAATACTGCTTAATATTTTTCATTGAACCAAACGCTTTTTTTTCTTAAACTCTTAAATATTATCATCATTCCTCTTTCTACACTTAACAATCAGTACTTAAAATCCGCTTTCCGCTGCTGCCAAACAGCACCGTGATTTAGCAATAATCATAATCAATGGTTTGAATTGGTAAAATAAAGCCTAGCTCCTATTTGGATAGAGAATTAAGTTATTATGAAGTTTATGACTATTCTAATATAAATAAAGATAAAATGATTTTTTGTTTGGTTGTGATTTGAATTATTCTTGTTGAATAATGTAATAATAAAATTTTTGTTGTTTGGATAAAATGAGAATAAAGTATAGATAAAAATTTATAACAAATGAAATAATTATGACAATTACTTTGACTGTGAGCCTACATATTCTTTTACGTTGAATAAACTGGAATAACTTAATTCCAGGGGTTGGCTGGAATTCATAAACTACTTTATACTAATTAATTCTGGCATACCTATTCTCATTTATTTCAGTCTTCCAAACACCCGTTTTGAAGCTATTTCGACTAATTTTCACTTACTCCAGACCTAATTCTCTAACCAAACGGGGGCTTATAGTGTCGAGGCCCTCACTCTGACAATTCCGTATTATTATAGACACGTGGAGAGAAACCCCGGAAGATGAAGTGCAAATTGGGTGCTCCCCCTGGGTTTGATACCCTGATCTCCTTCATGGAGAGGGAAGATGTTAGCCAGTGTTACTCGATACAGAAACTAGGGTGTATTGGTTTCTAGAGATCCACCTCAACAATATCTCTAGCATACCGACACCTGCTCGGGTCTTCAACGACAGTTTTTCACCCACATTAGAATACTAGCATATGCGACCAACTCCATCACATCCCAGTATTCCAATGGAAGGTTGGGAAAACGAATCCAAACATATTTTCATGTTACACTACCATGATATTTTGTTTATATGCTGGGACAACAATAGGAACACATGTTCATACATCTTTCATCATCTGGATTGTCCTTCCAAAAAAATTATTATCTTTTAACAATTCGGTTCGCTTCGGTTTGATTTTTTTATTTTTGGTTCAATTTTTTGTTCAATTTAGTTTTCGAGTTAGATGTGATTAATTATAAATTATTTTAACTCTAATAAATCAAACCAAACCAACCGAATTAGACCCCTACTAGTAACAACTACTAGCTAAGGAGCCTCTCGATACAACAACCAGGGTGTAGAGATTGGGTTCAATCAGTGATCCAATTATCAGTTCATGTCAGTCTCTAATCAGAGGCTAACATATGTCTCAAATTATCTTAAAATATTATATATTTATTATGTGATGAAACACATATCAATCATTAATTGAAGACTGACATGTACTAATGGGATCTATCAGCGTTTTTTATGCTGTTTGGGAATGCATCGGGAGAATGCAACCTCCATAACAAATAGAAAAACCACGATTGCATTTGAATGTCTATTTTTCTTTGTGTTTGAAACATTTTAAAACACTGCTTCTTTAATTCACCCTCGCTTCCCTCGACGTGGTGTCCCCGGACACCCTCCCAAACAGACACTTCAACAATTGTTTCCGCATCGGAGTACTAGCGTACACAACCAACTCCATCACATCCCAGTATTCCAAGGAAGATTGGGAAAACGAATCCAAACATATTTTCGCGTTACACTATCATGATATTTTATTTATTCTACCATGCTGGGACAACAATGGGAAAAACATGTTTGTACATCTTTCATCATCTGAGCTGTCCTTCAAACAAAGCCTCTCTCATGGCCACATTTTCCATCTTCTCTTCTCATCCAAACACATCATGTGCTGATTAACCAGTCCCCTGTTATTTGAGAAAACATATGTACTTTTTTTTTTACCATGCCAAACTTCATCATCTTCACTTTGTTTTAACTCAAATATCCAAAAACTCCATTCAATGTTGAACATATTAGTGGACCCTTTTATATTATTTAAGTCAGGAGGCATGCATAGAAACACTGTACATACATATATTTGTTTTATACACACAGGGGAGAGGACAAGGCAGGGCAGGAGTTGGCTTGTCTGGACTTTCTTGAACACTATGACTCACAAGTCAAATGAGAAAATTATTTAAATAAATATACTATACACCTGTTGTGCCAACAAGTCTAGCTTAGATTAAAAAATACACCATTATCCAAACAAGAAAAAAAAAAGTGTATGAAAAGTTTGGTTTCAACATGGGTTAGATAAGGAAAAGACAAATATTTTTGAGTGCGTCTAACCCCACCAAATCATTTTTTTAGCCCACCATTGATAAAAAGAATTAAAAAAAAACAATCAAGACTCGTATTTATTTTTTGAGTGGCTAATCCCACTAAGGCATCTCTCTTGTTTAACTGAAAAAATGACCTTTAGAACTCCCTGCTCGACTAGAAATAGTCGCTATAGTAATTATGCTCGATCAATGCTAGTCGAATAGAGTCCATAACCCTCTACCCATTCTTGATCTCTGTCCGACCGAAAAAATGGCCTTTAGAACTCCATGCTTGACTAGAATGAGTCGTCTTAGTACGTTAGGCTCAACCAATACTGGTCGACCCCGTTCGACCAAAAAAATAACCTTTAGAACTCTCTGCTCGACCAGAAAGAGTCGTCGTAGTAAGTTAGGCTTGACCAATACTGGTCGAACAGGGTCCAAAACCCTATGCTTGGCCCCTATTCGACCAGAAAAATGACATTTAGAACTCCCAGCTCAACTGAAAAGAGTCGTTGCTGTAACTTGTTCTATCAATTTTCAGTCCCAATTACTTGTTTGAATTGGGTCTAGAGGAGGTGGAGCTGGTCCAAGTCGCAGCGGCTGAGGCGAATGCATTGAAGGAACTAGATGAGCTTCATGTTGGACTGGTGAAAGGCTTGCGAGAGGTCGACCTGCAAGTTGAGGCTCGCATCTCAACAGTCTACCTCCATAGCGAACTCCTTGAAGGAACTCGATAAACTTCATGTCTGACAAGGGTCTTGGCAGCGGACCAACGTCTCGCGGTGAGGCGGTTGCGGGGGAGGACGTCACGGAGGACAGCGTTGGCGTCGTCGGCGGATTGGGTTCTGATGCCGACGAAGGAGTGGAGGGCGGTGGTGGCGATGCTGGTAGAGATGGTAACAAAGACGGAGTGTCAGGGTGGATGTTGCGGAGGATGTAGATGGCGTGGTGGAGGAAGCTCTTGCGACGAGGGTGTTTCGATGTGGTGCAGGGCAGTGGCAGAGGGAGATTTGAGTATCAAAAAAGATGAGTTCGGTGGGATTAGTTTTTTGTGATGAAGTATTTATTGTATGGTGGTTTTAGTGACTTACAAAATAGCAGTAGGTGGGTAAAGATCGGTGGTAGTTAAAAAATACTGGGTGGAGATAGCCACGCCCATATTTTTTACTTCAATCTTAGATGGAATTGGTTCTCTGTTACATAAAAAAAAAAAAAAAATTAACATTCAATAGCTTCTTTTTGGAAAGAGTGGACTTTTATTTTGTTTTACAAAACATATTTTATAATCTTTTTTAAAAATTACTTTCCATTGTTTTTTTACACATGTAAACTATGTAGTCACATTTTTCAACAGTTTCATATAAAGAGGTGAGTTTATGAATGATTTTAACAAATCTGTTTTCTTGGGATCATTCTAAATGCTCCCAAGAAAAGTACATGTAGAATTTAGAAAGTGATCAAACACGATAAAAAAAAAAAAAAACATAGTGATTTAGTTAAGTAACCACATTAAAATATTTATAACTAAAGTAAGTATATCATAGGCAACAACTATTGTTGGAATCTATAATAAATTGATTTCATATTAATAATTGCTAAATTGAATCATTATAGTGTGATCTTTCAATTTATTGTATTATATTTTCTGTCCATCTTTACATCACCATTAAAAGTTTCCATTTCATTTTTGAACTCTTTAAATGTTTTTATTAAAAACTTTCATTTGATTGATTTAATTTATTTAGTGATATTTCTGTCATCTTTGATTTATGTTATGATTTTCTAGAATTATTTTATTTTATTTATACAGATTTTTGTTAGGTAACTTTTTATATTTTGATTTTGAATTAGATTGGAAAATATTTGTAGCATAAATTTTCATGTTAGAGTTGATCAGAAGATTTTAATTAGATCCTCTGGTTCTATTTTTTTGTTGTAAATTTCAAATTATATTAGATTCTGATGTTTTTAAATTCATTCTTTATTTTCTAAAATAACATGTTTTGTGTTTCATGTGCATGGTTCTAACTTCTAACTTGCATATATTTTTCTAATTGAGTTTTGGAATTTTTATTTTGGGGTTGTTGGATGGAGTTCGCGAGTATTTAAAGAAGCATGGACTAATAATAAATACATTACAATATTACTAGAATATATTCAATGGGATACCCCATTTTAAACCCAAATATATTAAAATACCAATTTTTTTACAGCAACGTGTGAGCTATTCCAACCCAACATTCCCATCTCTGTCTCCATTTTATTCTAAAAATACAATAATAATTTAATCTCTCATTTCTTTACCAACATGATATTTATCTACCAAAATAAAAGTAAATATTATTTAAGTCAAATCAATATTAACATAAAATATACATATCTTAATTAGTAATATCTACAAATTATCATTTTTAAATATATGTTCAATATATTGAATGTTGATCACATTTTAGATATCTTAACTATACATTTTCAATTATATAAATTTCATAAATATTTAATTTCTCATAAAAATTATATTATTTAAAAAATTTTAAAGAAAAATGAGTCCTCCAAAATAGAGTCTCCACAAAGGAGTCCCGGTTTATAATAGGGTTTGAGATCGACAGTGCTCCTTTTTAAGAAATGAAGCAAAGTTAAAGATGCTCTTATAATAAAAGTTCAATCAAAACTTGACAAATATCATAAAATTTGATTTTAATTTTAATCTGTATGTATAAACTAGAGTTGATAAATTCCTAACTTGAGTGATAATCATTTCTCACATGTAGATCTTTTTATACCAGTAGAATAAATAAGGGTAGAATAATGCATTTCACAGGGTCTGAATACTAATATCAGTTTATTTTCACATATTTTAACACAGTTATACCCCATGTTCCTTGAAAATAAACAACATTTTGATTTTATTCTCTCACCTATATGGGGTGGGACATAAAATTATTCTTTCCTGGTTGCTATACCGAGATAGATTACAATTCACACTGAATAAACAAATTTTTGTTTGGTTGTCTTTTCTATTATTCTTATTATGAAACGTAAAAAAGATCTTTTTGTTGTTGATTCACCTTGGATAAAGTGATGATAAATAATGGATAAGAGATGAATAAGAATTTATGACTTTTGAATGACAATTATACTTTTAAATAAATGTGAGAATACGTGACTAATTTTATGTGATAATTTTTGGAATGTGTGTGTAAGATATACGTGACTAATTTAATATGATAATTTTTGAAATGTGTGTGTGTGTGAGACAGTTATAAGTGAGATGATTTTTAAAAATGGCATATAAGAATAATTTTTTTCATTGGCAGAAATAAACACTGATAAACAATTTTAGTCTTTTCTTATAATAGTTATCAGAATTTATTCTAACTTATCCAAACATAACTATCAGAGTTTATATAAAGAAAACAAATAACGAATAAAAAATATTTTCCAGTATTCACCGGAAATTTCTGTTAAATTTCGTCCACGAACAGGGTCATATTCTTGTGATGGTCCCAAACGAGCGACACCAGATTCAATACAATTTATATATATCGTGCGATCGAATCTCTTTCCGTCCAATCATCATCAGACGGTCAAGACCTCTCCTCACACCCAATCAGAAGTCATCAAAGAAAGTAAGATCAGAATATTCCGTCTCACCCACACTCTTCACGAAAACGAATCCCACTGACCTCACCCCCCCTCTTCAATACACTCATTTTCCTCCGCTGACAATAGTCAACACTACAAAAACAAGATAGGGGTGCAACTCGGGTGGCGGGGGTGGGTTGGGACATTGAAGCTTAATCTGAATTCAACTCGACGTTGAAGGAAGTCAACCCAAACTCAATCTAACTTGACCTTGGGTTTGAGAAATCCAATCCTAACCCAACCCGTTGGTTTAATTCGGGTTGAGTTGAGTTTGGATTAGGCTCGGGTCCGATTCAAGATTGATTTCTAAAATGTATCGTTTTAAATAATTAATTTTATAAAAGTTACATCAAAAAAATAAGAAAAATGAAATTAAGGAATGTCTTTATTAAAAATATAGAAAAAAATTATAGAATTGATAGATTACAGATAAAAATAAAAATAAATTGAACAATTGAAATTTTATTTTATACTATATTAAAAAATTAAAATATGACTTAGAATATTTAAATTTATCATTCCTATTTCGGGTTCGGGTTTTCAATCCCTCAACCAAAACCTAGCTCAAAGTATATTCAAGTTGCTCAGATTCGAGTTCGGATTGAATCCGTACGCTAAAATTATAATCTAAACCCGCTCAAATGTCGGGTTGGGTCAGGTTCAACTAACACGTAACACAATAAGATTTTTTTTTTGGGTGGTTAAATAAACTCTTTGTATTTTTATGTAGTAGTTACATGAAGTGTTGCTAAACAAAAGTTTGATTCTTTACAAAATTACAACATCAAAAAGTGATGGAACAGCCTCCAGCCGGCCTAAGCAATCCTTCACCCAAACTTATATTTGGGAGCAGAGCACTCCCAGGAGCATGGAGGAATAACTTAGCAGCGAGAGATCCGGATGTGCACCACCCCCGCCGCGTCGCTGTCAATTATGGCTTGCAATATTGGGTCAAACTGCGAAGGTGCAACAATGGTGCGACCCGGTGATGTCCTGAAAGATGCAAGAAAGTCGGTAGCCTGATTACCCTCTCTGAAAGCATGTGAGACCTCCCATGCTGTCAATGAGCTTAGGATAGTACGGATTTCTCAATGCGTTCGCAGCGCACGCCAGGGTACATTACCTCGTCCTCTAACCTAGGCCACTGCAGTGGCCGAATCACTTTCCAACTGTACTTTGGTAATACCCAAGCTTTGACAGAGTTAAAGGCCCTCCAAAATGGCTTTGTACTCTAGAATATTGATCGAGGAAAGGTGGTTCTCCTGGATAGCAGCAGCACGAAGAGTAGTACCTTGCCAGTTTCTAATGAGGGTGCCATACCTTGCCCTGTCAGCAGAGAGAGATCCATCCGAGTTAGATCTGTGCCATCTATCAACGGCGGCTGCCATTGGATTTCAATGTGTGACGGTTCAATGATGGAGATATGTACTCCCCAATTGGAGGAGAGTTGTTGGATTGCTTGTGAAGGAACCTCCTTAAGGACTTTCCCTTGAAATATGGATTGTACCCTCTGACATAAGGTTTGAAAAACCTGTAGCTTGTGGAGCTCCTTATGTGGAACAAACGACTATGACATTCCTTCCAAATGCACCAAATCGTCGTGCAGAAAGCCACTTGCATGATGTGTCTGGGAGCACCAACGAGGAAGCTTTTGTCTAGCCCTTCCAAGAAGACACACAAAGAGGGAGCCCGTTCTTTCTTTTTTGACATCTTTCTAAACACCATAGTCCATAGGAATGCCCCATATGAACAGTGTAGAAAAAGATGATCTATTGTCTCTACCTCAGCCTTGCACATTGAGCATATAACCTCTCTCACTAACCCTTTCCTTTGAAGAGAGTCAAGCGTTGGTGATTTCCCCAGTAGAGCTAATCAAGTGCACATGGAAAACTTTGGTGGTTGGAATTGCTGCCAGACCCAAGTGCACTACTTGGGTTCAACTTGTTTGAGGTGTAAGAAATTCCAAGCTGTTGAGATGTCTAGAATGCCAGTGACAGAATGCGACCATATGAGATGATCGTCACCATCGCCTCCACATTCTTGTTCCGTAATTTCTTTTCAAATTGAAGACCAATCGACCGGCCACCAATCTGGTTTAACCCAAGTCCCCACATTGATAAGTTGAGCAACAATGTAAGAGAGATCCAAAGGGCCAATTAATTGAGTGTGCTGCTGAAGTGAAGACCCTTCGAGCCAAGGATCAAGTCAGACTCATGTTTGTTTTCCCAAGAAAAATAATAAACTGCACCTTTGATTGAATCCATGTTCGTGATGCAAGAATGTGAGGCCAGGTCTAAGACCTGGATTACGAGATCGGAACCTCCCACGCTTGCTGCTTAGATAAATTAGAACGCGACTTCTCTTTCCTTATCGTCACCGGAAAAAAACTCTATCCAACGAGTGAAAAGCGAAAGTAAAAATAATGTCCGCCGTGCCGTGGTGAAAATCCAACTCGGAAAACAAAAATAAATTTAAGTAAAACCAACTCTGTTTCTTACAGTATCTCCAGAGAAAACGAACCCTAGATCCGCAGAAACCCTAGAGAGAGTGATAGTGAGAGAGAGAGAGAGAGGTGGGGAGATGGACAGACTGTTGTTGAAATGAATCCTTCGGTCTCTTAATATGCGTCGAAGACGATGATTTGGCGGCTGCGGAGTGAAGCGGAGGTTCCTTTTGCTTTCATCTGGTGAAGATGGGCTGCATTTGTTGTAAGCCCTTCGCGATCGAGGACAGCCGGGAGAGCCCGAAGGATCGGCGGCCGTCACCGGCGGCGGTGAAGCCGCCGCCGCCTCAACGGGTGGCATCAGTCGCAAGGAGAGAGGAGGAGGTGGTTGTGGTCCATAAGTTTGAAAAACAGGCGTCTTTGGTTAGATCAAACGGTGTTGGGAGTCTCGGTGTTGTCCGGATCGAGAATCCTGAGAAGAAGAGGGAGAGGGCGGTTTATGCTCGGCATTTGGGGGCGGGGGTCGTGCCGAAGGCGGTGGAAGGAGAGCAGGTGGCGGCGGGTTGGCCCGTTTGGCTCGCTGAGGCCGCTGGAGAGGCCATACGGGGGTGGGTCCCACGGCGGGCTGACTCATTTGAAAAGCTTGACAAGGTGTGTTTGATTGCTTAAAGTGCAAAAGTTGTTTTTTTTCAATGTTATGTGTGAATGTTCTCTGAAATGGTGACTTTTATCAATATGTATTGTGAATTTGGGAAAGGTGGGTATAGAACTGTAGATTGACACATTAGAAATTGAGCGTTGAAGTGATGAATATTGATTTGAACTGATGGTTTGGGTAATGTAAGATTTGTGGTGGAGACATTTGGTGGTTAAGAAGTTCATAAAAGAGTTCATTAAAGTATGTAATGGGTTCACTGTCTTGGTTTTGTAAATTTGTTTTTAGGGAAGATGGTGCCATATTGTTGCTCATGTGGATTGAGGAAGATAATTTGGTTGGTAAATTGATGTACTGTAATGAATCAATGAAGTTGGCCTAATGTTGTTTCTTTTGTTCAAGAGGTCATAGCAAGTGAAATAATTTTGTTGAAGCTGGTTAGTAGCTGTCCTTTTAAGATGGGATATTATTTTCGTTAAATCTTTGTTAGATGGCCGATAATGTCTCTCACAAGCACTGGTGCATCAAGCTCAGTAGCCATGGAGCTAGACATGCCTATGTCAGATATTTTGTACCATTAACATCCTGGAATGGGGATGCCCTGAATGGGATCTATGACAGTATGACCCAGTGAGGTTGGCTCACCAAGATATATTGTGAAAGACCATGTTGATTTTTATGCTGTTGTACTTTTGAGTACAAGAAAAAGTATGATAATAGAATTGAAATATAATATCAGTTGTGGTATTGTAAATTTAATAATCTTCGTGTTTTTCAATGTAGAAGTTAAAACTGAAAAAGATATAATGAATGCCTGGTTGGATTCACATAATTGAATGATTTTTCCTTCCTGCAGATTGGTCAAGGAACATACAGTAATGTTTACAGAGCTCGTGATCTCGACAGTGGAAAGATTGTAGCCTTAAAGAAAGTTCGATTCGATAACATGGAGCGGGAAAGTGTGCGTTTCATGGCTAGGGAGATTCACATTTTGCGTAGATTAGATCATCCGAATATTATAAAGCTGGAAGGTTTGGTAACATCAAGGATGTCCTCTAGTTTGTACCTTGTCTTTGAGTACATGGAGCACGATCTTGCTGGACTTGCTTCTGCCCCTGGTCTGAAGTTCACCGAACCTCAGGTACATAAGAATCTATTATGTTGGTCGTCTAAATTTGCTACCAGCATATTTGGCCCATATTCCTCTTTCATTCTAGATTGTACTGGTTTTCACAGTGCTATCGTGCAGTTTGGGGCATATGCATTCATATGCTGTTTATATTCTGTCTCAGGTCAAGTGTTACATGCAACAACTTTTACGTGGACTAGATCACTGTCATAGTCGTGGTATCCTCCACAGAGACATTAAGGGTTCAAATCTTCTAATTGACAATAATGGCATTTTGAAAATCGCGGACTTTGGCTTGGCGAGTCTCTTTGATCCTGATCAACGGCACCCATTAACGAGCCGTGTTGTTACGCTATGGTATCGCCCTCCAGAGCTTTTACTTGGAGCCACTAATTATGGGGTTGCAGTAGATTTGTGGAGTACTGGGTGCATACTTGCAGAACTATACACAGGAAAGCCTATCATGCCTGGTAGAACAGAGGTATTTTTTCCATAGAACCCCTTTACCATCTCTTTTTACTTCCATTTGATCTTCAAACAAGGATTTAATTACTTTTTTGTTGCCTATAAATCTCAACCAATCTTTTTTAAACTTACAAAGCTTTTACTTGGCAATCATTTTATGTGAAATTATCTTGTATTTAAAACTTCACGTATTGTTGCTGTTACATGAAATTGTCATAGTTGTCTACCAGGCTAATTTTTTTTTGAGTGAAGATGAATCTAGCTCCACCTTTAGCCTTTCAGGTATATTTGAAAGGTATACAATAATGAATGAACCTCCAAATAAATCTAATTCCCTTGTATGAAGTTATAGGGCTAAAAGTAGTCCTACAAGTGGGGTTGGGTGTATTTTACACTGATTTAAAATTTCGAGGGGTATTTCTGCACTTAGGTTTTTAATAGGGGTATTTTGACAAAATTGGATTTTATTAGGTTATATGTATACAAAATTTCCTTTATTTTATTTTCTTTTACTGTGTATTCTTAAGAGTTCAGTTTTTTTTGTTACATATGCTGTGAACTTCTTTACCAAAGTGTCAAGACGGTCGTTAGGTTGATTATGCAACCAAGATTGCATCTTGGAACTTTCCAATATAGAGACTTAGAGATTTTGTGCACTTGTCTTAGTTCTATGTGTATGAGCCTTTGGGGATATGGAGAAACATTTTACTTGTAGTTTAAATTGATTTTCTGAGAATAGTAATGTTTAAAAGGTTGATTTTGTGCCTCTGTAGGTTGAACAATTGCATAAAATTTTCAAGCTTTGTGGTTCACCATCAGAGGATTATTGGAGAAAGTCTAAATTGCCACATGCCACTATTTTTAAACCCCAGCAACCTTATAGGCGACTGGTTGCAGAAACATTTAAAGACTTCCCTCCATCAGCTTTGAGGCTCACAGAGGTTCTTCTCTCTGTTGATCCCCAAGATCGTGGTACTGCAGCTTCTGCTCTCAGGAGTGAGGTATGCATTGTGTTATTAATTTAGCTATATCGAGAACAGCTGCTTTGAATGCTCATGGTAAATTAAAAATGTTAACCTGTCTTTACATAATTGGCATTTATTAAGAACTGTTTGGCTTTGGCTACACGCTTTCTCTGTGTATTCTTTCATGTTGTATGTTGATTGACAGGATTTCGATCCCCCACACTGTTGGACTCAAGCCTAGATGAGAGTGGAGGGTTGCTTCATTTTGACTGTGTTTGTATCTCTAGTCAAAACCTACGAATGAAAATGAACTGGCTCGTAAGAAAATCCGTAATTGCTCAGTTGTTACCTATTGAACTAGTTCAGTACGAACAGCTGCACTGGGGATCTAGAGTATCATCACCTGGTCATGTATATGACATGTATCATGAACAACTCTAAGGCAATATTATGTACTGATGTTGCAGTACTAGAGCAAAAAGGCTCAAGGTAGATTGTCCCCAAAATTGCTTAATATTTTCAAAACCATGATTTGGTGAATGAGAAAGGTAGAAATTGAGGTGTGTCTTGACTGAATCAGAACATGTAGGACAGGTGTTGTACAAAGGTTAGTACCCGCTTAATGTAAAATCTGTATGGCAATTGTTAGGCCAACCATGTTGCATGAGTTGGAATGTTGGGTTTTGAAGGAAAAAGTAGATCTTTGTTGTACTTGATATGAAAATGTCAATGATGACATTGTGCATAACAAGAAATGGTGATATTATAAATTCAAATAAATTAGATGAACCTTTGGGGATATTATTGTATGTCACATGTTTTAAAGAGAAATCGTCCCAATTTTTTGAGGAAATTGTAGGGATCCTACAACCATGCTTTTTGTGAAATAAATGGGGATAGTATCAGCAGAAAAAGGAAAATTAAACAAAAACTTCCATTGGTAGATGCTACTGATTTTCTGTAGAATACATCAAGAACTGGAACTAAAAAAACCCCACCCCAAATCCCTCTTGCTGCCTGTGCGTCCTAGTTTAATTAATGGGAAACAACAAAAGAACAAAGCAATACTGGCTTCCCGGTGTGAAGTGACTATCCAATGATGATAAGAAAGCAACAAAGAGTACTCCAGACAGCCTACTATTTCATAAAATTTTGGGAGAACAAATCATGTTAATTTCTTTTGATAAGATACTCACCAAGATAAATTGGAATAAATGGGCAAAGGGTGGAACTATGATGTGTGAGCTATGCAAATGGAATGATGGAAATATTGTTCTTATATTCTTTTTATATAATTTTAGCGCCCATATTTGGAATAGAATGGGGGATGCCTTTGATCCTCAGTCATTCCAAATTGTGGATCAAATGTGTTGGTGGTGGTTCGAATAAAAAAGAAAAAGACATCAAAGTAAAAAAACATAGATCTTGGATTTGAGTTTTGGCGCTGACTTACCCACCTGTTTGTTGGCGATTATTCGAAAGAATTTTCCGTGGGACCAGGGCAAACATGCGGAGGTAGCCTACCCAACTCGACCGTAAGATCAGCCACAGGGGTTCCTCCGATATCATAGTCACCCTTGATGATACTTGGCTGGGAAATTTGGCTTACACAGTGATCTAATCTTCTGAAGTAGGAGAGCATATTGGGTGAACACATGGATGTAAATTACTTTCCTCCTTGAGGATTGGCGAAAATAATTCTAGGGTTTGAGAGAACATAGCGTATGTGATGGTGGGTGGGTTGGGTCGAATAAAGTACAAATAAGTGTTTAGGTAATATGTAATGATATTAGTAATTATACGTTTTTGTTCCTATTTTTAATTTTTTTTGTTTTGGAGATCCCTTGTCTCCTTTGTATGAGGGGCATTTGTTTGCCTTGTCTTTTCACTGAAAAAAGGATGTAAAAAATGTCCTCTCTCCTCACCTACTACCCTTTTCTTAACGATGATTTACCTTTTTTTTCTTTCAAAATGGTCTCTTACAGTTTCAATTTTTAAAATATGCTTTCAAACAACATATCATGGACACCTAATTTATGGGGACATGGACAGCTTTTTCTAACTAATGCACCTATAAGAAGTGCAAGGAGATTAGAGTGGGTAGTATGGACAATTTTTTTTTTTTTTTGTTTGTTGGGGAGAGGGGGAAGGGGGTGGGTGGGGGGGTTACATAATTGGATTCATAAATATGAAACGAAATCTGTGTGAAATGCTATGTTGATGTTGGTGCTCTTGCTGCTTGTCACTGTTGTCCTAATAAGTGATGATACGTTTCTATGAGAGAATAAATGAAGATATAGCCCTCAGGATTTTTTTTTGTTTCCAATATATATCTGTCAATACTTGTTCTATCTATATGTTCGCTAATCGACAACAATTCCTTCTTGATATGGAAGATAATTTCTTTTGAGGCGTTGGTTCCCTATCCAGTATTTGGCATTGTTTGTTAATGTATCCACATAATAGAATCATGATGCCAAGACTTAGAAAGCACCAGTTACTTTTTAGAAGTTTAATTAATGATAACTTTCTTTTCAGTTCTTTACAGCAAAACCACTTGCATGTGATCCGTCAAGTTTGCCTAAATATCCACCAAGCAAGGAGTTTGATGCAAAGATCCGTGATGAGGAAGCTAGAAGGTTCAGATTTATAATTCATTTTCTTTTTAAAGAATGTTTGAATCATGTTCTATATTTTCTGTTAATATTTGAGCTGAATTTTGTGACGCAACATCACACATTTCAGTTAGGGTTGTGCCAAACGTTATTTTACCGGAAGTTGAAATACTGAATGGGATAATTTTATTTCACCCCAGTCAGCAATGGTTTCATTCACCAACAGAGAAATCTTTGGTCAATGACAAAATTACTGCATGATCCATATTAGTGTGTCACATAGCCTTCTAATAAGGGTAGTGCTGGTGAATGTGTGCTTTTATGCCTTTACATATAATCCATTGATTGATCTTGGGGCAGCGATCAGTACATTTTATTAAATTTTCTCATCATTGGTTGATGAGCCATCCTAATGTTGTGTTTCACCTGTTTCTATGCAGACAAGGGGCTGGAGGAGGCAGGGTTCAAAGACCTGATATGGAAAGGAGAGGGCAAAGAGAATCTCGAGCTGTCCCAGCACCAGATGCCAATGCTGAGTTACCCTCTTCTCTGCAGGTAATGACCTAACACTTGTAAAATTCATCATTTTCCTTTCTCCTTGTGATGGATTCTACTTATGCTTGTCTGTCATTATTTAATCGGTAGTCCTTTGTCTTCACATGGTTATTTTAAATTTTTCATTTGATGTAGTATATGTTTTTACATTCTTTATAGCAAAGATAAAATCGAAGTATGGCATTGAACATTTTTTTTTTATATGACGGAGGGACCTTCCATGGCTGACTTTATGGTACGGCCAAGCTGGTAGGGTACCTTCGCCTGTTTGCACTGGTTCCATAGAAAATTCTTTCTAATTTCGCTAAACAAACAAGATTTTTAACACAGCACCAAGACTCGAACATTGCATGAGTAAATTTCAAGAGATGGCATGGGTTGTCTGTCATGATTGCATGCACGCCTGTTATCTGTCTGCCATCAATATTGCCAAATGGATATGTGCTTCTTTCCTTAGCCTGTAAAATTTCCACTTACATTAGAAAATTAGAATGACACCTTAATTCCAGGTAAATTAATTTTTACTATCCTTGGTTATAAAGACCAACTATAAGGTCAACGACGATTCCTCATTATCTTCTGTATTTTTATTATTTCATTGGAAGATCGTCAAAATTTTAGGTTATTTTATTCATGGAACCTATCACACATGTTCATCTTTCTGTCACATATGAATAAACTATGCAATGTGTATGATATCAAGTCCTTGAGTTACTTGTGAGCTTTTATTCAAGGGATACTATGACTTGTGGCTTTCACTGGTACTTCAATAATTATGAGATCCTGTTAAAAATAATTAGGCATATGTTATCTTAAGGTACTGAGAGCTTTATCATAGATTATTTACATTATTTGCATGCTTAAGTCTATCTGATGGCAAGCTGGGATGCCTGACCTGGTTATTTCCAGTTCTGTTTTCCTTTTCATATTCCACATCCATTTACTTAATCTTGAGCTCATCGATTGAAAGGTTTCAGCATTGCCAATATTCAGTAATATCAGTGGTTGTGTAATGTAACATTACTGTAATCTATTCATATTTAAATTGCTTATTAGCATTGGAACTTGTGCCATCCTCCTCTCCTCTCTACTTTTGTTATGTGAATGACTTCTCTTTCATTTTTTTTTTAAAATAAAACAGAAACGTCAAGGTCAGCCAAATTCCAAGAGCCGAAGTGAGAAGTTCAATCTGCATCCAGAGGACGTTGCATCTGGATTTCCCTTCGAGCCACCTAGACAAGCTGCGGTTCCAGAAGCAAAAGAAGATTCCCAAGGCCACTATGGTAATAGAGGTTCTCACTCTGGACCGTTGGTCCATCGAAGTGCATGGGCCAAGGTTCGGAAAAATGAGGATGATACGTCAAAAGTCCCTTCAGGGTTATCAGCCTTGTCGGGTTTAGTAGCAGCGAGGAGGAGTGTTCTTTCAGACGATGCTAGAGAAAAGGCCGGCCCTCAGCCGGATGCTATGACCCCATCTGGGAGGTTTTCAGAATCTGGTAATGATGCTTCAGAATCCATGCGGAAGCATGAACAGTTATTCCGAGCGCATGGTCTTTCAGGGTCCCAACGGAAAGAAGATGACAGAACTGGCACCAAGGATCAAGCTTTGGTAGGTGTTGATATATATTATCAAAGCATACAGCATTCTTTTTTTATATGCAATCAAACAGGGATTGGTGAAGTCAGACTTACAGTTAGGCTGTGCACATTTAATCTTCATTTTCTTTTTGTGCTGCAGGGTTACGGTTCGAAGGGAAACAAGATCCACTACTCAGGGCCATTGATACGCCCGTCAAGCAACATCGATCAGATGCTTAAAGATCACGATCGCCAGGTACAAGAAGTTGTGCGACGATCCCGACTCGACAAAGCAAAGATTAGAAGGGTACAGGTCGAAGGCAACCATACTGCCGGAAAACCTAATGAATTGGTCGGTGGTGGTCCATTATTCCCGTCGGCCCGAGGGGCTGCTCCTCCTCCGATATACGCCTCTAGTCGTTGAGCAGTGTCGTCGGCGGTGATTTGGTATTATTTGTAGACTCCGAGTTAGGGCAGTACATTGTCTACGGTATTGTACAGTATGTCTTGTAATGCAAAATGTATGTGCCATGACCCTTTGGGGCCATTGTAGGTTGGGAGAAAAAAATGATTCATTCGAGTTGATTAAAATCTCTTGAAGGGAATTTTCTATTATGTTGTATGGCTTGCTCTTTTGTTGTGCTGTGGTGGGCTTTGTGGATGTCATTTAAGACCCCCCAACAAACCAAAATGCCGCTTCCATGCATGTTCATCACTTGGCACATGCAAATTAGCGGGTCGCACTCGATGAAATAGTCAAGAAACACAATCAAGTTTGGATCAAGTTGTTTATGTGACTGTGAATATGCCTGAAACACACCCTGGGTTTTGGCGTATATTTATGTGGATCCATATTATATAGAATGGAGTCTCAGGCGGTCATTCAGATTGGACTTCCCATATCTGTAATGCCCCCAAATCCATGACCCTTTTCAGGTGTGCATTGCTTTATAAAAACCTTGACCCTCCATTTATGGTAGAGAATTAACAAAGAATAGAGGTGAATACTAAAGAATAGCTTGTATTCATTGTTTGTTTTTTTAGATAAACTTTAATAGCTATATCTAGATGAGGTTTGAAAATTATTTAAAAAATGTTAGAATTGTTTATCAAAGTTTATTTATGCTAATAAATAAAAATATCATTATATGTCATTGTAAAAAATTATCTCACCTAATAGTCTCACACACACTATATAAAAATGATAATATCTATCAAATCAATCATACATCTCTCACATTTATTTTAGGATATAATTGCCATTTAAAAAGTAGTAAATTTTTATACATCCCTTATCCATTATCTATTATCATTTTATCCAAAGTGAACCAAACAACAAAAATATCACTTTACATTTCCAATGAAAATAACAGGAAAGACAATTAAACAAAAATTATTTTTTCAATATGGATTGTTATCTATCCCAATATAACTATTAAAGGGAATAAGCGTGCTCTGAGTGTCTAAAAAATAATTCATCAGGCCATTTAACACATAAATAAATGTTCCAACCAATAATATAAACTAAATCATAAAACATAAACGAGGACCATTACTCCATTCTCACATCCACACATGACCCACCACATTCATGGTATGCCACATACCACATTTATGTTTAATTGGTAAAAACATAAATCTATAGAAGGTGATATTTTCCCTCAATAAATGTAGTCAGGTCAAAGATCCGCCTTCAGGTGAAGATCTAAGTCAACGCGCCTGAATCTTGCACCAAGCTAGAGAGCCTGGGACATCGGTATGGTGCAAACCAAAGGGACTCCAATGCTCAAGTTAGTGCTCAAGTTAGTGGAGTGAAAGAAGAAGATAAAGATGATGACTCTAGAACCAATGGGCTAGGGTATTTTTTAAGTGTTTACTTGTGAATGTCCCTTCTCTCTCCTTCTCTTACCCATTTAGTCGAGTGGGTGGTCGTGTCATTTCCTGCCCAGACCTCCCCCTATTTCGGCTGGAATCTTCTGACATGGAAGATTTTATGAGATACGGGACTAGAGGTTTGTTATGATGTCGTGAACACGTGGCTGAGTCTTATTGGCCCTAACCAGGACTGTGACAAGCAGTGGCAGACAGCTTGTCTCTGCTAATTGGGTGTAGCAAAGCAGCCCTGTCCTTGTCTTACAGTGTCAATGGTCCCCCTCCTCCTGTGGTTAGGACCTGGTTCCGAACCCAAGTCATGATGGCTAGACTAGGGGATGTTCCAATGGTTATATTTTGTGTAGATGGTTAGTCTTGGCTGTCCTCGAAATAGTGTCGGTTTGATCGCCGAGCTGTTCTGCCCAGGCGAGAAGGCATCCCTCGAGTAGGACCTCGCGAGCAGGATTTTCCGAGTGGGACTTCTCGAGTGGGGCCTCCCGAATAGAGAGCTGGGTCATTCTCCTTGGGCAATCCGAATTCGGTCATATTTTGAGTAGGATCGTACTATTGGTTTACCCGATTAACTAGGACACGTGGCATCTTCAAGAAGAGCGCGAGATTTTCCCCCTACACTATATATATAAAAAACCCGCGATGCCCTAATAAGGTTGTTCCCCACATAATGAAGTTTACAACCATCTCCTAAATGTTCTCGATGTACACCCTCGAGCCGCGAAAGGCAGTGTGATTTCAAGGCTCAAGCTGCCATTACCTTACCGACCTCCATCCCCGTATAACAATTTTGATATTGAAATATGATTAATTTTAAAGTTGAGAATGCCATGTGGCACCGAATTAACTTATATTTAGAAACCAATAAATGAATTATTGGTGTAGTTACATTTAATGTGAAAAAAAATTTATGGTTGGCTCTTAAATTTTTTTAAAAAATGAACAGTGTTTTAAATAAAGCCAATATAAATTTACTTTCAGACGATATAACCATCACCTCTTTATCATAATCATAAAAACCCTTTCACAATCATCTGTTAAAATATTTACTTCTTATATTAGATTCACCCTCAAATTTTAATCAAGCCACAGTTAAAATCAAGGCAAGTTAATTAATACATGTTGCTTCAAAATGCCAACAATCAAATACACAAATAAATAAAGAGTTTTGTTAACGAGTGCTCTTAGGGCATTTGTTAACTTATATTTGTTGCCAACTTTTTAGGAAACCCAATAAATCTATTCATAATACGAATCAATAAATTAAAAGATTTTTTGAAACACCAATAATGTCCCTAATAAATTCACAACTTTTTTTTTCTCTCCCATGCCCAATTTTGCCTCCCATATCCAAATTTTTTCATTCTTCTCCTACAAAAGTTTCATCCGAAAATGTAAAAATGTACATCTTTTTTCATTTTTGTTATTATCTCGTATGATTGTGATACTTGTTTTAGCATTGTTTACTTGTTTATGTGAAGATATTTTTTGTGTGGCATATAAGATAATTTTTTTTTTCTTTGTTTGATTTAATCTTTTATTTTAAATATTTATATGCATCTCCATTCTTTATTGATTTTTTTTATCATTTGAATTGAATTTATTTCATATATTATGAATAAATGACCTTGCATGCATCCAGCTCCTGATGGTGCTTCACATCAAATCGGTGCAGGCGGATTTGTGATTAATGAAAAAAATAGGTGCTTTGTAATTTTGTTTAAAGAGCAGATATTGAAATAACTTTTATGTTTTTTATCATAATGGGTTGGTATTGTAGATTGTGCATTGAAAAACATACTAATAAAAATTTAATTATAAAAAATACATGTAAAAAAAAGTGTTCTTTTAATAAAAAATTTGGGTATGAAAGGAAAAATTGGGTACAGGAGAGATCAAGAAAAAAAATGGTGAATTTATTAGGTGTATGGTTAGTATTTTTTTAAAAAAATTCAATTTATTGATTTATATCATAATTAGATTTGTTGGGTTGCCTAAAAAGTTAGCAATAAATGATAAAGTATACAGTGAAAAAATACTTGTCAAATCAAAACAAAACAATTTTTTTTTGAGGAAATAAAATTTGGGTAAGATCCACTGAAGGTGGGTATCCTTAATCTTGTGGTAACAGGTAAACTCGAAGGCCAATCCCGTCCTTGTCAAGAGAGATGCCAACCGTCTCTCCTTTTAGCAAACACTAATTCAAAGCCCAGTGTTTTTTAAAATGAAAATGAAATAAATAAATCATATAATAAAATGTTTAAAATTATTTTTAAAAAGTTAAATAAATAGTTATTAAAATTTGCATGTCATACAAATTCAATTTCAAAATATTTATCCAGGCCATATATCATAATTTATTATATTTTTATTACTCAATCTCATCTAACAAAACCAAGATGATAATTAATTTTATAATTGAATAGGATTTATATATATGATTGTTGATGGATGTAATAAATTGGCATGCATCCCACAGATCCAACCAACCAATCAATGCGTTCCCTCGTGTAAAAAAAAATCAGATCTTAACCATGTAAAAAAAAGGGATTTTTGCATATGCCCTTGTTAAATTTTTATTTTATCAGAATACCCCTAAAAAACCCACAATGCAAAAATATCCCTTAAAAGCTTAAAGTGAGTCCAACCGTACCCTTATAACATACGCCGTGAAGAATCATGGATTAACTAAGGTCATTGAGTATAGTCTCACATGTAAAATGACCTAAATACCCTTATGTATTCTAAAAAAAACCATAACTTCTTTTTTCCCTGAAATCTTAGCCTCCATTCAATCCATGTTCCCCTTCTCCCCTAAAACCTTACTGTCCCATTTTATTACAATTCGAACTTTAATCTTCCTTTCTTCCGTTGAAATTCTAAATAAAACTCTAGCCTCCCCCTATCCAATGGCATCCACCATTGAAAAAGCTTAGGAAAAACTCATTGTAGGAGCCCTATTGATACTTATTATAGACAATGGATTTGAGAAATATAAGATTAGATAAGCAAAAAATCGTGTAAGGAGTTTCAAAGAGATAAAATGACTTAGAACTAGTAGAAGAAGAAGAAGATGAGATGATTGGAGAGAGATGGGTTTGGAAGGTTGAAATCGGATAACCAGAGGGCATGGGGTCATTTGGACACCTCTAACGGATTGAAAGTGGAGAATATTAATCATACCAGACAAAACTTAACCTCAGGAATACGGTTGTACTCACTTAAATTTTTTGATAGATATTTTTGCACTGTTGGGTTTTCAGGGGTTTTTTGACAAGATAAAAATTTAACAGAGGTATATATGCAAACATTCCTAAAAAAATAAAACCATCTCCCTCCCAAATCCAGACCAAAAAAGGATCCAATCAGACGGCCGAGATTCCAGATCCCCCCAAAACCAAGTCAGTCCTTCTCATAAACGGTTTCACAAACAACAGAAAATAAAAAAATAAAAAACATTTCGATCGATCGATCGAAATAAAAATAGTTTCTGATGTTGAAGAAGAACCAAGAACGAGAGACACTGAGGAGGAGATGATAGAGGAGAAACTCCGCCTCCTCGCCGCCGATCTACAATGACCGCCGGTGGCGGCTCCTTGGGTCTTCGCACGGGGAGCTATGGATCCCTCCAGCAGCACCACCAGAACAACCACCATCACTTCAACAACAACCACCATCACCACTTCAACAACAACGGCAACAACGCAGGCGGAAGTATCATCATCTCTGCTACCTCATCCTCCTCCTCCGTCTCCCCGTCGACCTCCTCGCCGTCGCTGTCCACCCCTCCCGGCGGCGGCTCCGCCGGTCGTAAGCCTCAGAAGATGATCCCTTCCGGGACTAGGGATAAGGAACCGTCCTTCCTTCCGTGGATCTGCCGCGTTGTTGTCGGACGGAAGAAGATCGGGATGCTTGTCATTATGCTCATCTCCTTCGCTGTCTTCATCTCAATCGCGTTCGTGGTAAACAAAGGTAGTGTCTTTTTCGTTTTGTTTGTTGTTTCTGGCAATGCCGATGGTTTGGGTTTTTAATTTGGGTGTCTGGATCTGTTTGACTTTGGGACGAATTGGGTTTTTTTGGTGTTGTTGGGGAGTTTTTTTGATCAGGTATTGATGGTGTTTGATAGAATTTTACATTCAGAAGGACTGAGCCTGTGGACAATAGGGGGTGAGGAGGGATGTGATGTACAATCGGGGATGAGAATTCTCTGATTATGTGTGACTGAGTCTGGTGAGAGCCTTTTTTATGGTTGGATTGGACAATGTAGTCTAATTTTCATCTAAAATGTTTGGTCAAGTATTTTTATGTTGCTGCTAAAGTGGGTGAAGTTCCTTTTTGGTGGTGAAATCGCCTAAAAGCCTTTTTTCAATGGAGATCCCTCATCTCCTTGTTCGGGGGATTTTATTTGATTCACTATGCCCAACAAGAGTTGTTACATTTTACTAAAAAAAAAGCAGTGAATTACTGTTGAAGTGCCTCTTTTAATTTTTGGTTTTTGTAGGACTTTGGATCGTTTGAAATTAAAAATGGAAATGTGTGATTTGTCCTTATTTGATAAGCTTATGTTAATTGTGGAGTGGAAGTTGTCCTACCAGTTGGGCTGTTTTTCTTTTATGTTAATTGGTTAATATATCATCTGTCGGAGGGAAATTTTGATTCATGTGCAAGTGAGGTTATCCACTGGCGAAACAGTGAGAGGATTTGATATGATCATTGTTGCTATTGTGAGGTAGTCGCAGGATTTACGAAAGTGGGGAGTTTTATACAGTTTTATCAGGAAACCACTTCATCTGTGCTGGTTTAAAAAGGCTTTCTTTTTTTCTTGAAACAGTTTTTCTGATTGTATGGGCTAGACAATGAGGTCAATATTAGAAATGACTGAAATTTGGCTTGACGACAGTAGCAGATGTGATCTTCAATGCAAGGCGTTTGGGAGCTGGGTTTATGACCAGTGATGATGGGAAATATAATCCTTTTGTTTTCAAGTTGGATATGGAAATGGAGCTTGAAGCGTGGGGAGTCTAGAAGCTGAGTCGAACTGCATGGTGTCTTGTATGCATTAATGATTGTCAGGATTTTGGTGTACAGTTCCACCATTTCTCTAATTCATGCGAATATGGTAGACCAGTGGGAATATTTTAATTAGTTTTGTTTATTACTGCAAAATATTTAAATAGAAATCTAAATTTGAGTTAAAGCTGCAAAGTAGTACATAGAACCTGTTCTTTTTTTAAAAAAATTTGTATAATGGGATGATTGTGCGACTTTATTGACTCAATTATGGTGTGAATTCATGCAGCTTTTCTGGGTGTGGGCAGGAAACTTTGCTTGGATTCCCTCTTTAAGTTGGTTAGTTGGAGGGAGATAATGGTTGTCTTTTATGTACTTGTTTTTGTGTGAGCAATTTTTTATATCTCACTATTCATGTGAAGAACAATCTTTGGATTATATTTTGTGCGAGGTGTTTGTCAAGAGACCATTGTGGGTCGGGTCTTGTTCATCTTGCAAAATTACTCATATAAGATTTTTCTATCCTTCATGCCGGTGGGGGTATGGGCAGTTTGGCTAAATTGAAACCAAGAAGTTTTCAAAGGCAACACTCCATATTATGAGAAAATTTGGAATCGACAACTGGCTTTTATTAAGAATTGGGGTGTCTTTTTCTTTTGCCAGTAGGGTGGTGGGTGTATGTTGTTGATGGCTCATTGTTCACGGGTTGGTAGATAACTCTTCTACTAACTTGTGTGAGCTAAGAATTTTTATTTTTCTTGTTTATTTGTTTTCTTTTCTGACGTTGTACTACAATATTTAATAAAATCATGGTAGATCATCTACCTTTTTCTTAAAAAAAAAAACTCATATAAGATCAATAGCAATTTGAGAAGTTGTTCAAAATTCAGCATTCAGGCTTGCATTCAGAAATGAGATGAGCCTAAAATCTTCATATTCTGACTATCTTGTGGTTTTTATGTGATTTGTATGCTGGTTAAATGGCACTCTTGCATTAAGCAGTAGAACTTCTCTCAACCACTTGTCATTACTTACTACTTATCAGTTTATATAATGATTTATGTTGGATTTTTTTCTTTCTTTTCAGATGATGATGTGCCACTTGGTCCTGAAATGCACAATATGTCATCTCTCATGGTTGAAAATTTAGATATCAGTGACCCGACAGTGTTAAACAAGGTACCTCTTATATTGAGTGATGGAAATGGAGCTCAAATTGAGAATGTAGAATCATTAATTAGAACAAATAAAAGCATTGCTCCTCCTCCCCCGCCACCACCAATGCCTCCCCCGCCACCACCTACACCACCTCCCCCACCATGGCCTCCTTTGTATAACTTCCTTTCAAGACATCCTTGTCAAAATTTCACATTGTCGCCCCCACCACCTGGAAACAGAAGGCCAGGCCCACGTCGTAAGTCCTCTTGTCTCTAATATTCTTTTATTTCCACAACTCTCATTTTTAGTTTTTAATAGAAATAAAACCTAATCAAATTTGTATTTGCTTTGATATAGTTGTTTTCCTTTTTCTTTTTCAACTTCAGCATGCTCCGTTTGTTATGTGCCTGTGGAGCATGCCATTGCCATTATGCCAACTGAGCCATCTGTATCTCCTGTACTCAAGAATCTGAGTTACATATATGGAGATACTTCAGATGGAACTGAATCAGAGGGAGGTTCTACATTTGGCGGCCATCCATCACTACGGCAGAGGAATGAGTCTTTTGACATAAAAGAATCAATGACTGTGCACTGTGGGTATGCTCAATCTCTTCTTTCCAGCATTATTATGTGAAGTTTATAATCTTGATGTGGCAGGGCTTTCTGATTTATTATTTTTGAATGTGGAAATTGTACTCGAGAATATGTTTAGTTTTATAGCATTGACTTTGTGCGATGCATAAAATTATGCGTATTGCAGATTCGTTAAAGGGAATAGACCTGGTCATGAAACTGGATTTGACATTGATGATGATGCTCTCTTGGAGATGGAGCAGTGCCGTGGTGTAGTAGTAGCATCGGCCATCTTTGGTACATCTAAGAACCACAGGGTTATAATTGTCTTCCTTCGGTTCCTGTACTTTTTCATGCTTTGCCTCACAATTATGCTGTTGAACAGGAAATTATGATGTATTGCAGCAGCCAAAAAATATCAGTGAGGCTGCCAAGAGGACTGTTTGCTTTTACATGTTTGTGGATGAAGAGACAGGGGATTATATAAGGAATTCTACTACCATAGACAATACTAATAAGGCAGGTTTATGGAGAATAGTAGTTGTTCGGAACCTTCCTTATGCTGATGCAAGACGCAATGGAAAGGTGAGACATCCATTTTAATTGATCTAGCATTTGAACATTTACCTTTCAGTTTAATTGTTTAGCTCAAAGATTATTTAAAAAATTGTAAATTTTTAACTGCGGTTATAGACCTTTATTTACTGATACGTTCTATATCTCTGTGTACTTCACTAAATTTAAGATCTTTCATTAGCTAGGCCACAAAAAATTCTATAAATTTTCTCCTTTACTTTCGAATCTGGTTTGCACAAGATTTTAGGAGGTAGGTGGATTTGAAAATGGGTTGAAATGCGAACATTGGGATTTAGACATGTATTTTACAGCTTAAACTAATGTTTAGGTGTTGTAACGTCATGGACATGCACCGGTGGAACTGGATTATATCCCTCCACCTTCCTCAATTATATTCATTTTCAGTGCTTGCATTCTGTGTATCCCAATTCACACTGGAATTGGGTTTTCAATCAGGAAACTCTTCAAATAAGCAGACTCGTATGTCCTTGAAGGCATACATAATGGAAGATTGGAATATTTTATGACTTTTTGTTAGAGATGATTCCAAAAAAGTGTTGTTTGAAAAGTTTTGATGGTCAACACTGTGAAGGGCATGCATTTCGTGCACTCATCTTAGGTTGTCATGTGCACGAAAATCCCTACCGAACAACACTAGCTATGACCACGTAGTATATGGGGGCAACTCAAGTTGAATGTTGCAAAAAGGCTAAGTTGCATATGTTTATAGTTCAAGATAATCCTCAGCTATAAATGATGGTTGTTGTATCATGCTATCAATACTGACATCTTAGAAGAAGTGGTCCATCAGGCACGCTGATTCCAGCTGCCCATCTTCTGCCTTGTTTTCTTCTTGGTAGTCCGTTTTCTTCAATCAGTTGGGTGGTCATTCAGTGAAAGCCCATATCCATGCTGCATCATTCCCTCTTCGTTGTAGAGAGTTCGTCTTCGAACTTGGCGTGTCTTTTCCAACCAGGTAAGTAGTTGTCATGCCACAAGTAGAGGAGGGAATGTCGGTACTATGATGACACTGATGGTTCATATGAAGAATGGGGAGTGAAACACCATTCTTCAAATGCATAAACCCCCCTTTGATCATATATCAACTGAGTTGGTCTTGACGCACCATGAGCGAAGGTGGGATCGTCGCTACTTCAATGAATGACACTAGTGGTTAGTACGAAGGATGGATAATGCAACATCGTTCTTCAAATTTATAAGTTCCCTTTTGAGGTATTGCTGCCCAATTGACCACCATGTTAAACATGTCCAAATGACTCACCATGGTTTACACGTCACCATGGAGATGATTAGGTGATATCATTGCATGACCATCAGTCATTGTTAGATGATCAATCGGCTGGGTGGAGCTTTCAGACTCCGTCTTGATGTAGATACGGTGATGGATTGGCAAAAGAATATTCCAAAGCATCTCCATGAGGGAATCTTAGGTTGATACCGAGAACTCGTGTCAAAGGCGCTGGACTTAAAGCTGGTCAATGTCATGATTGTCCCTCAATGTTATTGAGACACTTTTGCATGTATCCGACGTCTTGACCGATGATGTCCACCTTTGCAATTAGAGCATATGATGTAGTGACATAGATGATAGAAGACAATGAAGGAGAAGAGAATAATCTCTTTATTGCTTCAACACCACCCAAATACAAGTCAAAAGAGTCCCTATAGCCACTTTTAAGATCAAGAAAAAAAATTCTAAAATTTGGATGCCTTTTGCTACTCAAAAGAATCCTCTATTATATAGGCCTCTAAGCCGATCTAGTGGGGGTAAATCCATGCCCTTGCAGCGGAGCAATTTAATTGGTCTGTTTTAAGAGCACATGGACCAAAAGTAGTCCTTTGACTGACCTTTCTGTTGCTACTCTTGTTAGCCGTTGGATCCTAACTGAATTGGTCACACTTTTTGCGGGATTTTAACCTAACTTATTGTTGTAGTTGATGTTGTCCAATGGTTGGGGAGAAGCCGTCTGAAACGACAATTGTTATATCATGTTGCGAGTACCAATAACTTAGAAGAAGAGATGTTGATACCAATGACTTCTCTCATGGGCTGTTAGGCACTTTAATTCCACTCAACCCATCTTCAGCCCTTTACTTCTTAATAGCTCGTTTCCTTCAATTGGTTGAGTGCTCTGTTATAGAAGACTCACATACACGCAGCATCAATGAACATGGAATTTCCAAGACTTTGTTCAAGCCCCTCTAAACCAAGTGTCCCTGGCTAGTTTGTGGAGAATGAATATTGACGGGTGAAGCACCGCCGATCATCATGCCAAAATGTCTGGTCATCCATGGCACGTTCATAACATTCTCATAGGATGTGGGTGCATATCCCCATGATCCCAAAGTCCATCGACTTGATCCACGAATTGTGGGTACCCTTGGTTGATCCTTGATAGATACATTAGAAGCGCAAATCAAGGAATCCATTTTGGTTGTTTTAGATTAGTTCCATATAAAATTGAAAATAAAAACTTAAAAGAGATGGGCACTATTTTTCCTGAAAAATCCCTCAACTGCACATGGAGCTTGCACTGATTTGAGTATTGAGGTGTATTTAGTAGGCCTACATCTTCTCTCCACACAAAAGATGGCATTCTAATGGTTGAAGTTCCTCATCATCATCTGCGGTGGCTCAGCGTTAGTAGTGTTCAACTCAATTTCCTGTGTTCAGCTGCATTTGAAACTGATGGCACCGATTGACACCATCTATGGGAAGCACTATTAGGAACCTTTTTCTTTTTTTTTTGATGGGTGCCTTTACCCTTTTATCTTTGATCACCAAAGAAGATAATTGGCATGCCCCAAAAGCCCCGAGTACATGGAGAGCAGGATAGATTGATATAGATCTGTCAGGTAGGAGGAGGATATCCTCTTCTACTTTATGGATAGCTTACAATCATGGGTCGCACAAGAACTTCAACGTTGTGGGGTTCAATATCTAAATACAGCTGTGACGGTCGCGGAGAAATTCATGGAAACAGGACTTGCTATCACCCCAAGGTGGCAAGCCACCAAAGTCTCCAAGGACAAAAGTGGCTCCGCGCTTGAGTGTATAGACAAAATCTTCCTATCTGAGACTGCAAGAAGCTTCAGGGATCAAAGACTGCTTCAAAAGAGAGCTCATGGAGGAGGATGACCGAAAGTTCTACAGGTACAAGAACCTGATCCCTGCGCAGTAGGTGTACAAGCCACCGGGGGATCATCTTATCACACTTCACTGGTGATATAGTTGAGGTGCCAAAGCCTCCCTAAGTTCGTTTGTCTGAGTTTTACATTATGAAAGAAAGGCCGATCTCATAAAGTATTTCTACCACATTATGCAAAAGATGGCTCTGGAAGTAGATTATGGCATTCTGCTCGGCAAGGTTTTCCTTGTGTGTCTTGACAAAGCCGTTCTCACATAGTCTCGAACTCTCATTGAAGTACACCCTGTACTTCACCAAGGCATGCGAAGCCTTCATCTCCCAGTACATCTTCACCAAGGTATGGTCATTAGGTTATGAGATTTTACATCATGTAATCTCTTTATCTGCAGGCAATATTAGGAGTCTACATAGATGGATCAGATAATGGGGCACTCTTGTTTGGAATCTATCTTCAAAGAACACAAGCTCTATAATTCATGTTCCTTTATAGATTGTGTCCTGCATTTCTTGAACCAGCACTTCCTTGAGATTGAGTCCCAAGATAAATGCTTTCTCATGAGCTCAAACATTTCAGTGTTTGACTCACTAACCCAAACTTGCTCATGGGGAGCCATGTGCGCCAAGGGTGGGTCGACTTGTTAATGGTATAGGTCTGGCATCACCATCCTGCTGTAGGTCAGGTGAAACCAGCAACTTTCCATTGCCATGTCTGATATCATTGATCTGAAAACATGCTTTCTTTCTTTCTTTCTTCCTTTTTTAATTTGTTTTCTCTCAATAGCTGACATATTTTTTTCTTTCAAAAGCAATAATTTGTTGATGTTGAGTGTCTGAATTTGAACTCAAATTAAGCTTGCTGATTGAATTAGGGGTGTCACAGGTATTGCTTGCACTTGCCGAGAATTCGGTGGATCAATACATTAATGTATTGAAATATTTTGCCTTATCCTTCAAAATTTGCTTTGTTGAAATCTTTTGCCTTATCTTTCAACATTTGCTTTGTTGAAATCTTTTGCCTTATCTTTCAACATTTGCTTTGTCGAAAGTTTGGGAAACTAAATGCCATACTTTTGAAATCAAAATGCAGTCTTATTTTTAACAGTCATGATAACAGGAAGACATCATCATCCCGAAAACAATGTACACATGGAAATTGGTTACAAATCCTTCTTTGCCCATAGATTATCAAGTTTTCATGAGCTACAATGCTTGACCTGCAGCCCAAGCCATTATTTAGAAGTATCATTGAGTACCAGTTGTTTCTTATCAACAGGGTAGATTAACATATGACGAATGACACCTAGAAATTCAATGTTCGAAATATCGATTTTTTCGATATATCGATTTAGCCTCAGATTGATATATCGATCGATATATCGATATATCGATCGTCCCATTTTTTGTTTTTTTTTTTTGGAAAAAAAATGAAAAAACAGCAAAAAAAGATTAAAAAATTATGAAAAATTATGAAAATAAATAAGAATAATTTGATATGAAGATATTAATAATTTACATTGGTTTTGGTTTGAAAAAAAATACATAACTAATTAATTACAACATAAAACTATAAAACTGAGAAAAGTTTATTTAAATAGATAATCAATTGCATTGTTTATAAAATAAATACTTAAATAAATTGACTCATTCATATTTATAAATTTATCCCATAAGTTATGTGTTTTTTTTAAAAAAATATATATATTCTAATGAAAAAGGAATGGAAAATAACTGAAAAACAGCAAAAAAAAGTAGAAAATTGAGAAAAGTAATGAAAATGAATAAGAATAATTTGATATGAAAATATTAATAATTTTACCATGGTTTGATATGAAATAAAAATGTATAACTAATTAACTACAACATAAAAATATAAAAGTGAGGAAATTTTATTTAAACAGATGATCCATTACATTAGTTACAAAATCTCATTTTTGAGTTCCATCTAATGATATGTTTAAAAGATGTAAATATATATATTCATTGAGTTATTTTATTTTAATAAATACTCAAATAAATTGACTCAAGCATTTATGAATTTATCTCATAAGTTATGTATTTTTTTTAAAAAAAAAATATATTCTAATGAAAAAAAAAAACAAATGAAAATGCTAGGTATTGATCCCCTGATCTCTTGCATATTAAAGAACAGCTCTACCATCTGGGCAACATCGCCACATTGTTTGATTTGTAGTTTCTATATGTAATATATCGTTTCTAGGCCCCACTGACTCAAAAAAATACAAATGATATATCGTCGATATATCGACGGTTTTTCGATATATCGACGATATATCGTCGATATATCGCTGACGTCAGCGGGATTTCGATATTTACTCGCGAAATCAGCGATAAATAGCGATTTGATCGCTGAGATCGATATATCGACCGATATATCGATATATCGATCGATATTTTTAACTATGCCTAGAATACCTGTAGTTCATTTGAATCCTTTTTTCCCTACTTGTTGGAAAAATTCCCATTGCATCCACATGCAAGCAACATTCATGCATATCTAATTTTATATTATCCCTAGATAGACTACATACCATGGTTTTTTTTTTTGATGAAATGGTAGGCAATTGTCCTCATTTTATTAAATCAAAGAAAAAGCCCAAAAAACATGCGTAAACAAAAGCAAGAAAAAAGGAGCATAAAAGGGGAAAAACAGCCCCTGAAAAAGGGACTGAAAAGAGAAGGGACACGTGACTACATACCATGATTGAGCATAAGAAGGGACACATGTGACTACATACCATGATTGAGCATAAAAATGGAATAATAAGGTGATTTTTAATTTAGTGGCCATCTCATTGCAATCCTCCATCCACTTCTGTTAATTTTTTTCTTGAATGAGGGTTGTTTGATACATGAACAACTACTTAATTCCCTTGATTTTTTACGGGCAACATGACCATACCAAATGACCTCAGAGAAAACCTATATGACATCTCGATTTGTAATAAAATTATAACAAGTTCTGATGAGGAGGACATCATTGTTTTTCGACAATCAAATACTCAAGTTTTCTCCTTCATGTGGATCTCCTAATCTTTCCATTGTACTTAATAATTCAGATTTATGCTTGCATGGACAACATATATATATCTCATGCTTGATTTATTTGAACTTCTCAAATATATATATATATATTTTTAAATGCATCATCATTCATAGTGCATACAAGAAATTCTCTGACCTTCTGTCTCTTCCCTTATGTTCTGTGCAAAAAAGTTATTCCGTTTGCTTATGAGCTCACTAAATATGGTCTATGCCTTGAGGTTTGGCAATTGATCTTTAGGGTGTGTTTGTGCACAAATTTGAAGGGAAAGTGAAAGAAAGTGAGAGAATTTGGGTCAAAAGAAATGTGGTGGAAAATAAAAAAAAATTCTCGTTAACCAACTTTCATGGTGATCGTGTATGTGGTGGAAAATTTTTCCATCATTTTCTCTTAAATTCTCACCTATGGAGAAGGAAACAATTTTTTCCACATTTTCTAATAAGATAAAATAGGAGAGGGAAAGTAATGAAAAAAAAATTCCCTCCATTATTTGGCACAAACACTAGATTTTTGGATGGTCAAGGGGAAAGTTTTCACTTTCCATCATTTTTCCTTTGGCACAAATAACCGTTAAGAGCATTGGATAGGATAGTAATTTGGTCGGTCACCTGGATTTAGTAATTATCTTGTAGGGTTAAGATGAATTCTAGTCATCAATGCCTTTTATTGCAAATCTTTTTGGGTTAAGATGGCTTCTTGGAGCATTAACAATCATTACTGTTTGTTTCTAATTTTATTGATATTATATACTTATGCAGGTCCCAAAGCTTCTATTACATAGACTTTTCCCCAGTGCCCGCTATTCGTTGTGGATTGATGGCAAGCTTCAACTTGTTGCTGATCCCTATTTACTTCTGGAGAGGTAAAAATCCATGTAGAAGACTCAAAGTTCATGTTAATATGAAGATGGCTTATTTCTAGTTGTAGTACAAAAGTTTCAGTGGTTTGAGTATCATATCTTTATGAACTCGTTTGCACTTTAAAATCATTAGAATCTTTATATCAAAAGATACACACATTTTTCGGTGCTTCACCTTATTTAATATATTGGTTAGAAAATTTCTATATCTGAGTTTGTATCATGGTTTGCCTGTGTGACTTGGGCGTGTTTTCTTTATATTGCTCCTGTATCATGTGGTGTGGGACAACTTCCTTTCATTATTGAAACTGTCATATAGGTTTTTCTTTGTTCTGGAAGAGTTTAATTTTCATGTCCTCTCCTTGTTTGGAGCATTTAATTGGTTAATAAAATTCACGTAGTGAGCTCCCACCTTTCACCTACGACTTCAATTACTATAGTCTTTCACATGAAACCTTAAGTATATACATGTCTATGGAATTTATTATTTGGACAAGGATCCATTTTTCAGTTAATATTTAAAGGAATTATCATCTAGAAATATATGAAGCATTTGCTAAATCAAGTGTCAAACATAACAGCGGCGCTTTAATGCTGACAGTTTTTGTTCGCACGGAAAGATTTGAACATTTTTTAATGCGCATGGCAGATTCCTGTGGAGGGAAAATGCTACTTTTGCAATCTCCAACCACTACAGGAGATTTGATGTTTTTGAAGAAGCTGAGGCCAATAAAGCTGCTGGAAAGTATGAAAATGCTTCCATCGACTATCAAATTGATTTTTATAGGAGAGAGGGTTTGACTCATTATTCTTCGGTGAAGCTTCCTATAGTGAGTGGTGAGTACATGATGGTACAATATTCATGAAAAGCTGGTTATTCTGTCATCTGATGATGTCTGATGGTGATTTCTGCAGATGTTCCAGAAGGCTGTGTGATCATCAGAGAGCATATCCCCATCACAGACCTCTTCACCTGTCTTTGGTTCAACGAAGTAGATCGCTTCACTTCCAGGGACCAACTGAGCTTCTCCTCCGTACGGGATAAAATAATATCAAAAGTAAACTGGGGCATCAACATGTTTTTGGATTGTGAAAGGCGCAACTTTGTTATTCAGGTATTTTTTTCCCTTTTAAAGGAATACTATATCAAGATTGATGTAGCTTGTGTAAATTTAAAACCTCATCACAAGGAAACTCACTCATTAGTTCATCTACTTATTCAGTTGCATTTGATGATAACTCCACCATTTTCTATCCAATGTTTGATGAAGGAGATGCTTAATAATGGCCTGTTTGGTATTCATTCTATTTCTTCTTCTTGGACCATCAAATAAATTCTGAAATCTGATGTATTCTTGGGCTGGACCATCCAAATAAATGGTGCCTGAAATCCTGATGTCATTCTTGGGCATTCCAGGCAAAATTTTCTTCATTCCTCCTTCCCACGGAATCTGCCGGAATTAGATTATCCAGGAAAAGAGGAATTCTCTTTCTGGACAGAGTTTCCAAGCTCACTTAAATTTGTTCTTGCAAGTGATATATTTGTATTGTTGATCACCTTTTTATAATGATGTAAGATAACTAATAATCTGATATGATGCAGATATATCATAGAGACTTATTGGAGCAAATGGCCTCATCCCTCCACCCTCCACCCCCTCCTCCTCCTGTAAGACCATCAACACAGACGGCTTCAGTTAACTCCACGAGAGCTCTACCGAAGAAACAGATCCCAAGACGTGGGAAAGAAAAGAGACCGAATTCAAGGCGTCACCATCCCAAAGGTATCATTGGTAGGGAAAACAGTTTATTTCGAAAAAGATTTTTTCTATTTTGATTTTTTTTCCTCCTGTTTCAAAATTAATTCATTGAAGAGCTGAACATGAGAGTTTTTTTTTTTTAGGTTGTATGTAGGTTGTTATTTATAGAGTATGGAAATCTATAATTTTTGTCAGGAATTGTTCAATATGGATTTGATTTGTATATATACATCCTAATAAAATAGCAGATGACTTGCTGGCTTTCAAAACAGCTGGTCTCAGACTCTATGTGATTTATTCCAGATGGTTGATTATGCATGGGCATGTTTACTGATGGTATGGTACAATAGGAAGCTGTATGTTAGACAGAGAGGGCTATCACATCTGGAAATCAATTTTAAGAAATTTTGGCCCCCATTTGTAGTATAATCATGATATAAATCTGACTGAAATGATTTCTAGGACAAGTTGGTAAAAAAAAGAAAGATATTAGAAATATTGTTGTTATTTATTTCAATATGTTCTTATTTTAATGGGTTTAAAATTTATCAAAATGACCATTGACTAGCATTAATTACAAAAAATATTCTTTCTGAAAGCGGGGTCCATTTCAAGAGGTAGCCTGGGACCTCATTTGACATCCTGCTATTAAAATGTTAGAATTTATATAATAAAATTATGTTTCATGATATTATATAAGGATTTAAAACTTTATAATTGCTACTCATTCCATCAACCAATAAAAATAATCTCTTTAAAAAAACATCATTTCCAACCATTTCTCCAACAATTTTTTGAAAAAATAAAATATATCATATATTGTTAATTTTTAAATTATTTAATAATAGTTAAGATGGAATTCCTCTATCATGAGTCCAGGTCATTGTGCTTAAAAAAGAAATCTTATTGAAAGCCAATAGCCAGGCATAATATACTTTACCCATGCATGTTTGTATTTAAGCATATATTAATACCACCACTCAAGAAAGTTTTTTTTTCCTTTTTTCTGGTGATACACCACTCCAGAATGTTGAATGAATCCATATGGGAACAGTAAGTAATGACAAGCATGTAATAAATCTAATATTATATCTGATTAAAAATTCCCTATGCAACAACTGACAAGAGGAAGGTGTCATGTCATCTCCCTATTATAAAAATAAGCGGTTGGTGGTGTCTATGTATTTAAGTCAATTAATATGGATCATTTAAGTATAGATAGGTCCAGATAATACTCACGCTTCTTCACGGTCCGGCTCCTAATACATTATTAATTTTATTAAATCAATATCAATGAAAAATGTGATATATTAAGCTTTCTTTTATGTTTTTTTTTAAATTAAGTATATTTAATATTGATATCATATGAAATGCATCGATAATTTCTTTTCAACAGTACACTGAAAACGGAGATATAATAAAAATGTGTATAAAAGTTCATGATTAGTTTTTTTCTCAGTCTAAAACACAGACCTCTATACCTCGTTACAGATTCAATTAAGCATATACTTCGTTAGATAATGTATATATCTTATTAAATTTTTTCTTACACTCACTAAAAAAAGGGTTCATTCAACTCGAAATAGAACAATATGTATTTTTTTTTATCAAAACATATATCTAATTAGATGATGTTTACGATTTTTTTAAAAATATGTGAAGTCTGAGTTTTAGTTGGTGAATGTGACTGGGTGTTTTATTTTTCAAAAGGTCATTTGGATTATTTTATGGACACTCTATCACCCTGAGGAGCATATAATTTTTCACTTCTGGTAAAATATGAGAAATCGTGCATAAAAATCATGAAATATTACATATTACCATTGAATTATCTGGTTTGGTAAGTGCTTAAGCTTTTTATGATAAGTTTTTTTAATTTTAAGAGATAAAAAATATATCAATTTTGTCATTATTTATATTTCACGAAATTGAGATAAAAAAGTGAGAATAAATGTTAACCCACCCTCTAGGTTTAACAAAAAATCTTTATTTTTATTTCAAAATAAAAAACAACTGTCCGCACTTTATCTCCATTATTTTTTATATCAAACATGATAATTTGTCCTCTCCACCCACTTGTCCCAACATTTACCCCTTTTGGCTGGCTTAACAATGAGTTTTGAGAATGAATTGTCCTAATTTTTTAGAATGAGTTATCCTAATTATTTGGGATAAAAAGTCCACTAATTTTGTTCATATTTATATTTGTCAAAATTATAATAAATGCTATCACAACCTTTAGGTGGAACAAAATATCTCAATTTTTATTTTAAAATTGGGACAATTATCCGCAGTTTACCCCGATTATTTTATATATAAAATGAAATAAGTTGTCATCCCACTCACTTATCCCCATGAAACCAAGCTTGACTAAGGTTATGCCTATGATCCTTTTTGACACAAAACTTACAGTCCAAACAAAAAAAACCAGCCTGTCTCCTCCACCCATGAAAACAACCCTTCAACAGGCATTGATCATCCACTCAATGAATACACACACAGATTTACAATAATAGAGAGCCAAAAAATCATGATAGAGATTAGAGACCCACACCTTCATTTGTGTAGGCCACCACCTCGACAGGTCCCGGTGGCCGCGCCGAGCTTCGAATCTATCGCGGCGTTTGGTGGCGCGAGAGTGTCGGTGATCCCACCTAATGCTGTTGTGGCGGTTGGGCTGTCCGAATCAGAGCCCCTTTTTAATTTTTATTATTAGGTGGTGGAGGGTTTTGATTAACTTGGTAATTGCATTTGATAATGTCAATTGTGTTTTTCAATTGAACCTTAATCAATACCAAATGTTATATTAGGTGGATGTGTCACAGGGTATGTAAATTGCGAATTGAGTTTTGAGAAAGTCGGCTAGCATCACCCTCTCCGTAAATGATGAATAATGATTAAATTATGGAGGCACCAATCTTTTTAAAAAAAAAACAAAGGGCATACAAATTTATTTTATTTTTATTTTTGCTATTGGGGAGTGAATATATATAATTCATTACAGTATAGTTCTTTTTTCATTTCCGTTTGCAGTCCCATTATTTCATGAACAGTATGTACTCATACATTATTTTTTATATTTTTTATAGATGAGTCTATATTATATATTCATTAGAGTATATATTTTATCATTTATAAAAACATACGCATTATTTGATAAGATATACTATTTTAAAAAAATCAAAATAGATTTGGACTCTAAAGATAACATTACTAAAAAAATGATGTATATATGTAAATACCGAATGAGAGGACTGTCCTTAATATTTTTATTAATTGGTATAAGATGGGTTAAATTAAACTGAAACAAATTGAACCATTGTGTTGAGCTCTGAGTAACTCAGACACTCCAAAATAACAAATAAATATACTTAGATCCATCATTGTTTGTTGGGCACTGATACATCCGGCCCCAGTTAAACCCATTTTTTCATTCCAAGTGCATTTACCTTCTAAATGAGAGTATATGACTTAGGATAAAAAGAAGCATATTTAAAATCTGGGACAACATTATTCTTGTTAATTTGATGAGCTAGTCAAATCAAATAGTAGCCGTTGACATGGAGAGAGTAATGATTTCTGGATCAGATATTGTTCCCACAAGTGGGTGATGAAAATTTTCTGAAAAAAAAATTGCAAATTTTCATTCGTTCCTCCTGACACACTCTTATTAAAACACAGTTTATCTGTACTGTTTTACTTTCATTCAGTTATCTATACTGCATTATTCAATAAGTTTATGATGAAAATAAAAATAAAAAACCAATTTTTTGGCTACCAAACAATGGCATCTGATTGGTAGTTTATCTCTGGCCCATCAATCCAATGTTCTGCTTGTGAAGAAAACAAATATTATCTGATGAAATCACAAACACACTTTCTGAGAGAGTCAAAATTGCTATCATGGTTGGCATTCTGGCTATTGGAGAACAAAGTGGTGTTTTCCTTGAATAGAGTGGATATTGCTAATACTGTTTGTTCATTAGTTCTGATATTTTTCTATTTCTGGGTGTGTTTTTGTTTTCTTCTTTTTTTCAATTTTCAGTGACACAAGTTATTATTATTTATTTTTTTGGTTGGTGACAAAAGACTTTTTTTTTCTGGCTGGTGACACAGCCAATAGTGATGCAACATCACATTTCAATTCTAGTTGGTAAGTTTTCTTTTGACCTTGATTTTTCCTTCAGAGTTCAGACCACCAACCAAAAAACCTCACACTTCATAAATATCTCAAGTTATAGTTCTTCAGTACTCTCTCTCTCTCTCTCTACACACACACATACACTCTTTCATAACTTTACATCCCCCACTGTTGATCCTCACAACACCTGCATTGCATCTCTGTCAGGTTCTGTTTATTGGGTGCATTTAGATTACAGTGATTTTTTTTCTTCTGTGCAGCTTCTCTTCTTTTTCTTTTTTCTCCTTTTCTTCCCTCTTGAGGTTGGGGGTCTAAGAATACACTTCATTTTCCTTCTTAAATAGAATTCCATTGATTTATAAGTGACCCAAGCTAGGAAGAACACAAAATACTGATATTTCAGGGCATTGAAGGACAGAGGTTACATCAAAATCTCATGTGGGAATCTCCCATTTCACTTCCTTCCTTCTCTTGAATGCCCACCCAACACCCACAACAACAACAACACAAACTTCAACATAGGAGGGGAACAATGAAAGGAAGATTGTATCACGTGGTTGGGCTTGCAATTTGTGTTGCATTCATATATATGTCTTTTGGGGACTTCAAGATCCAACCTGCACGTCCCAAGATGGGGTTTGTTGAGAGGAATGGGACACAGTTTTTCTTGGATGGGAGACCCTTCTATGTGAATGGTTGGAATTCTTACTGGCTGATGGATCAGGCTGTGGATGATTTCAGCAGGCCAAGGGTGTGGGCCATGTTCAAGGCTGGTTCTAGGATGGGTCTCACCGTCTGCCGGACTTGGGGCTTTAATGATGGCACCTACCATGCTCTTCAGGTCTCTCCCGGCCGGTTCGATGAGAGGGTCTTCAGGGTTTGTTATCTAAATTCACTTTTATTTCATTTGGTTGATATAAGTTTAATGGGTGCTCTTGTATGTTGTTCATTATGAATTGTATTGTGGTTGATGCTTGATGTTGTATGATTCTCTATGGTGCATATATGTCATGATGTATGGTTTGCATTTTATCATATCTGCGTATTTTGTGCTTTGTGTGTGATTTTTTTTTATTGATTTCTGAAAATTGTTAAGACACTGCCCTTTTTAGAGCCCCGCCTGCAGTCTGCACTGTTTTGTTTTGTTTTGTTCTTTTTTAAATAGTATACTTCATCCAATGGGGTATATACTTGTACAAAAAAAATGTACTCTAATGAATTGTATAGACTCATTTATAGAAAATGTAAAAAAAATTCTAACGAGGTACATGCCTTGTTGGATAGCGAACGAGGTATATGGCATTGCAGCCGGGGTGGTGAGCCCTTTATATTTTGGTGAGATAGTCTCCAACTTCGAGTTAGGAGCAAGTTTCAAGATGTATAGATACAAAAATACACAAACTACATCATTCTTCTCATACTGAAGTGTTTACATCTGCCAACATTTGGTGGGTTGACCCTATTGTATATGAATCCTTGGTTTAGCCTATCATAGACCTAGTTCAACCGTCCTCAATCACACAAGTTCTATGTATCTTATCTTTGGATTTCAAGCTTAGGTGCTGTGTGTTTTGATTACCTTTATTTTTGTTCATTGGCAGGCATTGGATCTGGTAATTGCAGAGGCTGGAAAAAATGGGATCAGACTGCTTCTCAGTTTGGTTAATAATTTGGCACCATATGGTGGGAAAAATCAGTATGTAAAGTGGGCATGGGATGAAGGTGTTGGACTGAGCCCTGCTAATGATTCCTTCTTCTTTGATCCATCTATCCGCATCTATTTTAAAACATACCTGAAGGTTATCTTTCTCAACTCCCTTGAAAGCTTGTGGACTGATAAGTTATTGACATTACTTTGAAATTTCATCATGTGATCAAATAGTCTATGAAATTGCATGGTCAAAGGTTGAAACATATTATCCAATGTATTCTCATTTCTCTTGTGTGTCTCTCTGGAACCTGATCAAAATTTCTACATTTTGTAGTCCTATTAAGATTTTTTATCATGTCAAGAAAACGACTTCCTCATTTGCTTCATTGAACTTGCTTTATCATTTTGTTGGTTTTTTTATCTCGAAGTCACTTGACTCACTACTAGGCAGGATTACCAATAGCTAAATAGATTAACTTCTTCCTGAACATTCAACTTTGTTTTTACAGACTGTATTGACAAGGAAGAATCATATTACCGGGATTGAATATAGAGATGATCCAACCATCTTTGCCTGGGAACTGATAAATGAACCACAGTGTACATCAGATCCTACAGGCGATACGCTCCAAGTAAGTCTCCTCACTAGCTAATTGATCACAAACAAATATTTTATTTGCATCCTCTCTCCTAGAAGCTGGACTACATGGTTACTAAAAATGGCAATCAAAGATGAGGCCATGGTAAGCCTATTTAAAAATGCTGCAGTAGCAAATTTGTTGAGAAGTACTTACTAAGAAATTGCGGATGTCAAACATTTCATAATAAACACCAACCACCTATTGCCAGGTTGGCAAAGGTACCCTCTCTTCATTGATGGGTTTTGTATACCTCTACCATTCTACTAAGATAAGCTATGAAGCATGGACACGGACACGGGACACGGCGACACGGTGACACGGACACAGTGACACGGCAATTTTTGAAAAAATAGGACACGGGTACGGGTAGGACACGGCAATAAATTAATATAATAAATAAATATGTATCACTATCTTATATAAACAAACAACACATTTCATTTAATTCACTATTTATAATCAATTGTATAAACAAATAAATCACTGTTTTTATAAATAATTGTTTTAAATAATAAACCACTGTTTTTATAAATCACTGTTTTAAACCAATAAACTACTGTTTTTATAAATCACCGTTTTAAATGAATGAATCATTATTTTTTTTAACGTTAGGAAAGATATTTTTTTTAAATGAGTTGTTCTAAGATGTTTTAAATCGGTTGAATATTTGTGGGCTATGTTTGGACCTTTCTTTTCTTTTTCTTTTTTATTTTTGGGCTGAAACTTGCTGGGCCGTGTCCTGGGCCGTGTCCGAGGCGTGTCCTGGGCCGTGTCCCAGCCGTGTCCTAGCCGTGTCCCAGGCGTGTCCAAGACAAAATGAAGGCAGACACGGCTGGAGCCGTGTCCGACACGTGTCCATGCCGTGTCCATGCCGTGTCCGTGTCTGACACGTGTCCGACACGGGTACGGCGCCTCCGGGGAAGTGTCCGTGCTTTGTAGAAGATAAGGTTTGGTTAATTGATTTTTACTTGTAATGTTGATTTCGCGAACCATTTAAACTAGACAATATTGTTTGTTCAAACAAATAGAAGAGATGTTTTAGGTAAGGTAAGGTCAGGTTAATTGATCTTTGAGTGTCTTTGAAGAATTGCAGGAATGGATTGAGGAAATGGCAGGGTACTTGAAATCAATTGATAAAAAGCATCTCCTGACATTGGGTCATGAAGGTTTCTATGGCCCAACTAGCCCACCAGAAAAGCTAAGCGTGAACCCTTCAGAATATGAAGGTACCCTTGGAGCTGATTTCATTCGTAATTCAAAGATATCAGCTATCGATTTCGGATCAATTCATTTCTACCCTGATCAATGGTAAGCTTTGATTGCACCTTCTCATGTGATTACTATTTGTTATCCATGTCCATGAATCATGCAGCTTTTCAAACATTAGATTTTAGAAGAGTTTTCTCACTCTAAGACCCGGTTTGGAACTCAATTGTCAAACTGATTATCCTTTTGCAAAACAGGTTTCAGATAATCAGTTCTAAATGAGTGTTTCTAAACTTTAGTTTTTTTATGTTGGATTTTGATTTTTATTTGTTAAAAATCAACAAAACAGCTTTATGAAAAAGCTGGTTGAGAATAGCTTTTATGATAACATTGTTTTCAAAATGAGTTCCAAATGGGGCTTAAGTATATCTCAATTCTTAACAACAGCACTGATTTTTATAAATATAGCTCTTCTCAACTTTTTGATGAACTAAATATGTATAGAATAACACTGTCCTTCTGTGAGCAGTGATCATATAGTTTGAAATTCTCATGTCTTTGGTCTCATGTGATGCTTCCAAAGATGATAGAAACTCTCCTTGAAATATGAATGCAGGATGACAGACCAACCATTTAGTGAGAAGTTAAAATATGTCCCCAAATGGATGGACTCCCACATTGATGATGGTGATAGAGAGCTTGGAAAGCCAATCATGGTGACAGAATTTGGCCTTTCAAACCTTAACAAGGACTTTGATCACTCCCACCGAGACGCCTTCTACAAGGCCATCTATGACATCTTCTACGAGTCTGCAAAGAAAGGTGGGGCTGGAGCTGGGACTTTTGTGTGGCAGCTCTTAGTTGGGGGCATGGAAGAGTACAACGATGACTTTGGGATTGTCGCATGGGAAAGGCCTTCATTGTATGGGCTGATAAAGGAACAGTCATGCAGGCTTGCTGAGGTCCGTTACGGAAAATCTTGGGCAAGATTTCGCTCTCAATTCAACTGTTGAGATGATTAGGTACATGGTTTTCCTTTTTCATTTACGAAAAAAAATGATAATCTAGTTTCTCATTCGAATATCAAGGGCTTGTTTCTTGTGAGATCAACTGTAGTCCTTTTTTTTATTTGAGCATACATGTGATTCATGAATTTGTTTCAATGAAATTCGATATTGACTTTTTTAATGTGTGTGTATGACAGGCATCTCTCTTTTTTAATGTGTGTGATTGACTGTATTATGAATGGTTCATCATTTTTACCTTCCTTTACTCATTTGAAGCGGTGAAGTGCAAATCTGATAGATGATTTTGCAAATAAGATGGATAATAGAAGAATAAGTTTAAATTCCAAGGAAAATTATTTGTTCAGAGTGGATATATGTAATAATTATGTCTTGATAAGATAGAATAAGCCCTGTACCTAGGGAGGTAGGTATAGTTTTGTTCTTGTTTAATTACGTTCAAATGAGAAACAAAACAATTCAAAAAATTAAAACTTAAAATCATGTAATTCTTCTTTATTTTTGTATAATTATTTTATGCCGAATAAACTATTCACAAACCAAAGAGAGGATAAGCTATACTAAACACAACTTTATTAAACACCAGGAACAGCACAGCTTAGTACATAAACTGCATAGAAGGAAAGCCCAGACAAGGCTATCCTTCAAACACAACCATTACATCGACACCACAAAGAAACACCGATAACACAAGATGATCACAGACCATCTTGTCTGAACTACACAGCCAAACCATTATTCCATGATTTTGTTAACCTTTCTCCCACTATATAACATATGAATATCCCCACATGATCATGTCCTTACTAGTCACAGGTGCAGTCTGTGCAGGCACAGCTCGGGCCGCACTTGCACTGTCCTCCGTTCTCGGCCTCCTCCGCTGGAGCAGTCTTGATGACCTCGTTGTAGCTGCCATTCAAACATCACAAAACACACCAGTTCCTGAGAAGAGAATTAGCAGACTATACAGATCTTAATGAACACTTTTACATAGTTGTTCAAGCATCCTTTTTGGAGTGGTATAGTAACTCAGTTAATCAAAGTACATAACAGAAGTGATATTCTGATATCATTTGACAACATGTTCCATGTTGTTAGAATAGATGAATAATATTTTGTTGTCTTTAGACAATGGTTTAACTACTCCACCTGAGAGATTGATGAGAATTTATTTCATTTTTACCTCGTACTAGAGTTAAAGTAAATTTATTTAGTTTTACATACTTCTTCTGTTAATAATAAAAGTGATTTATATAACAAGTCTAATTTGTTAACCGTATACTATGGTATACTTATCCAAAAAAAATCTTTCCCCTGCCAAAGGGGGATGAAATTTTTTAACAAAATCATTGGGTGGCTCAGCATGACATCCCCTTCATAAGATTTGTGTTCTATGGTTGCTTTCAAAGATGTACATTTTTGAAAGGTTGATTTAAGCCTTTTAATTTTGATGTGGATGGACTTATCAAACAAAAAAGCTCAGTTCTCTGCTCAGAGAGAAGAAATCAATGATTTAGACTAAAATACCCTAAAAAGAAAGAACCATTAAATAGATGAAGCAAGAATGTTTTTTGTCATTTTCATATTCCCTCTGAAGACCTCTACTTTAGTACTATCACTATAATTACCTCTTCTCAGTCTCAAGGATCACCACACCATAGCTGTTGCCTTTCTTCCTGCAAAAACCATTCAAAACACAACCTTAGCTTTCCATATTCATCTTTAACTGAACTAGCTTTTGAACATGCAAGTTATACAAGGGAAACCTTCATTTTTAACCCCAATTTATTTTAATTTTAAATTCGATCAGGTTTTATTGTAAAACTGGCCATGGGGTTAGTATGATCGGGTCAGCTTCAGATGTGATTACAAATCATGTTTTCACTCTCTGCTGTCCGTATAATCTTTATCAAGTCTTTCTATCCATAAGAAAATTTAAGGTTAAAATTCAAAATTAAGACAAGGTTCAAAATTTAAAATTAAGATAAAAATAAAAAATTTAAAATTCATATAAGATTTAAAATTTATCATATAAAATAACCATTCAAAATACAAAATTGAAAATTTAAAACTAAAGTTTATGAATATGAAAAAGTATCTGCTTACAGCCTCATAAGAGGCATGATTTACAATCACGTCTCATACTTAAAAAAAGGATTAAAAAAAATCCAGTTCAAAATGGCTCATGATCAGTTTTATAAATAAAACTGTGGCCCAGAGCCAGTTTTGAAAAAAAAAAGAAAACTAGAGCCAAAAATGGAAGTTGCCCTTAATACAGTTCATGCATGGACTAACCAAGATATAATTCAAAACCAAAATAAGAACAGACAGGAATACATACGGACACTGGGTCTTGTCAGCGCAGTCGCAGCTGTCGCAGGAAGACATGGTTTCGGAAAAACAGATTTAAACTAAGAGGAGTTTATGTGCTTTAGTTCTTAAAAGACTTGCTGTGCTTCTTTGCTTATGCAGTTAAGCTGACTATTTATAGGCAAAAAAATGAAATGTGACCCTCTCCTTTGGAAGGGGTCATGTGGATGACACACTCCAGAAGATAAGAATGAGATGGTAGGTCCAGAATAATCTATATCATGGAGTGTTGAGTGGCTTCATTCATATTGGCCTCTCATGTCAACATATCTATTTTTTCCTCCCCCATTGGAAAGATGAGCCATTTGAAAGGCACACGCATTGATATGAATGGAATTTGTAGTGGAGAATAAGAAGCGTATGTTATTTGAATTGGTTTTTTTTATTTATATTTTGTAAGACTTTGTTATATGAAGTCTTCGTATATAGCCTCGTGTGCAATCTCATTTCATTAATTAAGCATATATGTTTCATTAAACGAAACATGTGACGAGTTATGCTATATATATATATATATATATATATATACCATATATGGGAGCCGATTAGGTGCGGTTTACGGTCGGTGCGGTGCGCGATCACGGGCCGTCGATCACGGGTCCATCGCATCGGACGGTCGGGTGCGATTCACGTCGACCGTTGGATGCGATGGACCCGCGATCGGACGATCCACGTCGTAAACCGCACCGACCGCATACCGCACGTAATCACGACCATATATATATATATATATATATATATATATATATATATATATATATATATATATATATATATATATATAGGGAGCCGATTACGTGCGGTGTGCGGTTGGTGCGGTGCGCGATCACGGGCCGTCGATCACGGGTCCATCGCATCGGACGGTCGGGTGCGATTCACGTCGACCGTTGGATGCGATGGACCCGCGATCGGACGACCCACGTCGCGCACCGCACCGACCGCACACCGCACCTAATCGTCGGCATATATTATATATATATATATATATATATATATATTTTATGAAGATTAATGTTTCATTACATTAAATATACACATTTGTTTTTTTTTTTAAATCAAAATTTTTTTTTTTTAAATCAAAATACGCAGTGTGGCTGATGTTAAGCTCCTTGTAAAGCATCTGTTTTGTATGGCTCATGTTAGGCTACTTGTGAAGCATCATTGTATAGGGAAGAGTATTGGACAGGGAAAGATGTACAGAGACAAAAGGAAACTAACGAGCAGTCACATTCTTTGTTTGTTTTTACTTATTGTTGAAATGGTTATTGCTTCCTGTTTAAGCCAACCTTTGTCCACACCCCTTTCCATCTCCATCAAAGGAATCACAGCCTTTTATATTGTTATGTTTCCATCTCTTTTGTGTCATGGACCCTCACCACTTTCTGAGGACAAATATCATCTTGGGCACATATGGTTCTCACAATTTTCTTATTGTTTTCTCTTTAACATAACATAACCAACTCAAGTTTCTCTTCCATCAGGAAAAAACAAAAGTTTGTAAGTAATTATGTGGATCCAGGCAGGCTCCGTATGGGAATTAAGTTTGATGCTCATAAATTTTTTTTTTTATTTCACATATTAATTTCTAAAAAAATGTACTTTTTTTGTTTTTTAAATAACAGCTTTGAGTAGGGGTGGTAAACGAGTTGAACGAGCCGAACTTTGACATGTTCAGGCTCGGCTCGTTTAGTATCAGGCTCGGCTCAGGACCGAGCTTCATTTTGTGTTCGGGCTCAGCTCGTTGGGCTCATGAAAACCTCGGTTAAAGCTCGACTCAGCTCGTTTGTTAAACAAACCAAGCTAAAGCTTGAATCAAAACTCAGCTCAGACTCGTTTAGCTAAAAACAAACTTTGTTTAGCATTTGAAAAGTCACATTTCACAAATCACATCTTATACATGTGAAAATGACATAAGTTCAGGCTCGGCTCAGACTTGACTCGTTCTCTTTTTTCTACCAAGTAAACGAGCTCGTCTAGACTCAGGTTCATCTCATTTACAAACTGAGCTTTAAAAATTGTTCAAGCTCAACTCGTTTGTCTAATCAAAAGGGCATGAACGAGCTTTAACTAAGCCGAGCCTGAGCTACTCGACTCGTTTACCAGCCCTAGCTTTGAGGTAACCTTTATATAAACAACTGAATCACGCTTTCCCATTAATCATTCAAAATTTTGATTGTGTGAAAACATGTTTATAACTTTTGATTTCTTGCAAAAACTTAATCACTTAAACCACGTTACCAAACACCCCCTCATTATTACAATAATCATTAAACAGTTCAAAGCATACATTTCAATATAACCCAGAAGCACTGATTCATAACGAGAAAAGATCACATAAAGCCCACTCAAAGCTATTTATTAAGAACTTGTCAAAAATTGGGGGGGGGGGGGGGGGGGAGAGGGGGGTTGGTTCTCACTCTGTAACCAGAAGCTGATGCTCAAGTATAGCTACACCATTGGGAGCCACAACAGAAAAAAAACACCAGTGAACATTGCATAAGCAGCTTTTAAGCTAAGCCATCAACAATTTACAGAACCTCTAAATAATCGAAAAAAAGATCTGGCCAACAAAAGGCTCACCTAGGGCTGCAACTTGGGCGGATTGAACCTGACCCAACCCGACGTTTGGGCAGGTTCGGATTAGAGTTTTTAGTTATCGGGTTCAACCAGACCCGAGATAACCCGAACCCAATTCGGGTCGGGGTCGGGTTCCATGTTCGGGTTGTTCGGGTTCAACCCGAACCCGGACGCGATGAGACATGGTGTAAATGTGTAGTAGTATGAATGTGGTGGCATTACAATATACCTGTTCTTTTATCGGTTCCTAACGATCACATTACAAAATGAATTTCATCATTACAACATACCACAGTCAAATAAGATCTACACCATTGATTTTTTAGATAAAATCCACACCATTCATTCATTCATTTAACCCTAAAATCACTTCATTCTCCTTTTCTTCTCTGGAGCCGCCGCTAACCGCGCTTCTTCTTATCTCTGCGAAACTTCATTTCTTTCCATCAACTATTTCACCTTCTTGATCTCTCTTATTATTCAATTTTTTTTTGTTGATTATTGGATGGTTAGAGTGTTCAATGATTGGTTATTATTGGGGAAGGTATGTCTTACATGGATCTCAAGAGTTTCAGTTTAGATTTGAATTTTTTTTTTTTAAGAAAAGATTTCAATGTTCTTTTTGTGGGTTTTTTAAGTTTTTGATTGAGATATGTATCATGTTGTTTAGTGGATCATACATGTCTTCACAAATATAAATCTGTTTAAATTTTTTTTTTTAGGTTAGATTCACATGTGATATGTTCTGATGTTCACCCAATCTAAAACCAACCCGAGCTCGGCCCAAATCTGAGTTCAACCCGAACCCACGAGTTAAAGCTCGGGCTGGGTTCGGGTTGGACCCTTCGGGTTGAGTGTTGGGTTGGGTTCGGTGTACAAGTCTATGGATTGGGTTCGGACAACCCTCCAACCCGACTCAACCTGCCCGAGTTGCAGGCCCTAGGCTCACCCATTTACTTCAAAAAAAAAAAAGCTCACCCCAGTAGGAAAACAGAGTTCAAACACTCGAATAAAAAAAGGGATCCCTCAATTCATCTTCCACACGCCACCCTGCATCATTTTGTCTCTTCAACAAAACCCAATTGACAGCCTATTTGTAAGTACCACCAGTTTCTCGTAATGACACCAAAATCGCAGTCATGTTGAGTACTCGAGCCATTCACATGAGTTTACACGGTTGATAGTGAACAAGTTCCGGGAGGCCTCCATGAATATGAGAAGGCTCCATTTCCTTGCCCTTGATCCACAACACACTGTTGAGTACCTACGGATATAAGATGGTGGAATGAGAGAGCTTTTGTGACACAAGAAATGGAGAAAAACATAAAGATTAGAGATGACAAGATGAAAAGAACATACTGAAATAATAAATCAATCATCAAGGTAATAATAGGACCCTGCTGATTTCTGTTCCCTGTCTTTGGTAGAGTCCAATTTGTTGATCCGGGGTCTAAAATTAGTTGGGTCTCGCCTAAATGTAATATCAAGATGCTGCATGAATTCAAATTAGAAGAATTTCAGATTCTTCATTATCAGACTTAAATATAATTAGACAAGTTACTTGACTTAATTTGGATAGCAAAGACAAGTAGAGAAGAAAACTTACAGATAAAAAGAGATTCATTCCGGACATCAAAGACTGAGGAGCAGTGGCCGTGCAATCAATTGAAGGTGTCCCTTCATACACGATAACCCTGTCTGCTAGATAAGTTGCCATCATGAAATCATGTTCGACAACAAAAGCAGTCTTCTTTGCATGAAGGATAAACCTCTTTATGACCTTTGAAGCAACAATACGTTGTTCCGAATCAAGGTATGCGCTTGGTTCATCTATCAAATAAATATCTGCTGGCTGTACCACCAAACACATCATGAGCAAGATCAGTTACAGGACACCCACCAAGAGCGAAACAAAAAAGAAAACACAGATCACTCAAAAAAACAAAAATGAAGTGCATGAATATGCAAAAATGTAAAAAAAGCTGTGCGCAAGTGCGGTGAATGAGTCACAAGTAATTCTCAATGTTTGCACCATAGTTTAAAACCATGTGCGGATCGCATGTGCGGTGAAGTCCGCACATGGCATATGCCGCGGCATGTACCGACATGTGGCCGCACATAATGCAAGGCAGTCGTTCGAACGGGGGTTCGAAGAATGTTGCCGTTTGAATTACCGTTCGAAGGGAAATTTGAAACCAGAAGAGGGTTTTCCTGTTCGAAGTCCGTTCAAGTTGAACTTCAAACGCCCTCTTTACGTTCAAACTGGATTCTAACGCTTGGCCGCACATAGACGCATTTTGGTAGCAAGTGCGCCACATATAGTGTTGGATGTGTGCCCGAGGGCGCACATCCGCATGTGTACGTGCGGCCGCACTTCGAACTATGATTTGCACTTGAGAGTTTCTATACAGTTGTTTGTGTGCATGCGGGCGTGTGTTTTATGTGCATGCGCGCGTGTGTGTGTGTGTGTGAGAGAGAGAGAGAGAGAGAGTCAATTGACAACCGATTATAACTAAAGATGAGAATTGGGATTGTGATATACCAGTGGTTCGAAGTGACTCAAACAGGCACTAAAACATTGAATTATAAAATGTGATGCAATTTCTTGTAAAATAAACAAGGATAGAAAGTCATATTGAACACAAATAGATCATATGTATTCATAATCGGAAAGCATTGACTAATTACATACATATGCATTTCATCTCCATCTAATTTAAAATATAAGCCAGTAAAAAAAATAAAAAAAATTTACTGCAGAAGGTTTAGTTTGTAAAGACGATAGTATGTTCATCAGATACATTGAAATTTTTTTTTCTAAAAGAAAGATACATTGTGAAGTTGGATATACTTTTCACATTGCTCTGATTATTGTACAAAACCAATGCTCGAATTCTAGAGATCCAATGCCCGTGTGATTACAACGCCCTCTATGGAGAAAGAGATGGAACAAAAGAGATGTAATGAGAAAAAAAAACCAACTATATTATTTCTTATTCGTGAGGAAGAAATCACCATACACTCAATAGTCGTACTGAAAAGAAATCACCATACACTCGAATTCTTATATGTGCGAACCACGTATATACATCACTTATCGAGGTATATGCATTGATAAAGAAAGCACATCGTCCAGTGAGATATATGCTTTAATAAGCTCATACGCATATACCCCGCGGGCCGCACATTATCATATCATTATATATATATATATATATATATATATATATATATATAGTCGAGTGATATCGTGCGGCGTCCCGCACGGTGCGGGAACGACGTCGTTCGTCCGATCGCGGGTCCATCGCATCCAACGGTCGATGTGAATCGCACCCGACCTTCCGATGCGATGGACCCGCGATGGACCCGTGATCGACGGCCCATGGTCGTTCGCGCACGTTCCCGCATCGCGCACCGTATCATTCCTCTATATATATATATATATATATATATATATATATATATATATAGTGCACCATATCACTACTCTATACCTGTATATATATACATATATATATTCAAGTAAAGTCATCAATTTGTATGCTAGCAAAGGAGAAATATGAAAAATATTGCAAATTTATACTCTTCAGATGTTATGCTTCATATATATGGTTTATAAATCGTGTCACGCTCAATTAAGAAAAATACTAATTTGCAGTGACATGTTTCCATCATCAACTAGAACTACCACACTGGCATTCAAAAAGAAACACACGATGGAATGAATATCACAAAAGGCAGACCTGAGATAGCAATGCACATACCTTTCCAAGGCACAAGCACAAAGCCACTCTTTGCAACTCTCCACCAGAGAGATTCACAACTTCTTGATCCATCAGTTGCTCAATTTGTAACGGTTTCATTACATCAGATACGAACTGAGGATGCATATATGAATCACGAATTTTTTGATGCAATAGATGCCTGACTGATGCCTGAAATTTTGGGCTGATTTTCTGGGGCTTGTAAGAAACATTGAATTCAGGTATTTCCACATCAGAATCTCCCACTTCATCAGGTTTCAAGAGCCCAGCCTACAGAAGATGTAATAGTATTACAGTAATCAACATATCAGACCAAAATTTTGATAGAAAAAGTGAGGGAGCTATTCATGTTATATTTTCAGGGGATGCATGTGGAGAATGGGCAAATTGGTGGTATAAATTTAAAAGTGAGTATATATCAGAAATTTAAGAGTTCACATTTAAAAAAAAACATAAAGCCATTAGTTAGATTTCCTCATTTGTCCATGACCAAAAAAAGTTACAAAACAGAGAACCGTCAGGAATGCATTTCGCATATGAATTTCAGAAAACTCTTCAACAAAACTAGGGAACATGGTAATAATGATAACAAGGTTTACCAGCATGCGAATAAATGTAATTTTTCCTGTCCCATTCTCACCAAGCATTACGATAATCTGAGAATCAGTAAATTCACCCTCAACCACAGTAAGCTTGAAATTTCCCTGAGTTTTGCTCATTGTTGGGTATTTATATCGCTGATATGTCTGAATTTCCTCTGCACTCTCCTGCGGAGTTTCAGCAACCTGGAAAGGAGCAAGAAAGTTAGTACATGCAATAATTCCGTCACTGTACAGTACATAATAAGAATGAATGTTACCCTGAAAGTGAGGGATTCCTCACGAAAACGTAGATTCTCAGTGGGGACAAAACCAGACAAAAAGATGTTAATCCCTTCTCTAACAGAAAAGGGGAGAGTTACAACTCCATATGCTCCTGGCTTCCCATAAAGGCAGCAAATAAAGTCTGATAGGTAGTCTAGAACACTGAGGTCATGCTCCACGACAATTACATAGCTGAAATAGGACACAAAAAAGTTACAACTTAGGCATGTCATAAAGAAAGACAATGCCAATGTCATCCGGGAGATCAATGTTACCTGTTAGGCCTGAGCAAAGAACGAACGACCTGCGCAGCTTTAAGCCTCTGTTTTACATCAAGATAACTAGAAGGTTCATCAAACATGTATATATCTGCATTCTGTACAGCGACAACAGCTATAGCAAACCTTTGCAGCTCTCCACCAGATAAATCTCCCACATTACGATCTATAACCTGATTCAAATCAAGATCAACGCAAAGTCCTTCTTTCTTTCCACTTTCATCTTTCTGGTCAAGCACCTGTCCAACATTTCCTTGAACTGCTTTTGGGATGTGATCAACATACTGAGGCTTGATGATTGCCTGTTCATCAGTATAATACATCATAAGCGGCATGGGCAAAAGAAAAGAAAATCCGTTATGCTAGTCATCAATAGCAGCTCCATGTATGTTTTTTTCCTAGTATTAAGTACTCAGGTACTCCATGAGGGGTTTAGCAGAATTCTAATCATAAGACCATTTTGTATGGCTACCTACATAAAAATCAACTTTCAAATAATATTTCCATCTGTGCCAAGTCCAAGGAAAAAAGCTTCACCAATAAGAACAAGAAAAACAAATTGAATGATGATGAAACAGTAGAACTCCACGTATCCTATAAAAGGGAAATGGTCCTTTTGTTATTAGAAAGGTGGGGTGCCTATAGTAAACATCCAAAGGAAGGAAAGACAAGATGTCTCCCAAATAAATAAAAAAGCTTAGGTCAACCCATTCAAAAAAGTCTACACACATTACCCTACTCAACAGTAATCTTGGTGATAGACTCACTCCTCAAAAACATCCCTATTTAGAATTACAGTGTTTGAACCCAAGATATACTTAACCGAACCCCTTAATTCATCCCAATTACAATCCAATAATTTCTGTATAACTTATTTTCCCTTCAAAAATCTTTTTTCCTGTCAACCAAATGCAGCAGCGTCATATGCCACTCTTACATGACAAAGTGTTAAATGTAGTCCACTCCTCTTGACTGAAGATGCATTTCACTATGAGGCGATTGATAGTCTAAATCTCCTGGTTGCATAACTCATTACATGTGTATTCATAATGTGCCCAACTGCCCATTTGTCTCTATCTTCTTTTAGGATCAGGTCCAAATAAAACACTAGAGAAAAAAGTGAAAAATGAAAGCAAATGTTCATTCTGTCATTGGACAAGGACACATCTCATGTTGATGCGCCTCTGTTGTATAATTTAACAAAAAATTAAATCAGTTTGATATCTACATAACAGAAAGGAACTGTTTTTAAAGACAAGATCCTTCATATCAAGCAAAATTCAAAGCAAGAATGATAGGTGGAGAAACCAAGCTTATCCTTGCCAATCTAAAAAGGCATGAAAAAAATATAAATTATGGCAACAATAATTACACAGAAAGTAGTGCTCTTAGACATGACATGACAGACCTAGATATGGATTAAAATTCAAAATGTTTAATAAGTTGGCACATATTTTGTATTGGGTATCTTTGTTAATAATAGAACAGCTACCCAAATCCATAAGATGATGATAAACAGCCATAGCACCATCAATTAGAGTAAGGATCTTTAGATTATCTTCAAGAATACGAGTGAAATAATTCTGTAGCTCAGACCCACGGAAGAAAGTCAATATTTCCTGCCAATCCGGGGGATTCTGTAAAGGAAACAACACATAAATTATAAACAGAAGATTTATGGATGAAAAGGTGTACTTACTGAAAATGAAATCCACAGTACATTACATTGAATCGGCCCAAGTTGGGTTTTAACTTCCCAGCCAAAACTTTGAGGGCAGTCGACTTTCCAATACCATTAGTACCAACCAAACCCAGAACTTGACCTGGCCTAGGGACGGGCAACCTGCAATTATAAATATAAGCAATCAGACTCTTACACAAAAGGAAAAAAATCCATGATTTATATTGGCCAAGTATTAGAATATCAGGATACTTACAAACCTGTGCAACTTAAAGGTATTTGGACCATAACGGTGGGTGGTATCTTTGTCCAAATCCTTTGGCAAATTGATGATCTGTATAGCCTCAAATGGGCATTTCTGCAACCATAGAAAAGTAACAAATAAATACAGATCAAATATAAGAATAAGGAAAGGTTAAAAGGAAGGATAAAAAACAATTACAAACTTTTACGCAGATACCGCATCCGATGCACAACTCTTCTGATATGAAAGCAATTTTATCACCAGGAGTGACTTCAATACAGAGTTTTCCTGAAAGAAAATTCCAGAGTGCAACAAATATGAGTGTGTTTTAAGAATTGGAGAACATGTAGATGAGCTCCCATATAACAGATCAACTCTCTTTTTGAAAAAGTATATTTTATGCGTTGTAGAAATTATCAATTAATAGAAAAAAGTTTGCTATCTCGTCCTCAAAGAAATAAAATTATATGAAAAAAATCATTGCACAAGATCCCACATGATCCAAACCTTATGTACCGGTTTAACGCAGGATTTCAAATCTCTAAATGAAAGCACTTAAAAATTAATCGCATCTGTGGAGATTGGTTCACAAAAACAATCTCCCCAGCCCCACAAACATACAGTAATGCACATATAGACCAAAAAAGATAAGAAAAAAAGGGACCCAAAAAGTGTTATGGGAATAAAGATGAGGGGAAATTCGAAGGTTGTTCATACATCTAAGGGTCCTTGGATAAATTACAATACAATTAAAAAAAAATCCTATAAAATTTACATAAGTCTTTTAGATAAAAAGAGAATATACAGTACTCAAGGTTTGGCTGCAATGCTGGTTCCAATTCATGATGATTGGAGCAATAACACATGGAACCACAAGATCACATCACTAATTTGCTTTTTCACACAAAAAAATTTATCTTAATGCTGCAATTTAGGCATGATGTCTAAGTCCCTGTTTGGGTAGCGACATAAGTTATTTTATAATAGACAACTATCCAGTATAAATATAAAAAAAAGTCAATTTTTGTTTGGTTGTGTTAATTATTCTCATTGGGAATGTAAAATGAAGTTTTTGCTGTTTGGTTAAGTTACGGATAAAAGGTGAATAAGATGTGAATAATAAATTATAAAATGTGAAAAATGATTAGGAATGCGGACCCATGATTTATAAGAGGTGATGACAGGTGATTTGACATTATGTCCCCCTTATACTAGTGGATTGAGTGAAATAACACACTTCCAAAGGGGACCTAGAATATCGATACTTATTATCAAATATTCCGTATAGCCATTCCCACTTATTTCTTACAAACAAACAAGCTTTTGAACTTGTTCACCCCTATTCCCCACCTATTCCACTACCCAAACAGGGGCTAAGATACTGGAGTAAGTTCAATATTTAGGGCAATGACTGGAGTAAGAAAAAGGGTAAGTTTGTTCAACTGATTCCTCATGCAATGTGTTGGAATATAAGGATTTCCAAAAAAGAGAATCTTTCTGAAGAAGCAGCAATACATGCATGTTAGTGTGCCGTGAGGCATCTGACGGCTCGGGGAAAGAATAATGTGGGAGTTTTTAATGTGATCTCCTGTAGGAATGGGGATAGATTGATAATCAAGTTGCGGTCCATTTTGGTGCTATTTTTCATATTTTTTTCCTTTGGTTAAAAGAAATTTCTCGTCTCTTTTGTATACTTGTATGTTTGGCATGAAATTTTGATGGACATGACTTAAGTTATGTCCCCCTTTTTCCCTCTATTTTGCTCAAAGAAGAAGAGTTGAGATCCCGCTTTTTCAAGAGAAAAAAGGGATCAACCTTGGGGCAACTACGGTGAAAATGAACAGGGAAAATGCTTTTAGCGTAGAATAGAAAATGTAATGCGTGAAGAGGCTTGTTCTGATTTTCTTTTCTCCTTTGTTATCCTGGAAGACATCTTGTCTCTCCATTTTGGAGGCAAGGCCTCTACGTCCTGTTCAAGGAACATTTATTGTTTTTAAAAATACAGGTACTGTGCTCCCGCCTTTCATTAACAAAAAAAGTTCATGCATGCCTGTTGACTATTGAGCAAGGGATTCAGTTATTACCACAATATTAAGGAACCAAAAACATTCCAAGCAATAAAAGATGCTAACATTCCATTCAATTCAACTGCTTAAGCATCGGCCGAGGAGCACTTAGCGAAGAAATAACCTGGACCAGTGTGCATTTAATGAGAACAGCTTACAGAACCCTGATATATAAGCTAAAATCTTAATTGCATATTCCTATCCATTGGGATGAAGATATATGGTTCAATCACAACCAATTAAAAAAAATATCATGTATTTTCTCTTCTTTAGGTGCACTAAGGAAACGAAGGAACACTGATCTTTGCATGAAGGCAGGTGCACAAAAAAACATCTCAATTTGATCATACATATGGGTGAAGGCACCAACAGGACAAAGACTATAAAATGATGCTCCAAGAGAATGCAACAGTGTCTTCAACCCCACAATAACAAGGGAAGAATCTATTAACAAACTGTTCTTTTGTAAACAAAACAAAACACTCAGCCCAACTATGCAAATGTGACCGTCTATAGTATGATCTGTGTAACATTCATTACAATGGCATTAAAAACTTTAAACTTCCAATTATTTCCATCATGATATCTTCTCAGAATTCACATTTGACATTTCTTTCATTTCAATCATTCAAAGACCATATCTTTCAGCATAAAATAAAATTTAGGAAAGATAAACAAATTGTTGTACTAATTCAGAGCAATAAAAATTAACCCTTACAAAAATCACAATCAGGAGATGGCCTAGTTGGTCCAGATTGAAATTCTGGGTATTGGTTTCAAATCGCACTTTCAAAAATTCACATTTTTCAATTCTGATCCTTCACAACTGTTCTAATAATTTGAAACAATAAACCACAACTAACAAAAAAACAATCAAGAGATAATCGAATTGGTCTGAACAACCAGATTAAAATTCCTATGACCGATTTTTTTCAAAAAAAACATAATATATTCCTCCCCGCCGAATCGATCTCCCAAGCAGAATAACAAAAAAAGAGGATTCAAGAGTGAGATAGAGAAGAAGAAGAGAAAAAAAAAGGACCTGTTTTGACGACGGGACAGCTCTTCTTGCACTCCTGGCGGCACTTCTTTGGCTTGCACCGGTCGGAGCTCACGATGGCGATCCTCGTCAGCCGATCCGCCATCGCTTTCGCTCGAAGAGCTGACCAAGTGATTGAAACCCTAATGTAATTTTGAAGAAAAAAAATCAGATGAAGCAGAGAGAGAGAGAGAGAATGAATCTCGCTTTTGCGTTACCCTTGATGGCCCCGATGAGATGCCACTCGTAAACCCTAGATATCTCTCTTTTTTAACTGTAGAAACAAAGATGCGGAAGCGCTACCAAAAACACACCAATAAAACTGCCCGCAGCTATTAATTCCATGACAAAAATATTTTATGATAATTAATTATTTTAATAAAAATTAAAAAATAACATATTTTCTATTTGATTGTATTTGTTGAAAACAATGTAATAATACAGTTTTTTATTTTAATTGATAATGAATAAATTATAAATAAAATGTTGATAAAAATTTATAAAATAAAAAAAAATGATTTAACATAGACTTTTAATTTGTAAGAAGTGATGATAGATGATTTAATACGTGGGTCTTTTTATACCAGTAGAATAAATTGAGCAGAATAACATAATTCTAAAAGGAATCTAAAATGAAAATATCAACGTATTATCATCTATTTTTAACATGGTTATACTCACTTATAATTTACAAACAAATAAGTATTTTTTTTTTCAAATGTAGGGAGAATAACAAATGCAAAGAACAAAAAAAAAGATAGAGAGAGAGAGAGAAGGAGGGGGGGGGGGGCGGGGGGAGAGAAATGGGTGGAGCTCCTCGGCTTCTCTCTTTATTTCTCTCACTTTCATTCTTTCCCTCTTTCCCCCTCCTCCTACAACCCATCATCGCCTCCTTTGCCCACCTTCGTCACCCTTCACCCACTGTCACCGCTCTTCCTACCCCCCCCCCCTCCTCTCCCCCCTTCTCTCTCTCTCTCATTTTTTTCTCTCTCTTTTATTTTCTTTCAGCTTTTTCACCCCCTTTTCACCCCCTGAATATTTTTCATAAATATGGTAATAGATGAATGGGTCAGGTTTTCCACCCCACCTCAATTTTTTGCATGGTGGGGAGGTAGGTGGATGAGGGTTGGGATCGTCTGTGGGTTGCTATAGGGTCCTTCATGTAACACCCACTAAAACTTTGCCACGTATAAAGTAAAATTAGATGAGTCATCATCCCCAAATCCTAACTTGGTCATCTTTCAAAAGAACCCCATAACAAATAATATTTTCAAACTACTCCCGACTAACCCAAAACAAAACACCCTCTCCAAAAAAAAAAAAAGATGTTTGTTTTTGAAAACCCATTATGTATGTTTGCTTTTTTGTACCAGGTAAATTAAACAATACTAATTTAGAAAATGAGTAATTCATTAACGCCACTAAAGAAAAAAAGCAAAGCGTGTATATCTTATGGCTTGAATTTCATGCTCAAGCACATAAGTTGAAAGGTGTAGTTCATATGGAAGTTCACAATAAGATAATTTTTGAAAACTTCATGATTTTTTTTTTCAGCCTATGGAGTCTCCCTATAACCGTTAGGGAGGAAGTTTAGGATGAAAAAAAACTTCCGTATAGAAGATCAGACCACTCTATTATCAAGTGTTGTCACACATTACTTTTTAAGTTGAGCCTGAGTCAACTCTTACTTAATTGGTCACAATGGAAGTCGTATCTCATTGTCTTTTATGAAGTTCCTTCAGTATATATAAGCCTGTCAATTATCTGAAAAAATATCCGCATCCGATCCGAATCCGTATCTGAAAATGCAGAAAATATCCGATATCCGAAAAATCCGTATCCGTATCCGAAAAAATAATCCGTATCCGAAAATTTTCGGATCGGATACGGATATACCCCTATCCGATCCGAAAAATATCCGTATCCGATGGCATTAAAAAAATATTAATATTAGTATTTAATATCTACCATTGGATTTTGATCAAGTGGCTCACATTCTTTCTAAATAGTTGTAAAATTAGGACTTGTGTTTGTGAATTTTTAATTTTAAGTCAATTTTTGAACTTTAAATGAAAATTTGTTATGTTTAATTATTTATTTATTCTTTCTAATAGTTGTAAAGTTAGGACTTGTGTTTGTGAATTTTTAATTTTAAGTCAATTTTTAAACTTTAAATAAAAATTTGTTATATTTAATTATTTATTTATTTATTTCGGATATTTCGGATAATTATCCGAATCCGTCGGATACGGATACGGATCGGACACGGATACGCTTTTTAAATATCCGTCGGATACGGATACGGATACGGATATAAAAAAAATTTTCGGATACGGATACGGATATGACCATATCCGCTCCGTATCCGGTCCGTTGACAGGCTTAAGTATATATATGTTTGGTGTACGCGATGTCCTCATCGTCCTCGTTGGGACAGTACTAGCTTCTTTTTTGTGTTATTTCACCTTAAAATATGGTCATTTGTGTTGTTTGTACGAGATGATACACATTTTTCACCTTATAATATACATTTTCTTGCATGTGTGTAATGGGACCGGATCCGGTCAGTACTTGACCTCGGTCAGTACTGAACTGCACCACGTGCAAATCGAACTGCGCCACTTATAAATCGAACTGCACAACCAATTGTTGGGTATATTTTTTACTCTTTTATTGGATTCAATCAACTATTGGAGAAAATATGAATTCCTAAATATCATCAGTATCCAAATAAGAGAGTGAAAAATATACCCAACAATTGGTTGTACAGTTCGATTTATAAGTGATGCAGTTCGATTTGAATGTGGTGCAGTTCACTGACCGAACTGACCGAGCTCGGCACTAACCAGATCCGGTCTCGTGTGTAATGTAGAGGCATGATATTGTTTGTTTTTTCAAAGTTTACAATGACACTATGTATTTTGTATTCAAACTATGTATGGACATTTATAGAGGAAGCAAGAAATTATCCGTTTTGCCTCTAAATGAGCTCATGGCTTTAAAATGTGTATTGATGTGTAAGAGTTGTGTTCTTGTTTCAGACTATCTCCACCTATTAGGTGATATGAGACTAAATATCTCCCATCACCCTCACTCAATCCATGAGTCTTATAGGACTCTTGAGCCTAATCACCCCCCTCAACAGGCCAAGCATCACAAAAACATATTTTCCCTCCACCACACACGTTATGTGCCCCCCAAATCCAAACATATTTTCCCTCTGAACAATATCCGTATCCAAACTGTTATTTTATTTATATATGTTATAATTAGTTTAAACCCTTATATGAAAATCCAATAACTCACGATCTAGGACAAAACACAAACCTATTCAACTATGTTTGATACTTATTTAATTATATTAGGATTTATGTTTTTATGTCTTCAGTTAATACATATTTAACCATATTAGGACTTAAGATTTTATAAATTCTTTATATTTTAATCTGGTTCGGATATTTTGAATATTATCCGAATTCATATCTACATTTTCGGATCGGATACAGATATGTGTTTTGAAATATCCGTCAGATATCGGATACGGATACTTTTTCAGATATCTAATTTGAATACGGATATGAGCCTATCCAATCCGTATCCGTCTGATTGACAGATCACCCACAGTGGAGCTTCTTCTTCTCATCCCTGACTGACCTGTGCACCACCGACTTGTCATTCCAATCTATCGTACTTCTTCATCATCCCCAACCACCTTTGAAATGAAGTATGTACATGTTTCACTTGTTTGAAATGAAAAGCCAGTGAAAGAAGGGAATAAGGGCATAGGTAGGGAGAAGGGTAATTTGGTAATCCAACAAAAAAATCTGCTTTGAATGTGTTTTTTTTCTTGCCCAAACATGCACGAGCTTTCAATTATAATAAAGCAGCTTTTGTCTATTGAAACAAACATAATTTTTGCTTTATTAAAAAAACAGTATGCATATTCCATATCCTAATAAAGGGCCTTCACAACTGCTTTTTATGAAAGTCAGCCTTTTCAACTTGTGTTACCAAACAGTGCTTTAAGATTTAATGTGAATATTAACCAAAACTACTACATTCACGTATTTGATTTCAGTGTAACTGATTTTTGAAAAAAGCACCCTAAATGCAAAATAAACAATAGTCTTAATGTAAGTTTGATAACTCTAATTCAAAAATAAGTTTCTAAAAATTTAACTCTTATATATTCCATGGATAGTGGAATTTCATCTAAAATGTTTAAGGATGTGCAGAATGAGCAAAGAACGCCAAAATTTGGACTCAACCAGACTATTTGGGTAGAGGAATTAAAGGAGAATTGGGTTGGAGGGGGGGGGGGGGGCTTAAAAACTGTTTGTTTAGAATGAATAGATGAGTATAGTTATAATACAATAATTGTGAATAAACTTGTATTTATATTTCAAGTTCTTCTTGAAATTGTGTTATTCCACTCAATCTATTTCACTTATATAAATATGTCCCACTGTCAAATTAACTGTCATTACTTCTTATAAATCAGGGAGCACACGTGTCAATTTTTTTTTCACATTTTGTAAATCATTATTTACATCTTATTCATATTTTATCAACGAATTATCCATGATCAACCAAACAATAATTTTTTTATTATTTCAATGAGAATAACTAAAAATATAACTAAGGAAAATGATTGACAAGCTCCAATTCGTAGGCCCCTTGCAGGCCCCATGACATAGCATGGTTTGAAATACCTTTAATACTCCTGGAGTGTTTTATTAGTGCTGACCGTAATTAATGGGGCGGTTAGAAAAAATAGCATGGTAATTACTTTTGGAAAATTAAATTCTGTTTTTTTCCTTTTTTGTAGAACCACTTTTGAATCGTCAATTCATAGTCGTGGGGTTTTTTTATCAGACCATTCAGAATCATCATTTCATACTCTGATTGTGATAATATCATTGAAATCTTTAGGATATCATTTGAAATGCATGCGGATTCAGGTTTAGTGTTTTTTACTTTTTTTAGATTTATATGTTAATTACGGTTTTTTTTTTTTACATGAAATGTGGTTCTGAACGTGGTACATGAGTTATTTAACTTGTGGAATGTCAGTTACATATATATCTTTTTTTTTGTCTTTCCTTTCTATATTTTTTTTTGTCACATTTTTTTGCAAATGTAACTACCTTAGTAAATGTTTTTGAATATAAGCAAAACTAGTTACATTGACAATGTAACTAACTTTCATAACAATGTAATTGTGAAATAAAGTTGCATTCCAAAATATGAATGACTTTTAATATGATTTTTAGTGGAACTATTAGTCTTATAATTCGTTTTTAAATTTTTATGTTTATTTGATTTCTTGTCATTATTACAGTATTTTATTTTTATTTTATAATTTTTTGCATTTCAGTGTAGGAAATACAGTGGACCTAGTTACATTGTCAATCAAGTTACATTCTGAAAATGACAATATCGTTACACAACTCAACATAGATAGTTCCTTGTAATAGTTAGTTACATTTTCTGAAGAGTTAATGTCAGTCTTTTACATTAGAAATACAGTCACCTCAACATAGTATTAATAGTAGACAAACTGAAAAAAAAACATCTACATTGAGCAATACATTGTTATAGTTAGTTACATTTTTATAATCACCATTACATAGCACTAACTCCTTAAAGTTAATTACATTAATTAAACGTTTACATTACTCATATGAATTATTAACAAAAATGAAAGAACATGTAACTGAAATAAAGAAACATGTTAATATACTTGTCTTGACCCTACAAAAATAATATATCGGGCGCGATGGACTATGGTCACCATCAGTAACTATTATTGGTATGAGGGAAAAAAAATTACATTGTCATTGTTAGTTACATTTGTTGATAGTTACATTTTCTGATATCAAATATTAACCAAAATCTGAAATCTGTTTACAGTAATTTTTTTTCTCAGATACATTTCCATGACAAACAAAAATAAAAATTGGACATATATTTCAGTTTTCTCTATAAAAAAAAGTTACTTTTTGTATCTATTAAAAAAAATACACTAGAAAAAACATCATATTCATGTAATTATAAGATCTTGAAATATAACAAAGAGGTTTTTTAAATACCAAAAAATGATTGCGTACCCATTTTATGGCTAGTGTTGAATCCTCGTGATGAACATTGTTTAAAAACTGATTCTGCAAAAAATCTTAGGTTATCTTTGTCGTTTTAGACAAAAAGGAGATTCTTTGTTGGTTTGATTTTGATTTTTATTCATATTTCTATTTTTGTTTTTGAAAATCCTAAAAAAATTTGAAATTGTTTGAATCGTGGAGAATGACATAAAGATGAGTAGGAAAAAAATGAAAAAAAAGAGAAATAAGGAAGTTGATTTTAATGAGGGATACTTTGATAGTTAGTTTTTTTGTCTTTTTACAAAAGTCAACAAGATAGTCAATGATATCTTGACAACTCATATGGCCTGTGGGAGAGGTTATGTGATGGAGTATGTGTAGCAAAACTCTATAACTAAACATGAAATTGTTGTGAACTAAATAGAATACATGAACATAATAGTATACATAAACAAAGCACACAAGACATATAAAGAAGATAAGTGGAGAGAGATTTCTTATTCACTTGTTGGTTGTGGAATACATGAGAGACCCCTCTATTTATAGGGTGCATGGAGGAATTCCAAATGTGAGAAGTTACAAGTTCATAGAGGTGAGGGGGTACATAGTGGGGTGATTAATAATGGAGGTTATGGAGTTGAATGAGAGGGGTTATAGAGTTGAAGAGTGGGGGAGGTTATTGTTAGGAGGAGTGGTGGGTATCCACTATATTCACAACACTCCCCCTTGGATGACCACCACGCTAAGATAATTGCCTCATTAAAACCTTGCTTGGAAAACCCAGTGAGAAAAAACCAAGGCGAAGAAAAAGGAGTACAATGTAACTTAATCGTATAATGGTGTATGCGTTTAACACTGCCTCATTAAAACCTTGCCAGGAAAACCCATTGGGACAAAACCTAGGCGAAGGAAAAAGAGTACAGTTCGCAAAATGTCATCAAAAAAATTACTCCCCCTCATAAGTACAAGATTTCAAGAATTTTGGTCGCTAACTCGTCGCATCCCGATGTTATACACCAGCTTCTTGAATGTTGACGTCGACAAAGCTTTAGTGAACAAATCTGCAAGATTGTCCTTTGACTGAATTTGTTGAACATCAATTTCATGTCTCTGCTGGAGCTCATGAGTGTAAAAGAATTTTGGAGAAATATGCTTCGTTCTATCACCCTTGATATATCCCCCTTTGATTTGAGCAATGCATGCTGCATTGTCTTCATAAATAGTTGTTGGAACATCTGTAATGAGAGATAGTCCGCATGCAGTATGAATATGATGAACCAAAGACCTTATCCACACGCATTCCCGACTTGCTTCGTGGAGTGCAAGAATCTCAGAGTGGTTAGAAGACGTGGCGACCAAAGTCTGTTTCGTAGATCGCCAAGAGATCGCTGTGCCACCGCAAGTGAATACATACCCTGTTTGTGAGCGAGCCTTGTGAGGATCTGAAAGATATCCTGAATCTGCATAACCCTTCAATTGTGCACCATTATTGGAATCTTTTGCATAGAATAGGCCCATGTCTGACGTTCCACGAAGATAACGAAAAATGTGCTTCACACCATTCCAATGCCGTCGAGTTGGTGCAGAACTAAATCTGGCCAATAAATTAACTGAAAATGCAATGTCAGGTCTAGTGCATTGGGCTAAATATAATAAGGCACCAATTGCACTAAGATAAGGTACTTCAGGACCAAGAAGATTTTTCATCTTCTTTCGGACGAAAAGGGTCCTTCTTTGGGTCAAGTGACCTTACCACCATAGGAGTACTTAATGGATGACATTTGTCCATATTAAAACGCTTCAGGATTTTTTCAACATATGTTGTTTGATGAACAAGTATCCCGTTTGAACTCCGCTCAATCTGCAGGCCGAGACAATATCTTGTTTTTCCAAGATCTTTCATTTCAAACTCCTTTTTTAGATATTCAGAAGCCTTTTCGAGCTCTTCAGGAGTCCCAATTAGATTAATATCATCAACATATACTGCAATAATGGCAAATCCAAGTTCCGTTTTCTTAATAAATACACAGGGGCATATTGGATCATTGACATATCCTTCTTTTATTAAGTACTCACTAAGACGGTTATACCACATTCGTCCAGATTGCTTTAATCCATACAAGGATCGTCTTAGCTTGATTGAGTACATGTTTCGTGGTTTTGCTTCAGGCAATTTTAGTCCTTCAGGAACTTTCATATAAATGTCGGTATCTAATTTTCCATATAAATATGCAGTAACCACATCCATTAGATGCATGTCAAGTCCTTCTGAGACTACAAGACTAATTAAATACCGAAATGTGATTGTGTCCATCACAGGAGAATATGTCTCTTCAAAATCGATCCCAGGTCTCTGCAGGAAACCCTGTGCCACAAGACGAGCTTTGTATCTAACAATCTCGTTTCTTTCATTTCGTTTTCTTGCGAACACCCATTTACATCCTACTGGTTTAACACCTTCAGGGGTTAGGACTACTGGTCCAAATACTTGGTGTTTTGCAAGTGAATCCAATTCTGTTTGAATAGCAGCTTTCCATTGTGGCCAACAATTTTTTCGTCTGCATTCATCCACTGAACGTGGTTCTGAATCATCATATGAAATGATTTCTGTAGCTACTGCAAAAGAGAATATATCATCAACAAGCACTTGCTTTCGATCCCACAATATTTGTGAATTTGCGTAATTTATGGAAATTTCTTCATTTCCATGTACTTGATCTTCATGTACGGGTATCACTTCAGGGACGTCAGTCTCTTCGGGGACTTGTGTCACTTCAGGGACTTCTTCTGTAGGATTTATTATTGTGAGTCTTTCAAGTGTTTCATGCTCTTCTAGAGAATTATTCTTCATTGTTTTTCTCCTTCGAGGAGCCGAATCTTTTGAGCCTATAGGTCTTCCACGCTTCAGGCGTGTCTTTGTTGATTCATTAGCCGGCATATTAACAGTTTTTCCTATTGGAATATCAATCCGAGCTGGAGTATTAGCAGCTGGAATATGTGATTTCATCACTTTTGCTGCATCATTAAATGCATCTGGCAATTGATGCGCAATTCTTTGAAGATGAGTGATTCTTTGCACTTCAGTTTCACATTGATTAGTGCGAGGATCAAGATGATCCAAAGATGGAGTTTTCCAAGTAAGTTCACGTCGTTCTTCTGGCGACGGATTTTCTCCCCCTAACGACGGGAATATTGTCTCATCAAAATGACAATCCGCAAATCGAGCGGTAAAAACATCTCCTGTCAATGGTTCAAGATATCTTATAATAGAAGGAGAATCAAATCCTACATAAATTCCCAATCGACGTTGAGGGCCCATTTTAGTTCGTTGTGTAGGGGCAATAGGAACTTGTACAGCACAACCAAAAATACGAAGATGTGAAATATTTGGTTGATGACCCAATACAAGCTGTAAAGGGGAATATTGATGATAAGCAGTTGGCCGAAGGCGAACTAATGCTGCTGCATGCAATATAGCATGACCCCAAGCTGAAAGGGGTAATTTTGTCCTCAAAAGCATAGGACGTGCAATTAGCTGAAGATGCTTAATAAATGATTCAGCTAATCCATTTTGGGTGTGCACATGAGCAACAGGGTGTTCAACATCGATGCCATGCGACATACAATAGTCGTTAAAAGTTTTCGATGTGAATTCACCAGCTCCATCAAGGCGTATTGACTTTATAGGATAATCCAAAAATGAGACTGTAATCGGATTATTTGAGCAAGTAGTCTTGCAAATGCAGCATTCCGAGTGGATAATAGACAAACATGCGACCATCTAGCAGATGCGTCTATTAATACCATAAAATACTTGAATGGTCCACATGGGGGGTGGATTGGGCCACATATATCCCCTTGAATTCTTTGCAAAAATGTTGGTGACTCAACATTGACTTTTGTAGGGGATGGTCTAACTATCAATTTGCCTTGTGAGCACGAAGTGCATTGATAGTGATTAGGTAAAAGAATCTTCTGGTTCTTTAACGGATGCCCAAATGAATTATCAATTATTCGACGCATCATTGTAGACCCTGGATGCCCGAGGCGATCATGCCAAAGCGTAAAAATATCTGAATCATAGAACTTCTGGTTCATTACAGTGTATGATTCGATTGTTTTTATGGTTGTATAATACAACCCGGATGAGAGAGCATGAAGTTTCTCTAATATATGCTTTTGGCCTGAAATAATTGAAGTAATGCATAAATACTCCATATTATTTTCACTTATAGTCTCAATATGATATCCATTAAGACGAATATCCTTAAAACTTAGCAGATTTCTTCTGGATCTTGCTGAATATAATGCATCATTAATACAAAATTTTGTACCTCCTGGTAATATTATATTTGCTCTTCCGGAGCCTTCAATTAATTTTGTAGTACCAGAGATGGTATTAACATTTGCATTGATTAATGTCAATGTCGAGAAATATGTTTTATTTCGTAGGATCGTATGCGTTGTTGCGCTGTCTGCCAGACAGATGTCACCAACCATAGCCATTCTTGTAAAAAGAAAAATGAAATAAATAAGATAAATATAAAAATAGGAAAATGCATTTCAGATAACAAAGAAAAATGATAAAAAAATACATAAATGACAAAATTTGATCGTACATCAGGTACGTGACCATATTTTAAGCACCAAATTGATAACAATCATTTTCCTTGTGTTAGGGGTTTGTTCTGCAAACTTTTTCCCTTCAATTATGCTTTTGTTTAATAGCAAATCACTTCCAGTGGTTTGAGATGTTTTACAAACTCTATGATTGTTGTGCTATTGACTATATAAATCATGATCTCATCATTCTTGACCACAACTTCCATGACGAACATAAAATAAAATGCATTTACTTCAGGTAATGATGCTATGCCATTGAGTTGGGTTACATGAGAAAAAAAATCGTTGTTCGGCAACGAGAATATATAAAATTGATGCTCTCAATATTGCTACAACTGGAGCATATTTGAGGCATAATGGTCGGTGGACCTTTGTCAATGAGGAATTAATCTTTAAATCCTCTTCATTATGATGATAATGGTGAATGCTAATCATAATTTACATGTTCCTGCTGGGATACATGAATCTTTTTTTTTTCATTTGGTCCTTCAAGGACCTAAAAAAAATATATCATATAACTTTTATTTTGTCCTACAGGGATACGAGCAATCATGATTTATGTATATATATATCCTTCAGGGATAAAAATTATATGGTCCTTCAGGGATACATTTTAATCATATCTTTCACATGATCCTGCAAGGATCCATGTAATAATGTTTTTTTTTTAGTCCTTCAGGGATAAAATAAAATAAAATTTGCATATGGTCTTATTGGGACACATAATTCATAACTTCTACATAGTCCTTCAGGGATCCATGTAAATACAATTTTTGTATGGTCCTATAGGGACACATGACATTGTAACATTAAAATAAATCTCAAATCAAATATTTATAAATATGAAATTAATTGATACAAGGAATAAGGGCTGATGTTAGCACAAATCTAAGCAATAAGTGAAACATCAAAATATAATTCCATAGTCAAATAGAAAAAATTTTAAGCCACAAATTTTAATCATCAAAACACCTGTGCTTAGAAATTTGTAATTTTTTTTTTGTCATTTACCTTTCTCAACTACAATTAATACATGCTACTATGAATGTGGGAGAGTCTAACTACACCAACATGTGAAATATATATATATACAGTTGCATGCATATATCAATCCAGTTGCAAATTTTTTTTTTTACTTTAATCATTTTTATTTAACAAAAGTTGATAACAATATCAACAATACCATAATACAAAACCGTGAATAATCATAAAAAATACAAACCAATAAAAGGATTTTTTTTTTGTTGAGATAAATAAGAACCCATAAGATGGGATTTTATTATAAACCATGGATTTATATATGCATATAGAAAATGCATAAAGAAATGCACTCTTAAAAAATATATAAAAGAATATAACGAATGAGAATATTTAATTATGTAGCATAAAGTAAGAAAACATTTTTTCTTTATCGAAAAGAAAATCATAAAATTCTCTACCATGTTGTACACAATATATAAAATATAGTCATGATTATTTGAGCATCATAAACTCACCAAAATACAAATCTCTTTAGCGAATTAGACAAGAGCGTCGTCGTGCTGATAACGTGTTGTGAACTAAATAGAATACATGAACATAATAGTATACATAAACAAAGCACACAAGACATATAACGAAGATAAGTGGAGAGAGATTTCTTATTCACTTGTTGGTTGTGGAATACATGAGAGACCCCTCTATTTATAGGGTGCATGGAGGAATTCCAAAGGTGAGAAGTTACAAGTTCATAGAGGTGAAGGGGTACATAGTGGGGTAATTAATAGTGGAGGTTATGGAGTTGAATGAGAGGGGTTATAGAGTTGAAGAGTGGGGGAGGTTATTGTTAGGAGGAGTGGTGGGTATCCACTATATTCACAACAGAAATCACTTATTTCACTAGTATACTTATTTATTGATAGAATATTAATAAACCCACGATAGAACACGCCACCTGAGAAGTCCATCCCGATCAGACGGCTCTGATCATCCCCCTCCGCTGGGCTCCCCCAGAACCCAAAAGCCTTCCCGGTCCATGAGCGAAAATGGCGAACCGTCGCTGCTTGGGCTCCCTAGCCCGCCATTGCCGATCCCTCCTCTACCCGAGCTCCAAAACCCCAATCCGAGCCCCCGCCTTACTTCCCCTCCTCGAAAACCCCCCTCTCATTCCCCCTATCCATCCACGTGAGCTCGAACGGTTCGATCGGCTTCGTTTCGAGGCCGTCCGGGGCTTCTCCTCTACAACGAATGTCTCCTCGAACGAAGAGGAGGGAGAATCAGTGAGCGATGATGAGGAGGTCTCGGTCTCGAATGGCTTCCCCGATCGAAAGCGATTGATCAAGGAGGAGGCTGCGGCGGAGATAGGGTACAGAGTGGTCGGACCTCTCGATCCCTCAGAACATCCGTTCAATCCGTACGAACTGGTTTTCGCCGTCGTTCAGGTTTGTTAGTGTGTCGTCGATGCTTCTTTGTTGGGGCCTTGTTAGGGCTTTTTGTCTTCTGTTTCTTATGTAGTTGTTGATGTTTATGGTTTAGATTGGTTCACATCAGTTCAAGGTCAGCAATGGGGATGCTATTTTTACAGAGAGACTGAAGTTTTGTGGGGTTAATGACAAGGTAATAAATTAAATGTTGTTAAATGTTTTTTTTTTTTTTTTTGGCTATTTGAATCTGTTGTGGGAGCCCTAATGAGACTGGAACGATAGGCTTCCTTTGCTTTCCTGGTTGGATCTTGTTTCTTTAGCGAGAGACTGAGGTTTTGTGAGCGTCTGGTTGGAGCTTTGTGTGTGTGGATATGTTTATGGGTTAGGGGTTTCTAATGATTTGAAGTTAGTAGAACTGACAAATGAGAGGCATTAATTATAATTGACAATGAAGATTGGCATTAGATGCTATTTAGTTATAATAAGTTGGGGAAGATAAGCATGCTTTTGGTGGCACTAAACATGGGTGGAAGAAATGGCGGTTTGCTTATGAAGTGTTGTGTTATGGTAATATATCTGATAAACTAATACTTATGTAATACACAACTTATAGAATAGAGTGCCAAGAAGTAAGGAGGATGCCCATAAATGTAGAATCATGTGGTTGGAACAAGTTGTGGAAGTCTAGGAATGATGGAATAATGAATGAGTAAAGCAGAGATGGTTTATTATAAATTAGGGGGATGAGTTAAATTAAAATTTAAACAGGGGGTACCTTGTGCTGCATAATCCAAGGATTATATCTCATATATGCAGTGGTGCTAGGACATGGACTCATGACACAAACATAACATGATAGGAAACATTAACTTGGAAAGTCTCAAAGTCTTGAAAAAATAGGGCACGGACATGGTAAGGACACAACAATAATTAATCATTTTTTCGTATTATTATTATTTTAAAAGGCAAGCATTCATCAAGCCCTAAAAAGTTAATAACTACAATAATGTGATAATAATAATCTCCATTTTTTTTTTAACATCATCTAACTATATAGTTCATAGAGTATAAACCTCACAATGTTTATAAAGAAAAATAAAATAAAATTATATGATGCAAATGAGATGTGTCTATGTTGTGTCTGTGTCGTCAAATGCATGTCTGAAATTTGAAAATTATTTACAAAATTTTGGACATGTATAAGACATGTCTGACACGTGTTGTGTCATGTCCCATATACGATTCATGTCGACACGGACATGGAATGTACATTGAAGTGTCCATGCTTCCTAGCATGTATGCTAATTTGGATGGAGATAAAATGAGCTTGGGCGCTGTTGCACTGAGTTTTTCTTACAGTCCAAAATGCAGTCCTATATGCCTCTTTAGAAATCTAGTGAAGCATATACATTATTTAATGAGATATATATCTCATTAATTTTTTTTTACACTTACTAAAAATTGGTTCATTCAACTAGAGCGATATACATTTTTTTATCAAAACATATACATCATTAGATGATGTTTATTATTTGTTTTTTGAAAGGGGATGTTTAATATTTTTTTTAAAAAATAAAAACATGTGTAGTCTGAGTTTTTTACTGTAAAAATGACTGAGCCTAACATTTTTCAATGAGCTTTTCCTGTTAAAATTATATTTAGCTGGAATTGCAGTTCTTCAGTATACTTTGAAGCAACTTTGTCTTTTTCTTGATTTGTATTTGAGCTTGTTGGATGTCATGCAGCCTTCACTATGCCATGTTTTACATAGTATACAATGCAAGGTATTAACTTGGATGTGATCATACCCCACCATGCAAAATGTGCAAGGGGGCGCCAATTTCCAAAAAAAGAAGGCATTACTACATTTATGGTGCAACTATTCCTAGTGATCTAAATTCCATCAGACCAGTGTTAGGCACCTCTTCAGAAGTCACGGATTGCACTTCAACACCCCCCCCCCCTGCTGGTTCACCTCTCCAAAGTGTTTTTTTCTTCTTATTCTCATGTCCCTTCTTCCCTTTATATTGTTCGGAGATTCCTCGTCTCCTTCATTGTTCAGTGGCTTCTTCATTGTTCATTGTTCAGGAGCTCTTAGACTTTAGATTGGTTTTGCATCATGAATTTAAGAATCTTAGATTGATCCTTGGCTTGTGTTCTCTATTAAGCAGGGATGCAATTGTCTCATAATTAAGTCTTAGCTCATCATCTCAATCATGTTGTTCTGCTTGATTTCCTGTCCTTTTTTTTTTTTGAGAGAGAGAGAGATTGATTGATCCTTGGCTTGTATTCTCTATCAAGCAGGAATGCAATTGTCTCATAATTAAGTCTTAGCTCATCATCTCAATCATGTTTTGCTTCCTGCCCTAGTTACTCACATCATATTCTCAGCCTTTGATTTTGTATGTATTTGTATTTGTCTAGATGCATTTTTTTATTTTAATTGCAAGATGAATAAATACCATTTTCAGTGAGCTTTCATGTTAAAACAAGTAACTCATTTCAAGTCTTACTCTTGCTGATATCATTTATATTAACTTGACTAGACTGATATATATATATATATATATATATATATATATATTTTGTATATTTGAACTTTATCTGGCTGAATACTCCTTTGACTCTGAACTCACGGTTTTTATTGATGATAAAACTGTTATTAATGATTTCTTACATCTTGCAGTTGATATTGAATAAGGTTCTTATGCTTGGTTCAAGGACTCAGACCATCATTGGCAGGCCAATATTGCCTGATACGGCTGTCCATGCAGTAGTTGAAGAGCATGTAAGAAACCTTGAAAATCTATCCCCATGAATTTGGCAATCATCATCAACCTATCTACTTTCCTTTTGGGTCATATCGGTAGCCTAACAGTTGCAGATTTCTATTTGTGAGGTTGTGGTAAAACACCTCACATTCTTTTATTTGATAGTTCATGTCTTAATGAGAGTACTGTGTTATTTTAGGATCTACTGTAGTTTTTTGGATTTTTAAAGATTGAAGTTACTCTGATTGTAGAACAGAAAACATGAAGTTGACTTCATGATGAATCATTAATAGGACATATATGCAGCATCTAATCAATTAGAATGTGATGCTTTACTCATTGTTCTCGCATGACACTTTGAATTTACACATGGTATTCATTTTCCTGGCTTTAGATGCCAAGGTTATCATATTCAAGAAGAAGAGGAGGAAAAACTACCGTCGAACCAAAGGGCACCGCCAGGTAAAGCAAAAAAAATCAGAATGTATCATTAGGTGACCCATCTTTTCCTTGAGCCTCACTGGTGTTCATACCATCTCAGGAATTGACCAAGCTGAGAATTACCAATATTCAAGGAATAGATAATCCACAAAATGTAGCAATTGCTGCGTAGGAGTTACCACCGCTGATATTGGGGAAAATAGTTTCATCTGCAGTAAATGTTCATTTGCTATGATGAGGCGCTTTTGGATCAAACTGTTCTTAGAAACTCTCTGTATGGTTCTCAATTTACATAATCTGGAAGAAACTCCTTTTTTTGTTGTGTTTGAGATTATTTTCAATCACTTGAAATCATCTACAAAAAAGAGAGCATCTATAAAATTGAGTTCTTCCAAGATAATCGAATCCTTGATTTTGTTATTGTGTTTGGCATTGCCTTTCTTCACCATCCAAATGCCAGATGTGATTCAGAATGGCCTCAACTGATTATGAAGTCTGAAGATGGAGACTGTTTCTGTTGGAGAGGAGCAGGAGGATCTGCCAAACAATACATCCAATGTTCAGGTCAGAAATAGGGTAAATATAAATTTTCGCATGAGAGATTTTTCTCTGACTTGTTCAGTTTTGAATCTATTTAACTGATGTTGATGATGAAAATTTAAATTTTTTTAAGGTACCGTCCTCATGGGAATTGGTGAATTTTATGCACCTACACTTGATGTTGTTTGGATCACTACCAAATATTTTTATACTGAATATTCTGTTTTGCTACATATTCTTCCATCCCTGTTAAAGAAATGTCACTTCACATTGCAATGCATATCATTGTATTGTTTAAAAATGTCTCCAGTTGTTTGGTTTAATTCACTTGGCCTTTGCAGCACGTCCTTTTGGTACCACCTTTTTAACGTTGTCGCAGTCGAAGCTAAATGTCCAGGTAGACTTGGATGATAGAATTTTTTTGTTGCTTGGGTTGTTTAATGTTTAGCCATACCATGGACGGCTTCATCAACAGATCTGCTAGACTTTGATAATGGTTTCAATAATGTGTGCACACTCAAATATTTTTATATGTGTCATTGCTCTCTTGTTGGTAATAAATCATATCACACATGCAAATAGTGCATTTTCCACAAATGCATTATGCTTCCACATGCTAAAAGTTCCCTCTTTTTTTTTACCCCCCGTTTGGATGGGGGGTTAAGGGTGGTATAAGCTGGGATAAGAATGGATAGGGGAAAATGACTGTTTGTTTACAGAGTATAACTTGGTATTACTATGTCAGTATAAATGAGTATAAGAGAGTTTAACAATTCTAAATAACACATGGGATAAGTTTATATCTAATTTATCTATTCCTATGGAAGGTGGGGCCCACCATCACATAAAAAATATCACATCATATCACCTATCATCACCTCTTATACATTGATAGAGCCCACACGTCAAATCAACTTTTTACACCTTATTCACATTTTATTCTTCATCAACCAAACAACCCAACCTTTATTATTACGTTTTCCAATAAGAATAAAAAAAAAACACAACCAAACAAAAAACACTTATTCCATTGATAAAATTATCTGTTCCTGGAATATGTATAAATCCTAAAATAACTTATTCCTTGATCCAAACATGGGGTTAAAGATTGGGCAGATTTTTGGTTAAATGTGTATTTTTCAAGTTGGTTTTAGGAATAGTTTGAAAATGAGTCTTGGTAATTTTGGAGAGTACTTTTGTAGGAATCAAACTTAATCAACACTTATTTCCAAACACCCCCGATGGTCTCAGCTATAGACAAAAGAAAAATAGCTTTTAGTTAAGAATCTAAGAAAAAATGTTCATCCCGAAAAGTTGTTTTAAAAAATTGTATTATGGTCTCAACTATTGACAAAAGCAAAATAGCTTTTGATTAGGAATCTAAGGTCTCGTTTGGAAACTGATTTGAGAAACTTTTGGATTTACAGGAAGCTGAGTTCCCTAAAACCCTGTCCAAACAAGAAAAGAAAAGATGTAGCTTAATGGAAAGCTACAGGCACATTTTTGCAATAAGTGCCTAAAAGCTAGTTTTTTCATAATCTGTGGAAAGATAGCTTCATGCAAACTTAATTTTAAACCTAGCTTAAGGTAACTCTCAAATCTGTTTCCAAACAGGGCATAAGAAAAAACTATTCTTCTTGAAAAGTTGTTTTCAAACACTTATAGTTCCCAATGAGAATTATTTAAAACAACCAAATGGAAAATAATTTATTCCATTGGCACAGTTATCGATCCTAAAATAATTTATGCCACCACCCAAACAGGGCTAAGTTTAGAAAATTCCACTAACCCCAGCAGACATAGGGTATATTCAGTAATTTAATTTTCCACGTGTATGATGTTCCTTGAGATAGGGTATATATATGCTTTGAAAATGTTATGAACTCGTCTATAGTCACACGAGGATCACACTACACACCATAATTATTTTCAAGCTTACATAGAAATAGTTTAGAATGCTTAGTGATCTGAATAACTAGATGAAACATGTTTGAGTTACAACTGACTAACAACTTTAGGCCTTGTAATGTTTTATTAACAAGACTGGTGATGAATATGTGGAAACCTTTAACAAAAATTCTGACTTTAAAGTCCTCTCTTTTTTATAAAAAAAATGTACATTAAATATTGATTCTGATGAATTTGTAAATCTAGTGTGTAATATAAATATCAAATCCTTTTTTTTTATGTGCATTTACTTTTATTTTGTCCATCTATGTAACTATGGAAGCTTTGATTATGATTAAAAAGGGTAAGTTTGTGTGAAAACCCTTAAAAAATCTTCATTTTTTTTGTCAAGTTTCTTGAAATCTTATTCCCAGTGCATAAATGCCCATTTGAGGTGTATTCTTGCAAAACCCAAAATATATGTTGTGTATGAATACCCCTCAAAGGCATTGGTTCGCAACTTAACCCCTTTCGAGGTTTATTGGTGGGAATGAATTTTAATGAGGTTAGGATTGTTTAAGGGGTACTTGTATAAATTACCCTTAAAAAAACTTTATCCATGAACAGATAAAGTAATTATTCTTCTTTTTCACTCTGCCTTTGGAGCACAATTGAACATGAAGCAGTGGAAAATCATGATGTCCAAAAGCATACATAATCAAGCATATCAGGAGGTCCCCTCAGGTATAAGTGCTTCTAAATGCTCTGTTCAGTTCTTTTGCTCTCTTTCTTTTGTTTGTCTTTTCTGTTTCCACATGTGTGCTCCAAACCATGTTGTCATGGCTTTTTATTTTTTTAATGTAGATCGGTTGGGGGATTGTGGGTTTGTATTGGAGCACATCCTCTGGAAGTGCAATCTCTCTTTCATGGGGTTTTCATTGTAGTGGCACCTTTTAGGATTTGTGATTATTAGTTAAATGAAAAACCAAATCATGTTGCCATACCTTAAGTGATTCAGCCATTTTTGGTGGCTGTACACCACTTACCCTATAAACTAGTCAAAATTATTTGAACCACATGAAATCTCTTTCACGTCTTTTTTTTCTTTAAAAAAAAAAAGTTTACTTCATCTAGCAAGCATATATATACTTTCATAAAATGAGATTTATATTCCATTGAACTGTATGGATGCTGTTGTAAAGAAGTGAAAAAATACATGTTTCATTTATTCAAATACGTACTTCTGTTTTTTCTTCTTCTTCTCTTTTTTGCCTAGTCTTCAGTGTTCTGGTTACAAAATACAGTATATGGTAATGGTAAACTGAATTGTCATCGTTTAGTGAATGAAAGTTGATATAAAAGGTAATTTTTAGTTTTTAATATTTCATTGTCTTATTAAAATCCTAAGACCAATGTGTCATTCACTCTCATTCTATATATTTCTGTTGGAATACTTGGGAAAATTGTGTTTGGAATTATCAATTACAGTGTTTTCTTGACATTGTAAATATTTTTTTTTTATGGAATCTGTCAGAACTAGATTCCTTGTAAGAAGGTCCAGAGTTCTGACCAAACAATCTTTAGAACTGTTATTCAAACTAATGATGTGTGGCAGGCAGTCTTGGGCTTTTTTTGTAAAGTGAATTTGATCAGAACAGTTATGGTGGTGACAAATTATCACGGTTAAAAAAAACTTTCTAAAATATTGTTTAATTTACTATAAATTGAAATCAGTTCGTTATTCTCCTCCAAAGTAATATTAAAACAAAGAGTTCTGTTACATTGTTTTTTTTTCAGTATACAATTATAGTTTCATATGTATCAATAGAAAATCACCAGAGCATATACTTATATTTATTAGGTATATGTTTTGATAAAAAAAAATTCACATTTTTTTATAAATGCATTTGTGTAATTTATTGGAGTATATGTTTTATTTTTTATAAAAACATGTATCTTATTATATTAAGTATATTATTTTTTAAAAATTTAAAACATGGATAGGGTTGGTAAATGAACCAAGCCGCTCGTGCTCGTGCTCGGGTTCGGCTTGGTTGAAGCTCGTTTTTACTCGTTCAATTAGATAAATGAACGAGCTTGAATAATTTTTAAAGCTCGGTTAGACTCGGGACCTGAATCGAATTTCATTTTGAGTTTAAACTTGATTCGTTTGTGTTATAAAAAATTTAATTAAAGTTTGACTAAACTCTTTTATAAAACCAGAACATTAAATCAATATAAAGTTATGTTCGTTTAGGCTCATAAACTTAGCTATGTAGGCTAAAATTTTATTTTCAACTGTTAAAAACCCTTAAATGAAGAACGCTAGGCTCGTTGAGACTCGTGAGCTCGGTTCGAGTTCACTCGTTTATAAATGAGTCAAGCTTGAACATGTCAAAGCTTGGCTTGTTCGGCTCGTTTACCACCCCTAAACATGGGTAGATTGGAATTGGGACGAGAAAAATGACTCGGCGTAATATTATCCTAAAACAAATAGAATTGGCTACAAATTTAACAAAAACTCCTACTTATCAAATAGAGGTTATTTTGTCGCACCCAAAAAATTAGAGGTTATTTTGGGGATAGCATATCCAAGAATATGGAAAACTCCTGTTTGAAAAACCACCGTTCTGCAAGTTGGTTGAGATGCACCCATTGGAGGTCATGGGTTCAAACCGAGTTCATCCCCTTGTGGAGAGCGATAGTGGTCTTTGGTTACTATACCTGCTCCTTGTAATCCATCGTTAGGGTTCATTTATATTAAGTTAGTCTTATTTTTACCCTCTGTTTGGATACATAATATGACTTATTTTTTGGTATATAATTATTTTAGTATAATTGAGTATAAATACGGATAAAATGATTTTGTGTTTGGTTGTGTTTTAAATTATTCTAATTGGGAAACGTAATAATAAAGTTTTTGTTGTTTGAATAAAATGTGAATAAAGTGTGGATATGGATTTATAAAAGGTGAAAAAATGATGATAGTTAATTTGACGTGTGATTTATGAGAGGTGATTACAATTGATTTGATAGTGGACCCACATATTAATTGGGTAAAATAATCTGGAATAACTTTAATTCTAGGGGTTGGCTGTAATCTATATACCATTTAATACCAGTTTATCCAAGCATACTTTGTCTTTGGGTATTCTGGATATCCAAACACTTTATTTAACATATTTCACCTTATTCTAAAATCTATCCGAGGTTATTCTGCATCCAAATAGGGGCTTAATGTTTTATATAACAAATGACACCTAGAGGTGTGTGTTGTGGTGGTAGTTGGAGAGTCCAGATCCTCATGTGGTTTTACGACAGAGATCCTATGTGTTGATTACTAACAATAGGACATGTAGGCAATGCAATAAATTATGTTCATTTTTTAATGGACTCTCACCCCCTACATGACAGTCTTTTATTGGTTGTCACAGAGTATGGATTAAACAGTGGATAATTTGTTGTTATACTCGTGTTTTAATTTTGAAGATATATGAGATATATATTTCAATAAATTGTATGGACTTACTTGTATAAACCAACACCCCCTCCCCCCCTAAACAATTAAACAAAGCACAATTATAAAGTAAGGTTCTAGGCCAATTCTTTAACCAATATCATATTTTTATACAATATAAAATCTTCATAAAAAACACCAAAGATGGATCTACTTGGTGGAGCATTAAACTTATTCTATAACATAATCATACCTTTCTTCAGTGCTCAATTTAGTTTCATTAAACAATGATTCAAAATCAAAAGTAAGCATTACACACCACTTCCATTTTTATTTGGGAGGGAGTGTGAGGAGGAAGGAAGCCATCAATTATCTAGATATCACTTATTACAACTATATAGATTCGGATAGGGATTCAGATATTAGGTGTTCTGAAAATTACGAGTATCGAATGAATATTATATTTTATGTTTTTATTATAAAGCTATAACGTAGAAAGTATATTATAAATATGATTTTGTTAAAAACAAATTAATATTAAAATATAACTAAATAAATGAGATAATTATCTAAATTTGAAGCAAAGAATATGATATTGTGTTTTGGATATCCATGGAAAATGAATTCAAATATAGGCATTTGATAATAAATTTAGATACAAATTCAAATATTGATATATCTCTTCCCTATTTCATCTGGTGAAACAATCTAGGATTAACTTAGTAGAAAATGTGTCATTTGTTTTTAAGGCAGCGTTTCAAGGTGATATGTGGTTCAAATCGCACATGAGATCGCATATGCTGTACATGTGGTCGCACATTTACTGTTTGAATAGATTCATAGGTATGTTCGAATGATCGTTATTTTGATTTTTACATTATCGTTCAAATGTTGTTTGAATGCCAAACAAACGGAGATGACAATGACAATTATTCATTTTTTGGGCGTTTGAATGCCAAACAAGTGTGTTCGTAGAGCATTCATTTTTTGGGAGTTTGAACTACTGTTCGAATGACAATTATTCCGTTCGAATGGAATTTGAATCATTCGAATGGTCCATTGTAAAAAAAAATGCAGATGCCAGATGATATGCCCTGGGTCTCTAAAACAGCATGTGCGACCACACTTAAATTTATGATTTTAGGATTAAGGAAGTGAGGAATGTGAGAATAACCTTAATATTCCAAAAGGACACATACACACATTGAAATAATAGTAGACGCACACCACCAACCGATTTCATTAAAAAAAATAGGATTAGTGCAATATCTGAATTGAAGGTGAGAGGAAATAGAGAAATTCCAAAATAAACAAAAAACCCCACAAACATTTGTGTCTGCAAGGGGTAGACACAGGATCCAACCCACTGAGGACTCGACGCCCCATTTCTCCATAGGCCTACGCAATGACCTCAATGATGCCACCGGCAAGAAGGACACCCCGCACTCCTACTAGCTCACGCGCCCAATCCCGAATGAGCATCACTGTGAGTGCTCCATGTTCTTGACATAGACTCGCGTGCCTATGAATAACGCTTCATTCCGGGTGTGCCAAATGACCCACGCGCCCGCAAAGATAACCAATCGTGCGATGTGTTTCAAAGGGCCTAGAGCCAAACTCGAGCTCAGGGCCACCTCAACATCCCATGTGCCCGTGGTAGACTAAAACAGAGCTAGCGAAATCGCCACACCCACCTCTCGCCACAGCGCTTGCGCCACCCAACAATGACAAAAGAGGTGCATTACCGTCCCGGCTTATCACCACAGAGGGCGCAAAGGATGTTCAGATAAAAAACATATTTATTTAAGACGGATAAATTGCTATAACAATGTCGACTGCTGTAACAATGTCTAGATAATCTATTATAATTTTGATTGAATAAATCCTGATAATCATATTTAAATAATGTAGGTCTAATCCATTCCTACTTACCAATCCAATTTCATCTACATGGTAATAAGACAAGCAAATCAAGAGAGAAAGAAATACCAATCAAATTTACACCCAAAAAAAAAAATCGTATAATTCTATTTTATTCTTATATGACCAATTTATATGGAATAGAATAAGCTATTCACCAGCCAAATAGTAAAGTTGACCATTTAATTGAGGCCACTACAAGAACAGATGCTTTTCTTCCACTTGTGAGGTTCAGCTTTTCTTGGGAATATTCGGAATAATATGCTCTTCTAACCTACTTTCCAAATTTCAACTATTTTCGAAAGACAACAATGCATGAAATACAATAACCTGACTTGTTTCATAAAGTTGATGCTGCAGGGGACCCAATAAATCTTGACCTTCCAATTGGTACAGTCTTTTCTGAATGGGGTGCACCAAAAGCCACAGTCTTTTCTGAATGGGGTGCACCAAAAGCCACATGGATTGTTGGACTATTAAGCTCTATCAAGCAAAAGGTCTCAACTTTCAACAAGTGTCCTTTTTCATACTCTCCCCCCCCGGCGCATAAGTGAATATAAATAAAGATAAATTGATTTTGTGTTTTGTTGTGTTTTGAATTATTCTCGTTGGTAAATGTAAGAATAAATATTTTGTTGTTTGAGTAAAATGCGAATAAAGTATGGATAAAGATTTATAAAATATAAAAAAATAATAATAATTGATTTGACATGTGGTTTATAAGAAGTGATGATAGCTGATTTGACAGTGAGCCCACATATTCTTTGGGTGGAATAACCTAGAGTAACTTTAATTCCAGGGGTTGGTTGGAATCCATATACCATTTTATACCAGTTTATTCTAGCATATTTTATCTCTGGGTATACTGTGTTGCCAAACAACCTAATAAGCTTATTTCGACTTATTCCACTGCTTATTTGGGTTTATTCAGCATCCAAACGGGGCAAATGATTGCCATATAAATGATGTAATATATTATAAATTTTAATTTTTTATCACTTACATGACACACTTTGATTGGGCAACAGAGAGTAAGCTCTCCTTTTAAGTTGTGTAGTTGATAAGATTTTGAAGATAACTTATTCTGATATTATGAGATAATTACTTTATAAATGTGATACCATTTACTTCAGTCAAAATAAAAAATCTAAACCCTTTTAAAACTCCTTTTTGGTTAGGTTGATATTTGTTAGATTCGATTTGTTTATAGTTTGGGAGAGTTGATAAGTGATCTAATTTGATTTGCGTTTAATTTTAATTGTTTTGATTTTATTTTTAAAAAAAAACTTGAATTATTATAAAATCAAATCTCGATTTTATAAATTAGAAAATTATGTAATCAGACTCGATCCATTCTCTTGCAGCCAAAGAAACATAACACATCCACTTGTAGTCAAATAAGAACCTACTAACCCATTCATATATCTTCTCCAAAACCAACTATCTAATCAAATATAATCTCATGTCAAAAAATTATCTTATGAGAATATGACTATAGTGATATAAAATGACTGGTGGCCATTGTAGAAAGAGTGATATTACACACATCTTTTACCATTAAAATAATTATTATTATGGACTACCCAACTCGAATACAGTTGAGAGCAACTTAATTCGAATTAACTTAATAAAATAAAATTGTAATATACTATTATTATTATTTTATGAAATAATAGACAGACGCCTCAATTTTATTGTTAAAATTCAACGAAAACCCAAAGCATATAACACATGAAAGGTAATATATATTATTAATTAATTTATGAATTCAGTTTAGCTTGATTTAGCTTTGGTTGATTACATAAATCTGGTTATGTTTTTGGTTTTACAATGCATTTCATGAATTCGGGTTTGGTTTTAGGGGTAACTGTAATTAGGTTCGGTTAGGTGACATCAACTAGAGTCAAACCACTATTTACAGATTTTGTTTTTATTTTTGAATTAGAATAAAAAGGGAAGATAAATGTGTTGTGACAATGTAGAACTAAAATAATCAAAATCAATATAATTATTCGTAATTATTATATATTTTTTTAATAACATGAACATTCTTTAACCACTTTTTCTGTCTCTTATTCCTACATTTTTTACACATCAAAAAAATATAATTCAGATGATGAGAACAAGAAGTGCATTTTGTTTTTGGACATTAACTCACTCATTTAATATTTATCTCCATAAAAAAAATTTGACCATATGGCTGACTATAGCCTTTCAAATCTACCCAAAATCACACCTAAAAACAATAAAGGATAAGATCATTGACATAAGTCACATAACCATCATGAGAATGAGACCTAATGCACTTATTGTCCAAAATAAAAAAATTTGCAATTTTTTTTGAAGCCATCACTCAAAATACACTCAACAAAAATATTTGAATCTCCTGATTACCTAAAATTTGAATTGCCTCTCGTATGAAATGTTTTTGATAACTTAAAAAATATTTACTTTATTATAATTTTTTATATGCATGTGTCAACATAGAGCATTATGTTTTATTCAAATATCTTTGCAAAGGAAAATGTTGATTGCACATGATTTGAATAATCTGGAGTACATATTTGTCTGGAGAAATTTTTTTTTTAAACAATTGATAATAAATTGAATGTGCTCATTTTTTTTATATTTTATAAGAAAATATATTGTATTAGATGATTTCATAAATTGAATTAGATGACATGACATACATGTGAATAATCATATAAATGTTGTGGTTCCCTGTTGAAATTTTGTATTTGTCAATTATTAATTTTTTATATTTTAATGGATGCCGTGATTTAATAAACAAAACACCTAACTTCTTCTTTTTTAATTTGACCAATTTTTTTTTTTTTTTAAAAAAAGGCTCTTGTTAACAAATTTAAATATTTAATGATGTATCACAACATTGGGGAGGATTTTTTTTTGTTCTTCAAGAAAAAATCTCATGCATGTAGCAAATTGTTTTCATATTATAAGAAAAATAGGTTCAAATCATCAATTTTATTTTTTATTCATTTCTATTACCTATTCATTAAAATTTTGATTTTGAATGATGGACATGATATATTTTTTTGGCAAATCCATGGAGAAGAATGGGGGGTTCTAAACTCTATACCCATGTCTCAACTACCTTTGCATTAGATTGGGTGTGACAGGTTAGATATAATATTTAGGGAATTATACCATACCAAAAAGACAAACAAACCCATTGTCTATTTGTCTCACACTTTATGAGGCTGCATCACTGAAGCACCATTCAACTAAATCCTACATCAATAGAAGCACCAAGGAAAAAATTACACTTTGTCATTACTGTAGTTGCTTTTACAGTCTTAACATGATTGAATATTTTACTTATACAAAAAATGAAGTATATAATCAAATTAAACATATTGAACGTGCATTTTCTATAATGAAACATATACTCGTTTAATGGAATCTATAATTTATCAATATTTCATATACTGGGTTAGAAACTATAGGAAATACTGAAATTATATCTAATCATTCAACAACATTAGATTAATAAAAGAATCACCAATTATTCAATGGGGAGGGGGCCATGGCTTAGTAGACCTCCACAACTGAAAACTAATCCTAATCACCAGTATCCCAGTTCCAGTTCACCTGACAAACTGGATTCCACTAAAAACCTTATGATATATCAAAAACCAACCCAAATAATTGATGGTCATTTATGTAACTTCCATCTTTAACTTTCTCTCTTTGTTGGTCAAACTCAAAAAAGAAAAATGCAAGTCCTTACAAAACACAGAACTGTTGCATGGATATTCCCATATCCCACTTTCAAAGGTCCCTTTCTCCCCCACCTTTTTTTTAATTGATTTTTATATAATTTTTTTTATTAGTGTTTCAAGTAAGATTTTTTATAGATTTTTAATCAAAGATTATTTACTGATAATAAATTTGGGTTACTGTCGACATGAATTGAACTGATGTAACTAAATCCGAACAAAATTTTAAACTAATTTACTAAACCTTTGAATTGAACCAAACTAAACTGTTTCTTATAATAATGTGTTAATCATAAATGAAAGAAAGTGTAATGTGCATGACACATAAAAACTGGTCTTTAATAAATAATGAAATTGAATTTCTATATCCCATGATCCCATCAATGCTGGTGGCATATAGGTGGTAAGTAGTTGGTGAAAATAATAGTCTGCTTGAAATTTTGGATCTCGTTAATCATCAATTTAACAATGATCTTACATTACAAAGAAACAATGAAATATAAAAGAATTTAATTTGGTTCTGTTTAATGTAGCTTTTTCTGAATGTGAAACTGAACCAAATCTAATTATACATATTTATTAATTGGGGACGGATATTTCAACCCCTCCACTTAATCCACCCACCCCTCCCCTTTTTTTTTTCTTTTTTTTTGTGTTTCTAACCCACCCCTTCCCCTCCCCCTCCCACCACCCTACCACCACCTCCCCCTCCTCCCTATGCCGCCTCCGAGACCCCTCCCACCACCACCACCACCACCACCACCACCTCCCCCTCCTCCCTCCGCCGCCTTCGAGACCCCACCACCACCACCACCCCTCCCACCACCACCTCCGAAACCCCTCCCTCTCCCACCACCATCACCACCACCTCCCCCTCCCACCACCCCACCACGCCCTCCGCCGCCTCCGAGACCCCTCCCCCTCCCACCACCACCACCTCCGAGACCCCTCCCTCCGCCGCCTCCGAGACCCCTCCCCCTCCCACCACCACCACCACCACCTCCCCCTCCCATCGCCTCCGAGACCCACCACCACCACCACCACTCCTACCACCCCCCACCACCACCACCACCTCCGAGACCCCTCCCTCCGCCGCCTCCGAGACCCCTCCCCCTCCCACCACCACCACCACCACCTCCCCCTCCCACCGCCTCCGAGACCCACCACCACCACCACCACCACCACTCCTACCACCCCCCCCACCACCACCTCCGAAACCCCTCCCTCCGCCGCCTCCGAGACCCCTCCCCCTCCCACCACCACCACCTCCCCCTCCCACCACCCCACCACGCCCTCCGCCGCCTCCGAGACCCCACTCATAGGTCGGCGGCGTCTCGGAGGTGGTGGTGGTGGGAGGGGTCTTGGAGGCGGCGGAGGGAGGAGGGGGAGGTGGTGATGGGGTGGTGGGAGAGGGAGGTAGTGGTGGTGGGAGGGGGAGGGGGAGGGGTGGGTTAGAAACACAAAAAAAAAAAGAAAAAAAAAAAAGGGGGGGTGGGTGGATGAAGTGGTGGGGTCGGAATAACCGCCCCCTTATTAATTTCTCTATCCATAACCTAATATACCAAATAATACTAATCCAAACTTCAGAAAAATCAATTTAGATATACCAAAGTTACACCCTAATAAATACCTTATCTTATATAAGATAAGAGACATATAATCGCTATTGACTAAAAAGCACCTTCCCGCGAAGGACTTGAGTTCTAGTCCCTCTAATTAACAATAGGCTTAATATAAACATGCACAATATTTTCATAGGCAATTTACAATCTCTTCTGAATCCGCATTGGTCCATGTTTTCATAATATTTTATAATGACACGCTCTTAGAAACTTTATAGCACGTAGGAACTCTTGTACTAGAAAAAAGGCTAAATTGTGCACTAAGAAACACACAATGATAATCATGATATTGGTTAGATTAATCTTAATTAACTTATAACTTTATCTCTCACTTCAAATTTAAATAGTTATATCACATCACGTGGTAACTAAATTTTAAAGCTTAAAAGAAGGCCAACAAAAAAAGCAGGCAGAGAGAGAGAGAGGGGGAGAGAGAGAGAGGTGGAGAGAGGTGATCAGAGCGGATTGCGTTCTTTCTGTACTGCCATGTTTGGGGGGATCTTTAATGGCATGATTGGTGGGATTTGGGGGAGCAAGAGAGACTTCCTCAGATGAGCTTCTCCTCTCCTTCTCTTCCTTTTCTTCTCCTACTTCGCATGGGCAAAAGAAGCAGAGCCAACTTGGTTTTAATTGGATGGGTTCTCCTGGACACCTCTCTCTCTGGGTTCTGTTGTTCAAGTTCTTCTTCTTAGTCTCTTCAATGGAGTCAGAGGTAGTGTTTTTTTTTCTTCTGAAATTGCTTTTTGTTTTGGTATCTTTGTTGTTTAGTTGGAACTCGAAATGATATTGTGAGTTTGAAGAGGTTTGAGAAGAAAATCTGGTATCTTTTATGCGTAATGAGAGGAAATGAAAATTTTGGCTGCAATAGCATGCCAAGATTGGATTTTGATATTGAATTCTGAACTTATGTACAGAATTTTTGAGTGGGTCGTTTTCATTTCATGGTTTGTTTCATGTTTTCGGAAGAATCATCAACTTCGAATTCTTACTGAAGATTTATAAAGAATAAGAAGAATCATTATAGTTTGTTGAATGTTTGAAAACAATTCTTCTGAAATAGGCCCAGTGAAGAGTGGCTTTTTTTTTCTTCTGCAGGACAAGAATTAGTCATCAAAGCTTATTATTCAATATTCAAATTTTACTTGGTTTTGACTTTTTCTTAATTTTGGATGCAGTTTCTCATAGTTGATGGTTTTGCAGGTTTCTTGAGACAATGACCTGATCATGACAGCACTCTTGACCTCTTATGAGTAGGATTGATTTGTTAATAAATCTGCTGAAGAGACAGGCACTTTTACCATATCAATTACGTCAGATATCGAGATTTCATGTTGAAGATGAACGCTTTGATGACACAACTGAATTCTGCTTCATTATCTGATGTGAATTACTTGTAGAAGGGTTTTTCTTTGAAGATTTTTCAAGCATCAAGAATATTCTTCACTAAAAGATTTCGCTCTTTCGGGCAAATCTCCTTTGGCATTGCTTACTCATTTCCTTTATAGGTAAATGAGTATTCTATCTGTTCTTATTTGGAAAAAAAATTCTGATCTGGCATTTTGGCTTTGTGAGTTCATGTCCAGGCTAATTTTGGAAGGAAGAATTATTGAGTATTAGTTCTGCTCTACATGAGCAAGTTTATATCGTCCTCTATACCGGGCAAATCTCCTTTGGCAAAAAAAACATATCCGTTTTGTTGAGGAAGCATCCTTGGCAGTTTGTTTTTTTATTCCCCTTATTGGCAATTGAATATTCTGGAGTCGCAATCAAGAATATTTTGTCAGTTAGATCAATTTGATCACACGGTACACAGTTTACCATTCATCGTGACCCTTTGTACTCCAGTATCTGAAGAATCTAAGTTGGAAGTTATCATTCGGTGTATGTTGGTTGTCCGTTCTTTTCTCTAAGAACTTCAAGAACCTGTGCTGATCAGCATTTGAAGGTACTTTCTCGCATTATTGTTAAATGTCATTTTTTGAAACTATTAAGAAGCTCATAGTTGCAGTCTTGTAGCTGTAATTGGTTTGCATCACTACACTTGTAGAGTGAGCAAAGTTGTTATTTATTTAGATTTTTTTTTTGGATTATATTCTAAATCTGCATATATATTACTCTTACTAATTGGCTATAATTGCATTTTGTAGGAATTTTAGTTTTAGAAATGGACATGCTATTTCACGACGGTGACTCAGAGAGCTACACTGAATCCAGTGATAGTGAAGATCTAGAATGCATTGGGTCATCTTTCAGTGGCCGCGCTCAGAGTATCCTCCTGAACCTTGGTCAGAGCATTGAAAAGATCGATGAGCTACTCCAATTTGAGAGAGAGTTTGCGCATGGAGACATTGTTTGTTCAATCTCTGACCCATCAGGACAGATGGGTCGCGTGGTTGATGTGGACATGAACACAGACTTGGAAACCAGTTACGGTGATATCATAAATGAGGTGAACACAAAGAATCTTCTCAGAATTCGCACTTTTGTGAGTGGTGATTATGTAGTTCTTGGTCAGTGGCTTGGGAAGATTGACAAAGTTGTTGATGTAGTGACTGTTGTGTTTGATGATGGGGAAAAATGTGAGATGACAACGGATAAGTGTGATGTCATACCAATCTCATCGAACTTCGTTGATGACAGAGAGTGGTCTTATTATCCGGGCCAGCGCGTTCAGGTCAAGGGCTTGAACATTTTTAAACCTACGAAGTGGTTTTGTGGTACTTGGAATGTAAGCCGTGGTGAAGGCACCATTTGTCGCGTTAAAGTAGGATCAGTTCATGTCAACTGGATTGCATCTGTCATTCCTGTTTCTCAGACAAGGCTGTTTGTTCCTCCCACTCTTCAAGATCCTAAATGTCTCACATTGTTGTCATGCTTTCCACATGCGAATTGGCAGATTGGGGATTCATGTATGCTACCAAATGATTACTTTTTGAATCACCAGATAATGAAATTCCCCTTTGATGTTTCTTCTCAATTTCTCGAGGAAGAAAGGATATCCAAGAGTGGTCCATATGTTATTGAAAAAATGAAAACCAAGGTTGATGTTCTGTGGCAGGACGGTTCCTACTCTAAGGGCTTAGATCCACGTACTCTAATCCCTGTAAACAGTATCGGGGATCATGATTTCTTCCCTGATCAGTTTGTCTTGCAGACGCTCTCTGATGATCCACATGTTTTGATCAGGCAGTGTTGTGGTGTGGTGGAAAATGTGGATGCACAAGAGAGAACAGTAAAGGTAAAATGGGGGACTCATGAATCAAACAGCATGGTTGATTCAAGTGGAGGACAGACTGAGATTGTCAGTGCTTATGAACTGATAGAGCATCCTCAGTATTCCTACTGTATCGGTGAAGTTGTATTCAGATTAAATGTATCTTGGCAAGATCACAAAGGGGAAATTTCACCAATTACAAAAATGGAGTTCAACTCAGTTCCACCGTTAGAAATGGATCTCCATAAAGAAAAGCATCTCAATGAAGATCATTTTGGCTCTAGCATAGGAAATGTCATTGGCTTCAAGGATGGATGCATTGTAGTGAGATGGGCAAATGGTCTCATATCTGAGGTATGTGTTATTATCCTTTGCTCTCTTCGTCACTGAAAATAGAAACTTGTTTGCCGATGTTTTTGTTATTTATAAAAGATGTTAGTTCTGATTTTGGAGCTGGAGATCAGGGAATTGATGCAAGAGTTCTTTAAAATGACCGAGGAAATGGCTTATTTGTATTATTACTGAAATAGCATGATAACATTTAATTAGAAAAAACATGTTTCAAACAAATCCGTCACTATGCTTATTTGCATCGAAGTGGGAGAATCATAATTTTGTTAAACAAGTTTGAATATTAGGTCCAATGAAGAGAAAATAATACGAGTCTGATGAAAGGTATATATATTATATTGAGTTTCAGTTGTCTCTACGAACTTAACGCAGTTACTTGTTTGATGCATCTTACACACTAAGGGCTAGTTTGGAAAGGGGATAAGTGGTGGGATAAGGGATAATTATAAGAATAAGTGAGTGGGAGAACAACTTATCCCTATTTGTATAAAAAATAATCGTGATAAACTGCGGACAGTTGTCCTAATTTTAAAATGAAAATGGGGATTTTTTGTTCCACCTAAAGGCTGGGATAACATTTATCTCAACTATTTGTCCTAATTTTGACAAATGTAAATATGAACAAATTTTGTGGATTTTTTATCCTTTAAAATTATGACAACTTATCCCCAAAACCTTAACCCATCGTCAAACTAGCCCTAAATTTTCTATATCCATCCTCTGTATGTGAGAAGTGTTACAATTTTAAGGATCTTGGGAACTAATAGATCTAGAGAATAAAAAAATAAACATAAAGAACTTATGTGGTTCAGCAAATCTTGCCTACATCTATGGAGCACACCAGAGATCAATCCATTATCTCGAGAGGTTTTTACAATGACCACAGCGAAAAAATAAGAACCTTAGAGCTTAATGAAAAACATGAGATGCTCTTTTATAATATCTCATTAAGGGATGAAATGTCAATACACAAAGATACACATGTGATCCCCGCGAGCTCAGCGGGGAGCTTGACCCCCGTCTGACTCTGCGAAGTGCCAACAATACTCGCAGAGGAATCAAGCTCCATAATATAACAAGAAGCAAGTATGTTTGCACCAACACGCTAACTTTTCATAAGGATCACTTAGAATTCTTTTCATTCCTCGGTTTTGGATCAACATTGTGAGTTCATGACTTCAGTCTGATTAAGATTGATTCTCAAGAAACTTTTGTTGCGGCTCGGATGTTTTCTAGAGAGATGCAGAAATGTACCTTGTATAGTAAAGAGAAGGCGAAGGAAGGGGTGATATCATGCCTATACTAATGAAATTGAACATCATCTACCAGCACAATTTACACAATAGAATTCATTATACTATTTCAATCCTCTCAGAATATCAGATTATGATCATTTATGTTAAACCTGCTACTCCCAATTATAATTAGGTCCACCTCCCTGAAATTCTATTGTAATTTATGAGATTTTTCTGATATTATGTCCTCCCCAGCATCTCATATAGTTTCTGGATTGACAATGGTTCATCAATCTTGGGCCATTTTAGAGTGTGGGATCTTACTTATTATTCATGTCTCATTTTTTAACATATTATTTCCTCAAATTTTTTTTGTTGAACATAGTGCAGCTAGGAGAATCTGGTCTCCGTTTATGTACATAGATCAAGAAATGCAACTAAGAAAGCCTCAAATATCCCTTTTAAGTTGCTCAAATTGTTTTGACTTGCTTGATTTACTATCTCTTCCCGTTATCCTTAGTATTTGTATGCCCTTAATGAGCATAGAATATCTTATGACTTGCTGCAATCTTCAAATTCTGCAGGTTGGTCCTCATGAAATTTCTGGAACTTGATAAATACGAAGAAGTTGCATTACACAATGTTGAACCAGTTCAAGAAAATGTCAACACAGAGACAACTGACCCCGATAAACAATTATCACTGAAGAAAGATGAGGTGAGTTTATCCCTCCTTTTTCTCATTTTCAGATAATTTTCTCCATTTTTCACCACTTTACACGAATAAGTTTAAACTCGTCAGGATCTTCTGAAGACGGTTGCCAATGATACTGCTAAAGATTGCAGAAATGATTTGTGGAGTGCTAGTTCTCTTTTAGTTCCTCGGGAAGCTTTCAATTTCCTTACAAACATTGCGACAAGTCTGTTCGGATCCCATGGTTCCTCTTCATCATCAGGAAAGTCTAGTGCTTTTGATGGCCTCAGAAGAAACCGTTATATCATAGGTCCAAAAATTGCAAACCAAATTGAGTATTCCAAGATCGAGGAATCTGTCGTAGATGATGAAAAAGAATGGAATTCAGATCCACATTTTGGACAGAATCAAGATAAAAAAATTCCCATTTCATTAGCTGATGAGAAGCCGCCACGCTTCCCACAATTTGATGTAGTCTTTGATTACTCCGATCATCATTTTGTTAAAGGTGTTGGCAAGGTATCTCTGTCAACTCAGGTAATCAATGGATTTGTTTTTTCTGTAATATAAATGTAGATCAAATCAATGTGCCAACTCTCTTTATTTTGCAGCTAAGAAGAGGGTGGTTGAAGAAGATTCAGCAAGAATGGAGTATCTTAAGGAAAGATCTACCAGGTTGTGCTTTCATCCTTTAGAGGATAGTTATCCACTTGTAATTAAAAAGTTATAGTTCTTAGTATATGGAAAATCAGATTTTTTTTTATATGGTTAACCTGGGCAGTTTTGAAAGTTTTTAAGTTCATTATTCTGGCTAATACTTAGCGAATTTCAAGCAAGGATTTTCTTTTAAGATTTAGAAGAACATATTATTACATAAGAAATGTAGTTATGGATGATCCATCATATAATGAAGATCCTATAAAACAGAACTTCAGTTGGTTTGGGTTTGAAATGGTTGACAAAAATAATTTGCAATACAAGGTCCTAGGCTCATATCCCACCGTCACAAAAAAAGGAACTTGGGTTTTTAACATGCGATTGTCTATGAATTTTCTATTTTTCTCACTCCTCATGGGTTAATTTCCCCCACCAAACCATCAGGTGGAGGATGTGCCGGAATTTTGCTCCCAATTAGTGCAAATATATCAAGTTGTTTTGGTTATCCACCCATAGACGGTTGGCTCTTTGGCTAGAGCCATGAGTTTGCTCTGCATAAGTCGTAGTCTTGAATTCCCCAAACTTATCTGATGCATATGTTTGTGGGTGATTAGTTTTCTCAACTAATATTGGTGTTCCTCGTCACAAAAAAAAGAGCTCATGTTTAGTAGAATCTAAGGACCACAAAGGGAAGGTTCTATATTACAATCTATAAGTATGTTGCAGAAGATTCACTTCTGAGTGCATTTCTCTAGAAGATGGATGCTTTGAGAGGCTGGAATGAAAATGTTATCCTTGTTCTCTAAATTTAATTTGTCAGCTTATTCTTATACTGTTACGATTCTAATACTCTTTACTCTAAACAGATACTGTGTATGTTCGAATCTACGAGGAAAGAATTGATCTTCTGAGGGCTTGCATTGTTGGAGCGCCACAAACACCCTATCATGATGGTCTTTTCTTCTTTGATATATCTTTTCCTCCGGACTATCCCCATGAGCCTCCAGTAAGTATTTCTTTCCATAAAATTTCCTGATAAGTGAAATGAAAAACGACCAATTTGAACAATTGATTGAAGGTAAGCATGTCTGGGTAAAATCTTAAACAGTTGGTGCACTATATTTCTGGTGGACTCCGACTGAATCCAAATCTCTACGAGTCGGGAAAAGTCTGCCTCAGCCTCCTCAAAACATGGACTGGCAGTGGAACTGAAGTGTGGAGTCCAGAAAACTCCACTATTCTGCAACTTCTGGTCTCCATTCAGGCACTTGTTCTCAATGAGAAGCCATATTTTAACGAGGCGGGGTATGATGCCCAAATTGGAAAAGCCGAAGGAGAGAAGAACTCGCTGTCTTACAATGAGAATGCTTTCCTCCTATCCTGCACATCTATGCTATACCACCTACAGAATCCTCCCAAGGTTAGTTTGACAAGAAAATTTTGTTTTACATACTGAGAAATCACCATTTAAACAACTAACTAAAAATTTGGTTCACTGTCTGCTTTCACACAGCATTTTGAGGCACTCGTTGAGGAGCATTTTAAACATCGAGCGCACTCCATTCTTTCCGTATGCAAGGCATACATGTATGGAGCCCAGGTTGGACATGCTTTTGAAGAAGTAAAGTTCGACGTTGGTGTTCACAAAAGCAGTTCCACAGGTTTTAAAATTATGCTCATGAAGATCTTCCCAAAGCTTGTATCGTGGTTCATCAGAAGAGGCATCGATTGCCAGGAGTTTCTTGAGCAAGCTAATGAACATTCCGTCGTGGACGAGTAAGCATTTTCTTTGAACAAGAAAACAATAGTGGTACTTTGCATATGATCAAAGACTTTATAGATTTGGTGATTGTATCTTCTATTTTGAAAAATGTATGCAGTATGCTCTCTGGGTTTGTTGTGTGAATGTGTTGGCTGGCTTGTACATAAAGACCAGTTAAAATAAGGTTTGTGTAATATATGAAACCATGTTGTTTGATTGTCTTCGTTATTTGAAAATGTGCTAGCAGAAACTTGCTTGTGTTTGTAGTCTCAAGAAAGATGAGAGGCAACTGAAGCCCAGCCAATGTAACATATGAAAGAAATAATGAAAATTTTATCGTTTTCTGTTTGAATTAGAAGTGGTAGAGAGTTTCCCATTAAAATGTACCATGCGACTAGGTTTTTTTTAAATACCAAGTCTGGGGATAATTCTTCTGGATCGGTGTTCGGGTATCTGATTCATCAAGATCCGTTCTCTCAGTTGCTGCTCCGATATGATCTTTCGTTGTCATTGTATCCTTCTCCTTGTCATGTCAAGGGGAGGGGTCCTTGCAAAAGATTCCAACAGTCAAATTTTTAGTGATTTTCAATATTGTATTTTCTTTGTTATTGTAAGGTTGGTGTTGGGTTTTAGTCTCACATTGGTAAAAAGGAAAAATCGTGTACATTATATAGTATATAAGGAAGAATGTGTCTATTGTTTACTTTATGAATGGTTTGATGTTATGCACACGGTGCTTAAGCACCGCTCGCGCGTGTGCAATGAACGTGCAATGTGGTGCTTTGTTGGCGCACTTTGCACTTCTATATTTGTTAATTAAAGAGTCATTATTATGAAAATATTCAGTGAGTCATTATTACTTTCTTAGTTTACTTATTTTTCTGTTATGATATTTTATGGTTTCCTTTGTGTATCCATAAATAGAGCTTTTGACTTCTCTAACACAATAAGAAAAATTCTCTTCCTTTATTCTAACATGATATCAGAGTCACCCAAAAAATCCTAGATCCATAAAAGGTTTTTTGCCTTCTTCCCCACTCTGACTCCTCAATCGGAGCGGGGGAAGACTTTTGGTACTCATATTTTCTTCTTCATCTTCTTCTTCATCCGCGTGCAAAACGTTCGCATCACCGTCTCCGCGTGCCGTCTTCTTCGCACGCCATCGTTGTTCTTCTCTTACTTGGATCTCCTTCTTCTTTGAGATCCACGTTCGTCATGCCGTTGTCTCCGTGCGCCGTCGTCCTCGCGCACAATTGTCTCCATGTGCCATCATCCTTGTGCATTGTCGCCTCTGTGCGTTCGTACATTCGTCGCGCCATTGTCTCCGTGCGTCGTCATCCTCGTGCACCATTGTCTCTGTATGCCGTTGTCCTCGCGCACCATCATCTCCTTGCACCGTTGTCCTCGCGCACCATCATCTCCATGCATCGTTGTTCTTGCACACTGTTGTCTCTGTGTGTCGTCTTCCTTACGCATTGTCGTCTTCGTATTCGCACAATGTCGTCTCCGTCTGCGTCGAGATTTGCGTCGCGTTTCTTCTTCTCTTTCTTCTCCTTCATTCATTATGCTTCGCCATCAGCATTTGCAATGTTGCATAAAGACTTTAGTACACTTCGCCATCAGTGTTTGCAGTGGTGTAGAAAAGCTTCAGTCGTTTCTTCTTCTTCTATGTCCACATTGCCGTCCGTGTCGCGTTTCTTCAGCTTCTTCTTCTCCATCTGCACGCCCATAGGAGTCGGTCTATGCTGCCTATTCGCACGCCTGTTGTCGCCCATCCACGCCAGTCGCTGCCGCTAGCTTCCATCGTTGTCTTAGGGTGCATTTGGTTGCGCGATTGCAAATTGATTCTGCAGGAATTTGCGATTGCAAAACTGATTCTGCAGGAAGCTCACTTTCTCAGCTTTTTGAAATCGCAGCTTTTCAGCACTATTTACCTGCAATCGCTGGGTTTAAAACTGCGATTACAAAACTGTTTGGTTGTACGATTGCAAACGCAGCTTTCTACAATCGCAAACGCTGCGCAATCGCGCAACCAAACGCACCCTTAGTTTTATACAAATTCTAAGGATTCTACCATTCAGAGTTTGAGAGAGAATGTTTATCATTATTATGACAATCAGACAATATTGAGTTATTATTACTTTTCTAGTTTTCCTGTTATGATATTTTAGGTTTCCTTTGTGTATCTATAAATAGAACATTTTACTTTTCTAATCTAATAAAAAGAATTTTCTTCTTTTATTTTAACAGTACTCTACAAGGAACTCGAAATGTGTGAAATATAAATAGCAATTATGAAAAGTACATTTTTCATGTGATTGGTTGTATTGCATCAGAAGGACGTACAACCGAGATGGCTCTCCATCTTGGGTGGGATCATAAATTTTGGTTCTTTCCATTTTGTGTTGACATTCATTCGCATGTAATTGCATTGAACTGATTTTCTGTCCTTCCCATGTAATTGTATTGGACAGCTTGCTTAAGCTTATAATGGTGACACAATATAAAGGTTATTAATTGGATATATATCATGTTTGTTGTCCCATATTAAAGGACATCTGGACCAAACCTTTAATGTGTTATGATGACTGCTCCTAATAATTTGGTCATTGTAGGTGAATCTGTTTATATGATGGTCAACCAATCAATAAAAGGTTTTAGAAAATGATAGGGCTTAGAAATGTCAATCTGCTGCTCACTGCTGAAACTAAAATCCCCTTCAAAATTCAATGCAGATTTATCTCCATGATTTTGACTAAAGAAATGTCAATCTGCTGCTCACTGCTGAAACTAAATCCCCTTCAAAATTCAATGCAGATTTATCTCCATGATTTTGACTAAACACTAAAAATACTACTCGTACTAGCAAAAGTTTTGGCCAAACTCACAATTATTGAGGTTTTCCCTTTTTTTGGGCTGTGAAAACTGTACTTGTCCATCACAGGGTTTTAGTTAGCCAAAATAGTAAATCCAAATGGGGTTTAATTAACTGCGGAAGAGTTTTAGTGCTATCAGTGAAAATTAACCAAGTTATAGATTGTATTAATTTAATTGCTTAAAAGAGTCAATTCAGTGTTACATTTTAAAAAAATGTTTTTTTTTCCATGCATTATATCCTTGAAATGGCAGACCACACAAAAGCAGTTGGATTTCTTTATTAGCTAATTCTAGCTTTTTTGTTCTTGGAAGAGGACATGGACATCTCTATTTTTTTTCCTTGCCAAAATATTAATTGTTGATCAGCTATAGTGGAGAGGGACTCACCTGAGCATCTGCAATTGTTAGGCACTCAAAACTGCCACATCAAGTGAATGGGAAGATACCATAACCATTAAACAAACTTCTCTTTCCATCTTGTTAAAAGGAAAATGTTATCCACACGTAAGTATATAAGTTCATATATTCTTTATGTTTTTTTGTAATATAACATACACTGACATATTGGAGTACATATCGTGTGAGATGATTTCATACATTGCATTATTGATGTGACCATAAAAAATGAGACTACAAATCGGCCTGATGAAGTGTATCAACGCTCTGTCAAAACCCAATTTCAATGGTTCTCCATCAAGCACAAAGTATTTGACTCTTTTTTAGGTCTATTTTTTCACGTGTAGAGATGGAATAAAATACAATTAGGAGAAATATTATTTTTGCTCGTGTTTATGACACCCTCTTCATCTATCCTTTTTCATGGAAGTTTGCATGCTATGAACAAACAAAAGTATGAAAAAGGGTGATGACACTCGATCATTTCATTCGTGTGGTCCCCATTTTCTCCTAATTTAGTGTGTGTTCACGTATAATGAATAATAAAAGTTCCATTTAACCACTCAAACACGAGAAAAAAAATATTCTTTTACTTTTTTTTACATATTTTATCTTATTCGAAAAGATGAAAAAGTTTTTTTCTCTTTGAGAACGAAAATGAAAAAATAATTATATCACTTTCCATCACATGTATAAACAATGTAAAAATTGGTTGAAGAGAAAGTAGTTCACTTTTTTTTATCATTTTCCCATTAATTCGAGTTTTTTTTCACTTTATTTCATTTTCCATCCAAATTTGTGCATAAAGTACTAATATGTCTTAAGTACATACTAGATTAGAATATTATATGCTAGGATTAAGAAAATATAAAAATGTATATATTCAACTCATTTAAGTATTTAAATATTTTGCTGTGATTGTATGTAAATTATTAGATAAAACTTAAAAAAAAAAGTAAGCATATTATCGAGACTGCACTATAAAAAAAAATTGGTTAGAAAAAAAAAATGACTATAAGACTGTCTCTAATATTTTCCAATGAACAAACTAGCTATTCGAAATAGGAACAATTTTATTCCTCAATTTATGCTTGATAGATTGAGAGAATAAAAAGCTAATACTTAACCACCCACTCAAATATTCCTTTTTGACTTTTCATAAGCATGAGCATAAGACTTAGTCATCAGCCACCTTAATCCTCTCCGCTGAGAACAGAATTTCTTTGACAGCCCACAATGTTGAATTTCAGGTTAAGATTTATCTAATTATTTGCTTTCAAAATTATTACTGATTAAACATAGACTTTATTGAATCTAATATGAGAGCGATACATGCACTTAACAATTGATTATACAGTTCGGATCATAGATTGTGTACAGTTAGATACTGATCGAACTGACCGAAATCAGTTCTGATTGGATCTGAACCTACCATTGTGGATGTAGACAATCTTGCTGGATCACAATACAACTTTTTTCTTATGTGATTGTGAGATTGTTTTTCATCTTTTGGAATTCTTAAAAATCTAGATATAGAATTTGAAATAATTTTCACCCAATAATTTAATATCACAACATTAGGAATTTCTAAAAAATTATGAGGTTCTCTTATGTTGAGATTTAGAGATCTTTAATTAGATCTAAAACTTTTTGCTCACATCTCGAGTTTTATTTGGTAAATCTAGTTATTGTAGGCATGCCTCACACGTGAATTGCTTTAATTTGTTGATCAATTTTATAAATAATAAATCTTATATGCTAATTTTTTATTAGAAATAATATATTGAATCTTAACAAACTAAATATTAAAACAAATAATTTTGTTTATCCAAATTAAAACAATATAGATAGATAAGATTTATTTATGAATACAGATGTATCAATTTTTTTTTTCTTTAGTGAGATTTTGTGATTGATATCTCATTCACTATCACACATACGTCTTTATATATATTAAATGTATTTTAAAATATTATTTTTAGCATTATATTTATAAACATATTTTGTATTTTATTAAAAATTATTTAATTTCATATAATATATATATATTTATAAATTATTTATAAATTTTGTATTTTATAAATTTATAATATATTTATAAATTATTTAATCTCATTCACTATCACTCGCGTGTGTATATATATATATATAATATACGCGAGTGATAGCGTGCGGGTCGTGCGGTCGTGCGGATCTGACGTGAGTCGTCCGATCGCGGGTCCATCGCATCCAACGGTCGAGATGAATCTCCCCCGACCGTCTGATGCGATGGACCCACGATGGACCCGTGGTCGACGCTGCACGACCGCACGACCCGCACCTAATCACTCCTCTATATATATATATATATATATATATATATATATATATATATATATATATATATATATATATATATGGTCGTGATTACGTGCGGTATGCGGTCGGTGCGGTTTACGACGTGGATCGTCCGATCGCGGGTCCATCGCATCCAACGGTCGACGTGAATCGCACCCGACCGTCCGATGCGATGGACCCGTGATCGACGGCCCGTGATCGCGCACCGCACCGACCGTAAACCGCACCTAATCGGCTCCCTATATATATATATATTATATATATAATATTATATATATATATATATATATATATATATATATATATATACGCGAGTGATAATATGCGGTCGTGCGGTCGCGATCGTGGGCCGTCCGATCGCGGGTCCATCGCATCCAACGATCGACGTGATTCGCACCCGACCGTCCGATGCGATGGACCCGTGATCGACGGCCCGTGATCGCGGACGCACCGACCGCACGTAATCACTTCCCTATATATATATATATATATATATATATATATATATATATATATATATATGGGAAATTAATTAGGGTCCCTGACCCTATATCAATAATAACAATAAGTCCCTGCAATGTTTTGTTTTAACCATAAGTCCCCAGTCTCAAAACCTATTATCTTTAAGTCCCTCTAACTAGCATCTCCTCTAACATCCGTTAACAATACCTATTCTACCCTCCCAATTAAATCGACCCAGAGACCCTCGTCCCTACCCTTCTCTCCCCCCAAAAAAACCCTAACCACTCCTCATCGACCGCCGCTTCTCCTCCTTGTCGACCGCCACTTCTCCTCGTCAACCGCTTCTCCATTGACGCCGCTATTCCTCCTCGACCGCTTCTCCTCATCGATCGCTTCTCCATTGACGTCGCTTCTCCTTGTCAACCACTTCTCCGCCGCTTCTCCTCGTCGACTGCTTCTTCTCCTCGATTGCTTCTCCCCTCCTCACGGTGAAGGCTGCTACTGGTCCCTCCCAAGGTGGCGCGCCTTCTCCTCTGTGGTAAGGGCTGCCACCTCCCCTTCTCACGGACAATATTTTTTGTGGATGTTTATTTTTATGAGGTTTATTTTTGTGGATGTGAGATCTATTTTTGTGTTGAATTTGATTTTGATTTTTTTTTTGAAGTGGGTGCTGGATTATGGGATGATCTTCTCGTTGTTCTAAAAGGGATTCAAGATCTGATTTAAGGGGACCAGTTAAACTAATATGTGCAATGAAATACATGCTTCATCTGTACACCCTTATGAGTACACTGTTAAGATTTATTTGTACACCCTTAGCCTCTTTTGATTAAATCAGAGAGTTCAGAGAGTTGGTTGGTGGTTTTAGTTTTATTGAATATAGAACTTGTTGTCAAACTTTACAATATATCATCTTATTATCCAACAATGGGAGATATGTTTCTCATAAGCGTTCCCAGTGCCTTGATGGGGCATTAGTATTGATTTGTTTGTGTATTGAAACATTTTGAGATTATTCCTCATCTTTTTCTCCTTTCATTTGTGAATTTTCTGTTATACTCTTCTTGTACACTACTATGTTCTTCATGTACATTGTTATATTTTCTCTGTTATACTCTTCTTATACAGATTTATCAGTATATTTTATTTATTATACTCCTCTTGTATAGATTGGTTAGTATATTTTATAATTAACATGCAAAATCCTAATATAATATAGAAACTAGCTTAACATTGGTCATCTTAGTATCTAAGACTCTAACTTGCTAGTTTTGTTGTACTCTTTGTAGTTATAGGGGTGTCCACATAACAAAAGAACTACAAAATTCACCGTTATGCTTCTCTTGTACACCGTTATGCTCCTCTTGTACACTATTATGAATTCTCCTGTACCCTTCTTTCCAAATATGATGTCATAAACCCTATTAGGATTAGCTTATGTCTGAATTTTGTTTGTTTTTAGTTAGAATATAACAATATTTCAGGTTTTTTGAAAACTGTTATATGTTTGATTTTCTTTTTGAATATATAATAAATTTTGGTTATTGAGAAGTAGTAAACCATGAAATTTTTGTATTTGTGCATATCATCTGAATGAATAAATTTCATTTATCTCTTTGGATAGTTATAGGATGTGTTTCTTGATTGTACTATGTCATTATTATATAAAATAATAATGTGATTCCCACAATGAATCAATATTTGATAAGAGTTAGATGAAATTTTGTTATGCATCTTGCTGACTGCTATATAATCATATGAAAAAGAGGAGCATGATAATTTAAACTTTGACATGGTAACATGCTTTTCATGTCTGTTGAAATGCCTTGTGCACGTAAAAGAGTTTTTAGTTTTTAGTTAGACAATATATTGAATAGTAGGCCTTATATAATTTTTGTTAGTCAATCCATTTGTTTCATTTTTTATGCTTCCTATACAATTTAAGTAGGTTCACTATTTGTACTTTCTAATTATGTTGTTAGTATTGTTTGTAACATTTATGTTATTAGTACACTCTTATGCTTCTCATGCACACTATTAAATCATTCATTTGATTATATAGTATATTAATATCATTCTACACTTTTCATTGGTCTAGGGGACTTATCATTTTTAGACTTTTCATTGGTCTAGGGGACTATTCTAGACTTATATTCACAACACAGAGGGTTAGAGAATGATTATGTAGAAGGTTGAAACAAAATGAAATGGTAATAAACCATAATAGAATGATTAAGAACAGATGAATGTCCATGAATCAAGGAGAATAGAAACGTTACAACTTATATATAGCTTCAGTGTTTGTATGAAGAGGGTTAGAGAATGATTATGTAGAAGGTTGAAACAAAATGTAATGGTAATGAACCATAATAGAATGATTAAGAACAGATGAATGTCCATGAATCAAGGAGAATAGAAACGTTACAACTTATATATAGTTTCAGTGTTTGTATGAAGATTGCAATGTGAACTCAAGCATATGAGGTATGACAATGGGATACAAGTTCCATATTTACTTTATTATGAATACATTGTTATGCTTTATATGTACATCCTTAACCTATTTTTATTGTGTTTTAAGATGTTATGCTTCATCCCTAACCCTACGTGACTATGCAATGTTTTCTAAACCTATGTTAAATGTTAAATTAGTTGTGGAGGTTTGATTAACAATGAAAAATGTTGATTTTATGTTTATATTGTTTTTGGTACATTGTTATGCATCATATGTATACCGTTAACTTTTTCTTTTGATTTTGTAATACATTGATATCATCATCAATATGGGCCTAACCCGTATCAAAACCAAACCCCCGAATTGATGACATTATGATGATCAATTTAGATTCACCATGGAGACTAAATTTAATTTATGAATTACTTTGTTAAATCAAATTAGCTAGGATTAATCATGTGTTTCACATAAATTATTTTCTTTGACCCACTATTAAGGGTAACTCACCCATCCTATTTTATTTTTGAGCAGCAATGTAATTGTTTGAATAAGTTATATGTTTATTGATTATGGAGGTTTGATTGACTATGAAAAATCTGGGCTTTATATTAACATTATTGTATGTACATTGGTATTCTTCAAATGTACACCCTTAAATCTTCTTTTGATTATGTAGCCATAATCTTAGGTGGCTATTAAATTCTTTATCTGTAATGATGTATACCTCCCATATTAATAGTGTGACATTGCAATGTGCAGGTTCATTGACTGAAAAAGTATTTCAGATTGACTCATTTTATGCTCAACGTTAAAGACTGACATTCTAAGATTCCAAAAGGAGTAAGCAGCAAAAAAGAATGTGGCTCGGATAAAAGTATTACAAGAAGAGTGAAAGATATAAACAACCGATGTAAATAAAACTTGTAGTTTTTTTTGTAAATCAATGGTGATGATTTAAACAACAAATGTAAATATTTTATGTATCGGTGGGGATGACATTTAAATTTCTGAAATATTGTCTAAAAGGTTTGCTCATGATTACGAGTTGAGCATGTTATATGAATTTGTCTGTGTACACTGTTATGCACAATGTGTATAGTATTGTTGCTCACAGATTAAAAAAAACGTAGTACACTGTTATATCATATGTGTATATTGTTATAGAAGAGTAAAAATGGAAGAATAAAAGACCCATCTAACGGCAGTTACTGCCAGGGACCCATAAGAAATAACTTAGAGACTTTAGGGATTTAAAGAAAACTAAAGATAGTCAAGGGACTAAACGTTAATAGAGAGACATTCCGAGGGACCTCTAATTAATTTTCTCTCTCTCTCTCTCTCTCTATATTATATATATATATATATATATATTATATATATATATATATATATATATATATAGGGAGCCGATTAGGTGCGGTTTACGGTCGGTGCGGTGCGCGATCACGGGCCGTCGATCACGGGTCCATCGCATCGGACGGTCGGGTGCGATTCACGTCGACCGTTGGATGCGATGGACCCGCGATCGGACGAT